>OX442415.1:13505809-13924549 GCA_949361645.1 Spongilla lacustris
GCGTAATTTTTTTTTAGCATTGGTTTCATTTCTCACGTACGTTCAGTACTCGCCTGAGCCTGTCTATGATCGATTTGACCATAGATTTGGCAGAAGCTCAAAGTGATAACGATTCCATGGTGAAGGCAAATCAGAAGCTTCAAAATGTACACATGCACTGTGGTACCATCAGTTGTAAGCAGTGACAACACTGAACCATTTGTGTGCCATCATTTGGCAAGTGACAGGAACAGAAAATGGCTATGCTTTCAGATTTGTCCACAATTACTTTGCTCTTTTTCTTATACATGTAGCATTGCTTGGAAACATAGGACATGTTCTATTTTCAATGCATTTTATTAGGTGGGGTCTCATTTTGTCTTGGTCAAAACGAACAGTGGTTGGATCAGTTCCACAGCGAAGACATACAGCAAAAGCAATGGCAAAAAGGCCACAATCACTGCAGCCTTCTTTTTGCCATTGCACATCACAATACTTGACAATAATTTCATTACTGGAGGATTTCATAATATCTGCCACTAATTTCTTCCATTCATTGCTGAGCTTTAAATGCATTGAATCATACGCATTTATAGTTGATGGTGAACACCCTAGAGTGGATACAGTTATCCAATGGTTCTTGTTGAGATGCAAAATTTGGATGAATTCCTTCTCACATGGTTCCATGCTGAAAGTTACTGCAAGAAGAGGATTCTGGAGACCTCCAACACTGGGATATGTATTCTCATAATACTTGTGTAGAATGTCTCCTATCCACACCTGGCATTGATGTGAACTGTAAGGATGCACAGGTGAGTTGGTCCACTGAATGTTAAGCAAGTACACATGTAAATGGAACACTAGTCTAATACACTTGCATGTTTACATAGGTTAATTTTAAGTTAGTGCATTTTACATGCAGTGTATGTAGTAATTGTATATATTTTTTTACCCCAAATTGCATGCACAAACCTGTATATGATTACTGTAAATTTTGTACAATGCATGGACTGCAGTTTGCAACTCCATTAGAGTATGCTGCTAAAGGAGGTCTTACGACTTGTGTGGAACATCTCCTATCCACTCCTGGGATTGAGCTAGATGATGTATTCCAAGCGATTTTCATTTCAAAGGCAGATACAAAAGAGGAAGCAGTTGAGCCTTATGAGGAGCCTTTTGTGTCCTGGTGATTGATTGATGCAGAACGATTTATTAAAGTGTGAACCATATGTGCATGGCCATTTTAATGCTATATTAGTCCAAATTACAAATATTTACACTACACATTTGGGAAACAATACATTACACTGGCATGGAAGCACTGCTTAGGTACATGCTCACATAACACCTCTCCTAGCAAGCAGCTCGATCTGGAAAATAAAAATTCTCTCGTTCCTTCTCTATGAATCAACTGAATTGCGCAATATTAGCCCTCAATACAGATTCATGCACTATTTTTTTTGCAATATAAATTCAGATGTATCATGTTCAAATCTCAGAATCCATTCTAAGCTGTCAGATGAAAGTGTTCATGCTGAAATATATGCAAATCTGTGAGAGAAGTTAGCCAGTTCCCAGCTTATTCTTTCTCTACAGAAGTTCCTGTTTCAGTGCAGATAGTGCCAAGGTATCTCTCAACACAGCAATAGATGCATGTACAATGTATAATACCAGTTGATTAGAGAGGTGTGCTCCACCAGGCTCATAACTGATGGACTAATTTTACTTGGAGGTCCTGGGGTCTACACACACACACACACACACACACACACACACACACACACACACACACACACACACACACACACACACACACACACACACACACACACACACACACACACACACACACACACACACACACACACACACACACACACACACACACACACACACAAAGTGGACTGTTTTGTTGTGAGATGAAGGGGATGAGTCTCTGAACAACAAGCTGTGCACCTTCACAACGACCCAGCCCTCTATCATGAAGAGGGTCTTGTCAGCAACAAAGACAACACGATATTGAATTGGGTGTATTTGCAGCTGTCAAATGGCGCCCCTTTGCCCCAGAAAAGCTGGATAATTCAATTCCACACAAATCACAACGAACTAAATGGACAGGACACATTGCTGGTCCCAGCACAGTTGATGGCCACCACGTCCACAAAGACAGTGTAGGTCAGAGTGTGTCACTGGTCGATCCATTATCAGGTATGACCACGGTCCACAGGACCGGGCCGGCCGGCTTCTATAAATAAAAAATTGTATCATGCGTAGCGCAAGGTTATGGTGCATGGCTTTGTAAGCAGGTGGGAGGTCAGGGTTTCAAAAGTTTTTTTAAAGTAACTAAGTAAATGTTTCCTTTGAAATCCACTGATTATTTATAGCGAGCATCATTGAAACATAGATTGATAACTTAACGTTAGGTTATCAATCTATGATCATGGGCGTACGCAGGGGGGGGGGTTCGATGGCCCCCCCCTCCCCAAAATGAGGTCACCACTTTTTAAATGAGGTCACCAGTTTTAACTATTTGTTGATTACTCCACTTGAATTTACTTTACGCGGACAGCACCCCCCCTCCCCCCGCTGGTTGAATCGGACAGCACCCCTCCCCCCCGTTCGTTGAGTCAGCCGCCCCCCCGCTCGTTGTATCGGCCGAATCGCGTAATCCGCGTGACGTAAGGCCACCTTGTACAAAATTTCGAACCCCCCCTGTCCCGAAGGCTGCGTACGCCCATGCTGTTTTGAAAGGACAACACACTGATAAAATGAGGGATAAATACCGAACCGGTTCCGAATGGGGAGTACCAGCTACATTTTTTTTAGCGGGCAACAGAGAAATGGTGAGTCAAACATAATCAAATGTTTTCGATTCCCCTTCTTATGATAAGGGATACAGTAGTATACTATATATAGCGGTTCACTAATCAGACCACGCGGTAATAAGACCACTTAACCGCCCGATTATAAGACCACTTCGCCAATCCGACCACCGTCTAATAAGACCACTAGTGTATAAATATTGGAGGGGCGTTTTTGTGTACCTTTCTTTCTCTGAACAGGCGATCAATGAAGTGGTTTCCTAATACAGTTGGTACCCACCATGCATTCGAAATCGACGATCCCGTACTAATGGAGTTAGCAATGTCTATGACACACACTACTAGTAGCCAGCTCTAAGCTTGCTTTACAATCCTTGGCATAATTGTTCATCCTTCCAACTGTTATTTTCGTTTGTTTATCTGCTACTGGTATTCTAATCAAAGCGCATTTCGAAAGGCGGGAAACTCGCCAGTACATTGTATTAAGACCGAAACGGTCGTATTGGCGAGTTTTACCACGAGATCCGATTGTCCCGGGGTGGTCTTATTAGTGAGCCGCTACTGTATGCAGGATGCATTTTATCTGCATATCTACCGGGTAAGCACTTAGCTGAGGCTGCATGCCGCAAATGTAATTGTATCGAGTTTTGTATCTAGGCCTACCATATGGTTCAACCTACAATGACCCCATGCACGTGCCTCTGTATGGCGGGATACTTATATTTAGAGTCTTGTTCTCTTGCCTCTTTACTTGCTGCAAGCCACAGTGTGTCTAAATCAAAGGTCGCTTAAACCTGACTTTAACCAGGTCTGTGGCCAGTGCTATATCCTGGGTATCCAAGGGTCTAAGGCCAAAATAGATGTTACGGTGCGCATGTAGAGCTCTTTAGTGTGCATTTATATTATGCACACAAAAAATATACAAGAATCCCTACGAATAATTTTTGGCATGACATGCCATGACATGTTCCAAATTCATGCGTGATATGTTTTTGCAAGTGTTCCATTTTTTTCTAGAGCACTGTTGAACATGCTCATATCATTACATTGCAGGCATATCACACTTCTAACTTGTACAGGTTGAAGAGTTTCTAAAAAGCGACTCCCCAACGAGGCATGCGCGCTAACATGCTAAGGGGCGTGCCGCTTTATAACTTCTCGGGGGAACGCGTTTTAGAAACTCTTCAACCTGTACAAGTTAGAAGTGTGATATGCCTGCAATGTAATGATATGAGCATGTTCAACAGTGCTCTAGAAAAAATGGAACACTTGCAAAAACATATCACGCATGAATTTGGAACATGTCATGGCATGTCATGCCAAGAATTTTTCGTAGGGATGTGCCTGTCTAAATAATCTATGACTGTACTAATTTTTTTTATCTCCAGGTTTTTTGCTCCATAATTCTAACTACTAGTATTTATATGGCTAACGGTACGTTATGGGAGTGTGTGTGGTGTTATTGCACATTTAGACTATTGCATGTTGGTTTATGGAAAGGATGAGCAAATCATTAAACCTTTTAACACCTTGGCCATAGATTTTATACATGTTGCTTGTTACGCCATTTTGTGTTATACCCTTCTGTAGTGTATGCCCAGGCCCTCACATGTCAGGTTAATGGAGGTGTGGTCTCATGCCCTCCTGTGGTCTGTATTGGGGCTGAGGTGACGTTTACATCAACTGTCCAGAATCTTGTTGGCAGTAACCTATGGCTACTGCCCACTGGAACATGCAGTGGTTCTACTACACCAGATAGCATTCTACTAGCACAGACTGCTGGTGGATGTAAAGGCATAACCATGACATGTGGACCCTATACAGCAAGCAATGCTGACCCTGGTGCATCCGATCCATGTCTGACAAGTACCTTGTCAGTGACAGCCACCAGCAGTATGACATCATCAGTGATCAAGGTTGGAACCAGATCTTTGGCTGGTCAGAGTGCCATCTTTCAGAACACACAAATTACTGTTCAAAGCATAGGTGAGAATGACATTTTTGAGGTACACTGTTTACATTTATCTGTCACTTTGTGGTTTGTCCAACATACAAATGCTTATATTATTGATCATCTGTCACCTTACCTCCTCATCCCAGCCCCTGTTGGGGCACTAACACTAAATAGTCCATCTGTGGACCAGCTAACAGTGGCCTGGGCCCCTCCCACAAATGGTGGTGTTCCTACCAGCTACAATGTCAGTATCAATGATAGCAGTAGTCCTGTGGTCATACAGGAGAATGGATCATCACTGTACACCCACACCTTCACTGGAATGACCAGTGACACACTCTACACTGTCTCTGTGGTGGCCGTCAACTGTGCAGGGACCAGCAATGTGACATCAATGTCAAAATTGACCTGTAAGTGGACTGCATGTGATAAGCTATATAGTTTGTTGTGGAATGAATTTTAAAATTATGAAGCTTTTCTGGAAGCCATGATAGGGCAAGGGGGCGCCATTAGACAGCTGCAAATACACCCAATTTTATCCACACAGTGGCAGACCCTCCCAAAAGCGCCTCCATCAATGTTGTCTTTGTTGCCAACAAGACCCTCAGCCATCTTGAGATCACATGGACACCTGTGGTAGGGTGTGTGGCCTGTTACCCCCCCCCCCCCCCCCCCCCAGTGAATGAACCTTTGGTCTCCTCCAGGGGGGCAGTGTGACCATGTACACAGTGAGGGTTGTTGGCAATGATACCTCTGTTGGTCCTACCACTACTACCTGTACCACCTCACCATGTCTTTATGTCTAACAAGTCTATGTCCCTGCTACCAGTTACACCATCTTTGTGGGATCCATAAATGGAGATGGAGCTGTGGGTCCTGAGAACACTACCATATATGGTCAGTTGTATATACTAAGTCTAGTTCAGCATCACTAAATTTTTGTTCTTTTTTCTGTGATCGTGTGCATTTACAACATCCTTTTCTTTATCATAGTCAGACCTCACCCTGATGTGATCATGCCCCTTACACACGGTAGGAGTTAAAGACATATTAGTCTATTATACACTAAGGTGGCTGCATTGCGTCTTTGTTAGAGTGCCATATTTGGTCCACCATTATGGTATGCATGCACCGTACAAATCTAAAATGAAACATCTTGGCAGTAAGTTCACATATATTATATATATATATATAAATTCCTTGCATAATTATCTGGTAGACAGTCTGGGAAACGACTAAACAGCTTGAGTAACTCTTGGGATATACGGCTGTGTGTAAAATGGTGAATAATGCATGATACATCTATAGCTAGTAGCCAGAATGGGTATACTATATGTGTGTTCATAATTATCAGATTCAAAAACAACACTAACACAAGAATAATGCTGCAAATTGAGCTCTGCATGTGGTTGTAACAAGCACCCTTAATACGTAAAGTTGCAGTTTGATAATATAATTTAGGTCAGTGAATATATTGAAACGGTTTCCCATGCAAGCTTAATTATTATTATTGTACTATAGAGTTACCGAGATATTGTCATATCTGATCTCTACTTAGTCTATATATACTTTTAATTGATATGCCTTCTGCTTGTGTTATCTAATGCCTTTTATAATGGCTTTGGCACTTTGTCACTTAATGGCTTCAGTTTTTATTCCAAGACATTTATTTATTTTACAGGGGATGCCAATTCACCTTAAATGATGCCAAATTTCCTAGAATGGGGGTGCTAAATTTCCTAGGATTAATGGAATGGGGGTGTCTATTTTCCGGGGATGCCAATTTAACCGTGACACTAGATAGACAATGAGGATTTACACTTCCAATACAGCTTACATATAAGTAATTAAAATATGGCTATGTAGGTATGTTTGCATCTTACAGGCCGGGCATGTTTATCTATTCAACACTAAATTTGCAGGAGCTAATTTCATTTTTGCAAACAGTTCATAGACTAGGAGTACTAACCACTTTCAGCAATTATAAACAATAATTAGATATAATTCTTATTGATTTCATTATATAGAGCACCTCAGTGTGCCAAAATAATTAGCTGACATTTACAGTTGTATGAAATAAGATGCAGAAATGAAAACAATAGTGCACAGTCATCCCTCTCTCATGCATGTTATGATATATTTGGATAAAACTGACTGCATAAGTACCTACAAAGAAAGGTGCGAAATTAATATCATTATTATTATTATAACTAAACTTTTCTTTTTCACTGCAGTAAACTACACTGCAGTAAACTACACGTCCTTGGCCTCCATTGCCACTTCTACTATCATTGGAATAACCATTGGAGTCTCATTTGTTGTGTTCTTCTCACTGGGAGTGTTGCTGGCCACATGTATTGGTTGTGTGATGAAAGCAAGGTCCAAAGCTACTCCAGACCAGCAGAAAATGGTGTATGATGTGATTGGACCACATCGCGGGGTAATTGAGATGGAGGCTAATTCTGCTTACTCATTACAGACTGATCGTGTATAGAATAATTTCTTTTTTACATCAGGCTGAGCTTTGTACTTGTTTGAGAGTCTTTAGATGCTCTGTATGATAAGTTTATAAAATTAATAATTACCAGGGGATATATGACTTTTAGTCGTAGTGTTGTAATAAATAGTTGTGAGTGTGTATATCATAAAAATAATAATAAATATAAAAAGCACTATTTGATGTCTCTCCATGTGGCTTTTTCACTCCTTCGATTGTGTGGTAGTTATTGCAAGCTAGTGCACTTAGCCCGAGCTGTTCCCCCAACCTCTGTGCAGATGCTCTGAGGATTTTTGATGAGGAGGTGAGGCATTGTTTTTCTTCCTGCATAGCAGTGGATGTACGTGATGCACACCGGCAACAGGCACAGCTTAGTAAAAGATTTGGTGGGCTTGGCCTACACTCCTTATCTCTCACTCCAGTGCTGCTTTTATCTCCTCCCTTGCCACTGGACTGATGCAAACATTCATCTGCAACATGCAATTACCAAATTTAATGCACAAGTCTCTCCACATGATGCCATAACAATTGAGGTAGTCATAGCTTCTCCACCATCCCAGAGAACTTTATCCAAGAGGTTGGACACCCAAATTTTTCAGACCTTGCTAGCTTCTTACTCACCTGTGGACAATGCTGGAATCCTCTCCACCTCTGCACCACATGCAGGTTCCTGGATCTCAGTTGTTCCTTCCCCTGGCTTGAACCTGCACCTAGATCCTGCTGAATGTCCAGTGGCTATTAGGTGGTGGTTGGGTCTGGACACCTCAGGGGGACTCTCTGTGCCATTTCTGCCCTGGTGTTACCCTTGACATGCTTGGTCACCATGCATGCTGCTTCATGCAAACATGGTGGAGATGTGGTGGCTAGGCACAATAATCTTAGGGACATTTTTGCTGCATTTTGTCGTCGTGCCCACCTGTCGGTAAACGTTGAGGTATAGGGTATGGGCTAGGCATAGGCCATGTCAACTCCCGCCCGGCAGTTGTGTTTTTGTTCAGGGCTGGGACAGAGGAAAACCAGCAGCCTTTGATGTAACAGTTACATCTGTTCTTTCCTCTGCCATCATAAAGGAAGCTAATGCAGAAGTTGGGGCCGCAGTCTTTGCAGCCGAGGTTAGGAAGCATACTGCTAATGATGCCAAGTGCCAGGAATTGGGATGGTCTTGCATCTGTTGAAACATATGGCAACTGGGGGAAATAAGCTCAGTGCACATTTTCCCGACTAGCCTCTTTGCTTGCCATCGGCCAGGCCAGCTCTAAAGCAAAAATGGCTGCAGGGACCTATGGCCATCAGAACTTATCTCTTGTGAGATCAGTGGCCAGAGACATCTTAGGGAGGGAGCTAGCTAGTGCATTTGTAGAACTGTAGTGTAGATCCAGGGTATATATGTGTAGTTCTGTTGTATCGATTGTATAAGTATTCCAAATTATATATGCAAAAAATAAACAAAATTAAAAATAAGTACATGTATATATTTAATTATATAATAAAAATAAAATTAATTTTATTATAAACATATGGTCTGGTTGTGAAGTTGTATTTTGGTCTCATTAATTATTTCCTAAATCAAACAAAGCCCATGAATAATTGCTTCAGCCCTTCCCGGGTCAGAAGGAAACAGTTAGCTGCTTGCTCTTTTAGAAGTGAACAATGGCATCTAGCAGCAAGACGCTTCAAAGTGTCAACAACAGCTATGGGCCGAAATCCACTATTCTTTTTGATCAAGGTTATCAAATTGGCTCCTGCAATGAATGGCATTGCATCATGTAGAACTTTTCCATTACATAGTGATTTGATGATATCTGTAAGAGGGTCAACAACCGTCATTTCTCCAGGAAGTATTGCTTCCAGAATGTGTTGGGCATTGAGAACTGATAAACCTGTGGCAGTTAATTACTAAACAATCAGAAGAGTTTGTGTGAGGCAGATGTATTATGCGACCCTATTAGTATTATTATATTAACAATGGATCATAGCCATGCTTGACCTGATTTCCTCCTTTTGGATGGGACATAGGCAAGCCAGCTGCACTGGATATCACAGTGCCATAACCTCTCACCCCTTCCATCTTGGGAGAATAAAGCCGAATGATGGGTGCAGCAGCAGCCCTTGCTGTCAAAGATCGTAAACTACTTTAATTGATTCTTACGATTCAAAATGCCAAGAGTTGGAGGGTATCTGTATTCCTCTAGCTGTGAAAACTCTATGGCAGTTGGGAAACCAAAAGTTGTTTTCAAGGCTGCATGTCATCTCACCTGGCCAACAGCATGTCATCCCCCAAGCCTACAGTTCTGGCAGACATCTAAACATCACCTTATTCAGGTCCATTGCCGGAGCCACCCTGGAAAGGGATCTTCTTCCTCCATGAATTTGTGTGTGTGTGTGTGTGTGTGTGTGTGTGTGTGTGTGTGTGTGTGTGTGTGTGTGTGTGTGTGTGTGTGTGTGTGTGTGTGTATATGTGTGTGTGTGTGTGTGTGTGTGTTATTTCAGTAATGTAATGTAATTATTACATTAATAATAACCTATATTTGAAAAATCACGGAGCTGATTGTATATGATAAGAAGTCGATGTTTTTTACATACAGAAATCATAGATTCAATATCTATGCAGTAATCTATACCATACCACCTGTTGTACATGTAATAGAATAGCCCGCGCGAGCAATCCGGTCTGTACGATAAAAATGAACACCGGTCAATTGCTTAGTAGCCTTACCCAGTGAAAAATCACGGAAGTGATTCTATAAGAAGTGCAGAATGTTTTTTTTTTTTACATACAGTAATCTACCACCTGTTGTAATATACGGTTACTACGCAACCTATTTAATAGCCCGCGCACGCAATGAAATACATGTACATGTACTACTTCCGGTCTGTACGATATATGAGTGAACACCGGTCAATTGCCATTGGTCATTTGTATGGGAGTGGTCGTTTCTATTGGTTGCTAGGTACGCGTTGCTAGTTATGTTCAAACCCACAATTGCAGACGCTAGGCGGAGTTTATAAATAGGTGGTTACGCGGACGTACGGACGTACGGACGGACGTACGGACGGACGTACGGACGTTCGAAATTATAGTATTAGATTGTTAGTGGTGTTAAGTGTAGCAATAGCCAACACAAATATGCCAATACACAAAATACAGCATTGCAGATAACTACAGCTTGACACTATAACAACAAACAGTATCTTAGTACATTACTACTACCACAATTTGAAACAAAAACACTGTGAGCTTTAGTATCTAGTGCAACCCCAAAGGGATTATTGAGGTTCCCCACTGTGTGAATCTTTTGTCCTTGGGGATCAAAGATAGAAAGGCAATTTCCACCCCTCTCTCCAATAAAATTAATCCATCTTCATCAATAGCTATTCCCATTGGAGACTTCACATCTCCCTGCATTTTGACAAATGTTCCCTCTGCTGAGAAAACCATGATAAAATTTGAAGCATATGCTGCAATGTGAATATTCCCATTGGAATCTAAAGCTAACCCACGAGGGGCTTTGTCATCTTCTCGGTTACCATCAACGGTAAATAACCAGACACCATCTTAATTGGTTGAATACTTGGACTCTATTATTTTCACTATCAGAAACAATCATCCTATCCTTTGCATCAACAATGATATCCCATGGTCCATTGAACTGTCCTTGATCTGATCCCTTCTCACCAAACTGATGAATGAATGTTCCTCCTGTTGTCAACTTCTGTATGCGATGATTGTGATAGTCAGCAACGTATATCACACCTGACTATGAGGTCCCGCGGTATTCGGAAGAAACTAGGATTCTAAATCCGGCGATTTAGAGCATGAGAGTCACATAGTGTGTTGATAGGGGGCTTTGTCTAAGGTTAGCAGGTCAAGCCTGCCTCTCTGTCTGCAACCCTCCCCTCTAAACAACTTATCCAGTCTGGAGGACAAGAGCATTTAATACTAAAGCATTTAACGTTGGGGACAAAATTTTTAAACACCAGCTCTTACATAGTACGACAAGCAGAAAGATACACTTCACCATACACCACGATGTGTGCACTACACTTTTCAGTCTTTTAATCTTACAGGCATGCATACGGAAACCGTGTTACAGTCGCACAAACAGTAGGCCTTATAAGTTACATAGCATCTAACACCGTACAAGCTACGAGCTGCATGCTACAGAAAAATGTAGGTATAGGTCAACCTAATAGCTTTCGTAGTGAAGAATCAGAAACTGCTTAGATGGTTCCGACTTACCGTACTCATGGTACAGTCGCACAAAGCCTTCAAGCCGTCTATGTCTATGAACTATAATCAACGTTCAACCTGCACTAACTGAGTATAGGGTTGTATATAGGTTGAAAACTAACCTATACGAACACTTCTTACCAGTAAAACACGCGTTCAGTGCTCGAAAAGGCTAAAAAAGCTAGCCGTACGCCCACGCACAGAAAAAGCGAAACGCGGATTGCGTATAAATGTTGTACTAGTCGTAATGGATCACGTAAGAGGTTTCCAATCCATGTCTATGGTGCGCCTGTGCATGCAAAGGGCATGGCTTGCGTGCGTGTCACTGTGTACGTGTGACGCTTTAATAATGAGAGGGACACCAAGCCGAATCGAAGTAGTCTCGCAAGCCTGACGTACGTACTTCGACGTGACCGTACTATGACGTGTGGTGACACCGGCCGCGGTCCAGCAGAATTATTCATCCTCGTACTTCATAAAACCCATAGTTGTATCTATTATAGCCCTCCCCGGTGCCAAAAGCAACGCATACGCCCCCAATTGTCCGTAAACTATTTATAACCGTAACAGCGGTTAATTTCGTACAGTGCAGTTGTTTCAGTTTTTGTAAGCGGTACAGTTTCCAGAGTTGATCAGCTTGGCAGTTTTTTTAGATCAGAGTAGAGCAAGCACTTCACTGTAAGAGGTTGTAATTAGAACGATGACTACTGAAGAAGCTATGGCTTTTGAAGAGGACGCTGGTGACAAGTACGACCTTAATGAACTGTTTTTAGACTATGATCCGGACAGCTCAAAATTGACAGTGTAAACGAAGCATCAGAGGAGAACATGAAGGTGAGATATACATACCTTCTGCCCAAGGAATGTGACGTTATAACGATGCTGTTTGAGAATCAAATTGAAGATAGACGTCTATTATAGCACCAGGTCCTAAAAGAGCTTATTATAAAAGAAGAAGAGTTAGATGATTTCAAGGTATGCTGTTAAACGCACTTCTGAACCTTCTCTTCTTGGCCTTTTTGTTAATGTTTAATCTCCAGGGAAAATCCTTATTTAAGGATGTCATTATCCTTAAATAAGGATCGTCTTTTGCATTGCATACTTTTGCTAACCAAGCAAATTAGATAATATAAATGCTATTGGTCAATTGTATACTGATTAGCCTACATAACAAACTGTAAATGATGTCAATATGATCAATGTCCATATTTTAAAACAGGGATGAAGTGGCACATCCTTATTAAAGGATTGACACCATCCTTAAATAAGGATCACAACAGTAGAGGTTATTGACCTCAAAAACCATAGTGGTTTTAATACTCTTGATTTTCTCTGATAGTCAGTTAACCCAGCTATACTCACAACCTGATTCGTTGAAAAAATAACTTGTGGTTAATAAGTTATGAGCATTTACATCATAACACTTCAAAATTAATATCAAGCGTTTGTATAATGACGCGTACGTGTACTGCATGATGTAGATGCTATCTTCTGATCAAACGCCAGCGTGGATGTATCCCTATAGCCTCGCTGAGACCAGTGCATAACCACGTGCACTACATGTGGTTGCGCTCCATTGAACAGACTGAGTGTGCTTACTATTCCTATCATTTCATGCATACAGTAACCGGGCATGTACAATGGTAGATATGGGGGGGGGGGGGGGGGGGGGGGGGGGGTTTACGGGAGATGTAGGAAGCGTTGCCAATTCTTAGCCCCAATTAATCAGACTCAAGGGGACCACGTCATTGCCTAGGCCTACTGTTGCTGCCGCCATAGATTACGGAATTACGGAATTCAGTACGGTCACCTAGCTACATGTACACATGTATATATAGGCCTAGTGGCCCGCCTACATGTAAGTCCCATCCATACTGAGGAATTACATCCGTCGTTTTCACTAAGCAGGGTTGCTTAGCTATAGCTTGACACTTTGGAGTGTATGACACTGGCCGCGCGTTCCGGTACGTACAATGTAGGCTACGTGAGTCGTGAGCCAGCGTATCGCCGTGGATATTGTTCCACAGATGGGTCCATCTGATTCTGACAGTCTACATTCTACTACTTCAACTTTCAGAAACCTGCCCTTCCTTCAATTTGAGTTAATTGGCTCACTACTATATCGCCAACGGCAAATGGCGGCTTCGCCATAACAAGACTGTAATACCGGTTTTTGAGCAAGTCAAACCTGTTGTGATCGCGGCAGTAACGCTAATCTGCCTTATCTTGAATCTAGTTAATCATACATCTAAAATAAAGCACCAAGTGTGCATCATTCTCTTAGAAAGTGGTCATGATCCTTATTTAAGGATGGCCATCCTTAAATAAGGATTCCGGGAGATTAAACATTAAGGCTGTGAAATGTGCATTGACGGATGCATGTTACAGAGAAACTCTCGTAATATACGACAACGAAGAAATCAAAATGGTGCTCACATTCCAATAAGCTATCCCTCCAAGGTGTACAAGTACTGCATGCTTGATCTGTTACAGTCACACCAAAAACCATTGCAGCCTGCATGCATAGGCAAGGGTGTATACACGGGGGGGGGGGGGGGGGGGGGGGGGGGGGGGGGGGGGGGGGGGGGGTTATAGCATATACTTCACTCCAATGGCATGCAATAGAGAAGTAAAGGCTGACTTTTGCCGGACAAAAAAGTCCTCTAGCTCCACTGATGCATCTCAAAAAGCAGCAGCTCTAGCGAATGGGGAAAAAACGGCGGTGTGCCTAGAAGAGCTCAAAAGAACAATCGCTGAAGTCGTTACTGCAGATGAAAACGACCACATGCAGCAAAAAAAAAGCTTCAAATCAAATTTTGATTTGCAATTGCCAATGGTTGATCAATAACATGCATTCTGATACAGAATGGTGTATCAATCGTGTATCAGAAGTTATAATTGCAAATCAAAATATCTAATTCGACCCCCTCCCCCCCCCCCCCCCTTTTTTTGCTCTGTACTAAACTAAACGTCTAGCTTTTAAGAAGTCGCGATCATTTTGTTTATTACATCATAGATATTAATCCCTTGTATTCACGTCGATATAGAGCATCAAAGCTATCACTGAACGTGGCATCTCTGCCATTTAACAAAGTACGTGATATTTTGGGAGGTAAGCACCAGGTTGCCACGCCGTGTACCGTGTTTCAATCTTCCTTGGTAACTGGTCCCCATCCTTGTACACAATGGTCCCCACACCCTTGTACACAAGGCCATGGAACTATTCAGCTGTACATGTCTGAGGAGACTATTCCTCAAATTCTAACCCAATGTACCATTAAACCACTCAAGCATCTCCAAATGCCTAAACTGATTCATGTAGTTGGAACAATTAAAAGCCCTTTTCTAACTAGCACATTCTTCCAGAATACCTGGGCCCAGGCCATTCTCATCAGGTCTTGATCATGAAACCTTGTACTTCGGCATAAGGTGTTTTAAGTTAGTGGTTGGAGATCTTCCATACCTGTTCAGTAGTGAGGATGTTCAATGTCGCTTAAAATAATTATTTTATTTCATTTTATATTGCAGAATGGCAGCCAAGGATTTCCTTCCACATCACTTGATTTGTCAACTGTGTTCTAAGCTCTTCAGTGACCCGAGAATGCTTCCATGTCTACACTCCTTCTGCTGTCAATGCCTAGACCATGAAGTGGAGAAATTATAGTATTATCACCATCAAAGTTCTTTGAATGATATCATCCACAGGGCTTTAGGGGCATCTCGAATTCCATCCCGCGTTCTGATGGTAAGAGGCCACATGGTGCTATCTTGGTTCCATGGAAATGTGGAAAACTTCTTGTATGGGATGCAACATGTGGGAACACCTATGCACCTTCCTATAGCAGAGTTGCATCACAGGAGGCAGGGGCAGTTGCTGACCAAGGTGAGAGAAGGAAATCAGACAAATACTCTAGTATGGACCCCAATAGGTATCTGTTTACTCCAGTTGTCATAGAAAAACATTGGGTGTGTTTGGAAAACAGACTCTTTCATTTAAAGGATCTTGCTTGTCGTGTTCGTAAGGTGTCAGGGGAATGTGAAGTCCTTTCCATATCTACTTCAATGTCTCGCTGTAGCTGTACAGTGAGGTAATGCTGTCTCAGTCCTGGGCACCTTTGCTAGAGAAGATTGCCTTGTTTTTGAGGACAGTGATGCATATTAATTAATTCATTCATTATTCTATGTATGTATGTATCATAATGGTGATTGTGTTATAATTTAAGAAAAAAAAAATCTTATTGATTTTGTTCTTTCTATATTTGTTACAACAACTTTTAATTAATTACAAGATTTATAATCTAAAGAATAGCCGTGAAAAAGTACACAACTAACTACACCATACATCTATATGAATTTTAATAATGACTTTTAATAATAAATATAATTATAATTTTATTATAGATAAATATAAATACTAATTATACAACATCACAATACAGGATAAATAGACATACACAAATACACTGATATATAAACATATACAACTGGACTACACACACTGTACACAAAATGCTAACTATACACCTACCCTACATCACTTTGACTGATGCTACGGGAAAGGATGGCAATTGCATTAGCTCGTACCAGGTGAAGGTTCAGCCGCCCGTAGAGTTCGGTAAGAACCACTGACTTTGTCTTGGACGAGCAAGTGGCTAGTTGGAGGCTAGCTGAGAGATAGACTCCAAAACCTCTTTTCCCCAGCTCCATATGACTCCAGCACCAATGGTACACAGACCCAATCAAGTTCCTTACATTTGGTGTCATTGGAAGAGTGCTTTCTCAGCTCAGTGGTCAGTGCAGCTACCCCTGTTGTCACACTCGCTTCCAAAAGAATTGTAGGATTAAGCGGAGATGTGACAGACAAGTCAAAAGCTGCTGGCTTGCCCAAGACCCAATTTGGAACTAAAAGGTCAGCTGGATGGGTGTGGCTGTGATTGGTGAGATTATTAACCATTTCCACCTGGACACCCAGATGAGCTCGCCGGCAGGACTCTGCAAGGACATCACGTAGTTTGTTGTGGCGGGAAACCACATCACCACCCCTTTTGCAGGTAACACAGCATGATAGCCAAGTGGGTCCAAGGCAATCTCAGGGCACAGTGGGCAACATGAACCATAAGAAAGGTCCAGGCCAAGCCACCACTTGATGGCAACCTGAAATTGGGAAGGGTCAAGATGGAGTCCAAGACCTTTTGACGGAGTAACAGACAGCCATGAACCTGCATGAGGGGAGGAAACAGACAGCAAGCGAGCCTTGTCAGCGATGGAGGACGTATCAAGTAGAACCTTGAAGAGGTGGTCATCCAGCTTGGAGGATAGGCTCTTTTGGGTGACTGGAGTCAACCGAAGTGTCTCTAAGTTAATAGCCTCTGATGGTGGTAGAAAAGAATTAAACATATGAGTATTGGAAATCACAACAATACAGGATAAATGGACATACACAAATATACTGATATTATTATTATTATTATTATTTTTGCATACACAGCAGCAACCACCTCACACCCACATACCTCAACCTCCCTCCTCCGAATGCCGAAACCTTGCACGGGAGAGCAAGGCTCTAGCATTGGCTCTCACAAGCAAAAGGCTTAGCCTCTGGTACAAGATGGTGGTAGCCTGTGATTTGTTGCATCCCATTTGGATGGCTAGACGAGCCGCAAGCCGCAAGAAGGATTGTTGTGCTTCCATGCCCCAGCACCCATATGACTCCACAGCCAGGGGAATGCACACCCATCCACGCTCAGCACACTTGGAATAATTGGCATTATGCTTTCTTGCCTCAGCAACCAGAGCAGAAGACCCACACCTCACCCCTGCTTCAGTCAAAGTGGTTGGGTTAAGCGGTGAAGTGATAGTGAGGTCAAAAGCAGCAGGTTTGCCAAGATGCCAGTTGTTGACAAGTACGTCAGCAGTATGAGAGTGCAGCCCATCAAGACCAAGACCACTTCCAACTTCAACCTGACCTCCTAAGCAAGCCATAATAATACCACTCATCTGGCCATACCCATGAGGTGCACCAAGTCCATGGTCACTGCTTCCAATTATGGCAGACTCAGCCTCACTTTGGTGAGGTCCTGTGCCAGAGCTCTGCTGTCAAGAGCTGGACCTTCATTGGTCGTCCCTGGTTGACAGTATCTTATTTATTTGTTGTTTCTTGTGTGTAAATTGTGAATATTCTATATATATAAATCCCTCCACTTAATAAGAGGTGGATCTATCATCCAAGAGGGTGATACATGTAGTTCCTAAACATAACTTTGTAGTTAATGTGTTTTATTTATTCGTGTATCGTAAATTGCATTGTATTTGTGTCATTGGTATTTATTTCTTCAATATTGTACACAGCGAATTGGTGTGTACAAAGCATCATTCCCTACATCTACATGTGCCTATATAGCCTGACTCGAGCAATAAGGTAACGGATAACTTCTGACTGTCCACTCGCATTTTTTCCCCTTCTTTTCAGTGGGGGGAGGGACAAATGTAATTAGCAAACAGCACCCACGCTCATGTCAGCCATTGTCGCCTTTTTTTTTTTTTTTGGGTACATGTAAGGGATATCTGATGTGATGAGAAAACTGGAGTTATAGACAGCACAGTGAGTCCACCATTTTACGGATGATGATGTTGATAGTCTCGTACCCAGAACTTCTAACCGCGGATATTTACATGTATGGATCTAGTCTCGTACCCAGACGTATAAATGGTATACCATTTATACGTCTGGGTACGAGACTAGTATGGATCATGGAGCTTATGTTCGAGTTAGATGTTTTAAATTAGTTCAGACATAGATATTAATATCTATGATTCAGAGTAGTCACGTTCCCAGCCCATCTAATCGCATAGCAAACAAGCACCAATATGGGCGGACTGTAATAAGAGATGAAGCTATAAGTCGCGTTAGTCTCGTGCCCAGATCCTGATTCCCACAGCTGCAAAGAGGGTCTGGTGAACTGCTGTACTCAATTTTGTCCTCTTTCTACTAGCAGTGATGTAATCCATCCGCAGCTGTGGGAATCAGGGTCTGGGTACGAGACTAAAGTCGCGTGATGAGTTTGAGATGTACCGGATTGCCATTTATGGTCAACAATAGGGTGTGTGCAATTATGTACAGAATAAATAAACGGCTATAACGCTCACTCGATTCACCTCGTTTTGCACACTACTCTGCAGAGAAAAGCAGCGCACATAAAATTATTCTTGACTTAGCTTCCA
Organism: Spongilla lacustris; assembly: GCA_949361645.1. Classification (NCBI taxonomy): domain Eukaryota; kingdom Metazoa; phylum Porifera; class Demospongiae; order Spongillida; family Spongillidae; genus Spongilla; species Spongilla lacustris. Next base: position 13,524,514 of record OX442415.1, read on the forward strand.
GCTATAAATGTACTACAAATCCAAGTGTGAGTGTGTTTGGCCTTGTAAATTGCTCATCGGCCTTTTAGTAATATTAGAGTCTCCAGACCTGTAGCAAAACAAATTTGATATTTAACATATGGAGAAATCAACGGACACGAAAGTTGCGGTTTGTAAATTTTTGGATTTCATTCCGCGGTACGTTCCATAGAGAATGTATGGCGTTTTTACTAACTTGATTATTATTTACTTAACTAACGGACCTGCAACTTTTGCCACCCTCTAATACTACTCTAAATGATGTTTAAATGTAGGCAATTTCAAATTTTATACCTTGTATCGTCCAAAATTCTGGGACCATTTCTGAAAATATGATATTCCATAGACTTGTACAGAAAATGGAAAAAAATCATGCTAATTAAGATATTCCATTAGTTATAACTAATGAACAGAGGGGGGTTAGAACTTTTGCCACCCTCTGAAACAATTCTACAACTATCCAAATAATATAATATATGAAAAAAAGTGGATGTTGTCGTGAAGAATTTGGGGACCATTTTTAAAAATAGTAAATCAGTTTTGGTGCAATAAGGCGCCATTTTTAAATGGCGTTTCTATGTGTTGCCATAGATATTTAGTAAAATCAAGGATATTCCATAGTTAATAAAATGAGACTAGGACATGCCAGCATTTTGCAAAGCTGGAGTCGAGCAGAGGGCGTGGTGGGCCAGGTGCCGCTCCGTGCCGGGGGTAACTACTAGTACATGCCATGGAATACTAAAAGCTTCGAGTCTGTGTTTTCTGCAAGACAGATCGATGTATTGAAATGATGTTAGGCTGCTTACCTCGACCGGCTGCTCAGACAAGAGATGTAGGCATACACGTAGCTGTAGCTGGATCTGAGCTATCCGAGTGCATCCTGAGGTCTACAGTGGCAACGAGGGTGCATGGGATAGCTAAGAAGGATGGCAGGGGAGTGTGACGCGTCAACGGAAGACTGGTTGAGTTAATACGTCGAGCGACTAGAACATTTCTTCCTGGCAAATAAAGTGGAAGCCGAACAGAAAAAGGACGCTTTCCTCGCCTGTATTACATTTGGCCTGCTCCGAGCGCTCGTAGCACCCCAGAAATTGAAAGACGAGCAACTGGTACGTCGCAGCCTTAACGACACACGTAGCGCCTAAACCTCTAGTCATCGCAGAACGTACGGTTCCACAAACGGGACAAAAGGAGGGAGAAAGTGTGATATGTGGTATGCAGCAAGTTTGCAGAACTGTGCGTTTGGTGCGACGTTATCAGAGACGCTGAGAGACAGGGTGTTCTTTGGTATGAGGGACGAGGGGGTACAGAAGAGACTCCTCACAAAGGCAGACCTCACTTTTGCCAAGGTGCTGGAGACAGCGGAAATAGCGGAAAGGGAGACTAAAGACGCGCAGAACAGTTGCAGAGTGTCACAAAACAGGAAGTACATCAAGTGGCAGCACCACCAAGAAGGGGGAGACCGTCGGGCCTAGGGGCTTGCAACAGGTGTGGAGGAGCGCATGATACTCAACAGTGCAGGTTCAGAAACAAAGTTTGCAGGAAATGGGGGCAAATTGAGAGGGCGTGTTGTGCAAAGAAAAGGGCAGAAGGAACAGGTGTTGGAAAGGGTGTACCCACTAGAGACCACTCTGTGAAGGAACTAAAGGGGGACGATGAAAGCAAAGAAGAATGGGACAGACTGAAATGGGGATCACTACATGGCCTAGCAAAAGACAAGAGAAATGGAATGAAACAGAGGACAATGGGTAAACCTATATGTATGTGGAGTTCATCATGAATGAACAACTGCTATGTATCAATACAATTGGTTGTACCCCAAATTGTACAGGCCTGTACAATTTTATAGGCCTGTACCACTGTACAGGCCACTACCCCTCCCTGTACACGCCATTACCCTTGTACAGGCCTGCACCCCTGTACAAGCCTGTACCCTTGTACAGTCCTGTACACCCCCCCCCCCCCCAGTACAGGCCTGTACCCCTGTCCAGGCCACTACCCCTCCCTGTACACGCCATTACCCTTGTACAGGCCTGCACCCCTGTACAAGCCTGTACCCTTGTACAGTCCTGTACCCCCAACCCCCCCCCCCCCCCCCCTTCCCCCACCCATCCCAGTACAGGCCTGTACCCCTGTCCAGGCTTGTACCCCTCCCTGCATGTACACGCCTTTACCCCTGTACAAGCCTGTACTCCTGTACACCCCCCCCCCCCCCCCCGCCCCCTGTCCAGGCTTGTATCCCTGTACCCCTCCTTGAACATGCCTGTATCCCTGAGTAGGCCTGTACCCCTCCGTGAACAGTGGTACAGGCCTATACCTCTCCCTGTACCCTTTCACAGGATTGTACTGCTGTACATGTATAGTTCATGTCTCTACTCAAAGCATGGCTTTATAACCTCTTCTGTAGTTTTGGGTGGCCATCCCTCCTGAATAGGCTGAAACACCCTTGCTAACACCAGGTCCCTTAATTGTTGTTGTTCTTCCTAATTCTGCCACCTCGACCAGGAGGGTTTGTAGTTGGGAATGTCCCTCCTTCCTCCTCGTCCATTTGTGCCATCTGCATGTTGGCCACCACTGGGAGACATGAAAGTGCATCAGCATTTGTGTGCTGAGTGGTACTCTTGTACCTGATATCAAGACAGGGCTAGCCTACCGCATATACCAATGCAACCGTGCTGCTGTCACTGCTGGTAATCCCTTTTCAGGGTTGAGAATGGATGGTGGTCTGTCACCAGTGTGAAATGGGGAGGAACTGTGATGTCCGGAAACATTCAGTGATTAGAGATATATAGGATCATGTGTGTGCATGTGATTACGTGTATGATTCAGTATAATTATAATGAATGAATGGTTGTTGATGTTGTGAGCTATCCGAGTGCATCCTGAGGTATCGAGTGTCTGAGAAACAAACCAGCCTAGGACGCCATTGCATGTGGTTGAATCTTTTGAAACATGATCACATGTACATGTACAACAGTGCTTTGTTGTGACACCTGCAGTTAAATTAACACAACAGTAACGCTACATTACATCCATAGTGACATCCATGCACATGCACTGTTCCTTCTGATTGTTCCTGCAGCTAGTGAGCGTTGTATGTGAAAAATCAATTTAAGCTGACACTTGAACTCCCTGAAATAAAAATGCAGTGATTACTAGAATACACCTGAACACACATATTACATACTGTAGAAGAGAACAGGTTAATTAACTTACGTCCTTTTCTTCAACCCAATATAAGTGTCTTCTTAAAACCACTTTACAACACTAGATAAACTATTCTTCCATTCTGGAAAGCATGGTATTATTCAGTTTTATTTGGTTTTTTTAAAACAAACCCAGCTAGCTTACCTTTTTCCTTTCACACACGATCCTTTCAGCCGGATAGTACTTCATTTGACATGCGCTATAAGATGAGAGCCGGGGCCAGCGGGGTGAATGGGGATAAGGGGAGGAAAGGAGAGAGGAGGAGCGAGAGTGATGGGAGGGAGGGGGAGGTAGGAAAATTGACGGGATGAGGAGGGAGGGAGATGGAAGGGGAGGTAAGGAAATTGAAGGGAGGAGGAAAAGAGAAAGTATTATTTGTTTTTCTTTGTACAGGTTGTGGTGGCAGTTTGTATATGCCAAAACATTGAGTGTCTGACTGGCTAAATACAATTGAGGGATTCATGAAAGTTTGTGTTATGATGTTCTACTTCCATTGCTGCAGTATTATTGTAGGAAGTCTTCCCTTCATATGTACAGTTAAATGGCATGTTTGTGAACCCTGGATTAATTGATAGAACAGCAAGTGACATGCCACGTGTACACCAGGGGGTAGGTGCGGTAAATCCCTGGTGTTATAGGAAGTACATGCATGTAATGGTGTGCATCTTGTACTGTAGCAAATGCATGACTGGAAACCGTAAGTGATACTGGCAGATGTTGCCAATTCCTGCCTCCTCCTCCCCCACGTTCAGCTGATGTGTGTGTGTGTGTGTGTGTGTGTGTGTGTGTGTGTGTGTGTGTGTGCATGTATGTGTGTGTGTACATAAACACCTGCTGATCCTATCTTATTTGGATGTTTGTACAAAGTAACAAAGGCCCAATGTCATGAATTTTGTTGTGTGGCCAGACTGCTGATAAAAGGTCTAGGTCTGTACATACAGTGAATAATCTCATGCACAATGCCATGCAGCTTTGTGCAAATACAACCCCTAGGCCTAGGGAATAGCTGTGTCCTGGAAGTTCATAGTATGTTAACAGATGTGCAGCACTACTACTTGTGTCCATACATGTATGTACATTTTTGGTGAGCCCCAGGGTTATTCTATTGCCTGTCTACTTGTTGCCAGCTAGGCTTGGAGTACTACAGTTGAGAGCCTTACTGTTGATAGTAATGAGAGCAAGGTACTACATGTAATGCCGTGCATACTAAAAATGAAAACCTTTAGGGAAGGCCAACAGTATAGGGAGAAGGCCAACTATATAGGGAGAAGGCCAACTATATAGGGAGAAGGCCAACTGTATAGGGAGAAGGCCAACAGTATAGGGAGAAGGCCAACTGACCAACAGTATAGTATATAACATGTACATGTACATGTAAGTTGTCAAGGGAGGTGTGTCCATACATGTATGTACGAAGTGGGCCCATAAGGTTATTCTATTTGTGATAAGTAATGCAAACACTAAATGGGCATGGGCCAACCTACATGTATGAAGCTTTAGCATAGCCCCAGAACCATTATCCTTTGTTAGGCCAGTAGCTTAGGGCTGGCTTGTGGTTTCCTTGTCCACACAATGGATGTGGTTGCTTTGCAAAACTTAGGTAACCACTAAAATCACTACCTATCTTTGAAGTACCACTGCATGTACATGTAGTGACCTACAGCCAAAAAAGTTGCATGAAGGGCATAAGATGACTTGGCTACATACATGTATAGAAGGGTTAAGGTTACCACACGTACATGTAGGTAACATGTTGCATGCAACTCAAATGAATATAGCGCATGGTAGCCTTCTAAAGCACAGCCTCATATGCAAATGTAGTAATATTAAATTTACCAGAACTTTTGTGTAGGTAGTCAGGGTTAGGGTTTATACCTGTATTTGGTAGCCACCAGATGAGACCATTTTTGAAATTACATATACTAGGTACAGGATTATGTAACAGTAGATGGTGTCTATAAAGATAGACAATAGTACATGTAACAAAGAGTACATGTACAAGTTAATGTACCTCTCTCCAGGCCCTTAAACAGAAGTACTTTAACATGCATGTTCAAAGACTTCTGATGGAGCCGTCACCCAAGTGATGCATTGTATGTGTACAAAGGACACATCCCCCTTCTGGGGGATTTGGAGAGGTGATCCAATGACACCACCAACACCCCTCCAGGGGAGTGAGGAAGTGTTCTCAACACCAATGCATGCAAACAAAAATTAGCATGTCCAAAAATACCATGCGTACTCTAGTGCATGTAACCACCATCACAATAGCCCCCAAACAGCCATTCACACACCTGTTATCTGTCGTCACTGTGTTCAAAGGACTGGGGAAGTAGCCAGACCAGTAAATACTTTGGTTTGTAGTACTGCAGTTAGTAGGTCTTCATTGATCCTCGGCTCCTCCAGTAGTATGGTAGCTCTCTCCTGGTAGATTGTTGTGTCTTGTTGTGGTTGTACAGCAATCTGTGTGAGTGTGTGTGTGTGTGTGTGTGTGTGTGTGTGTGTGTGTACATGTACATGCATGTGTGTGTTTGTGTCCAAATTATTATTATTTATATCTGATGTATATGGATGTACATGTAAGTACCACTGTGTACAGGTATATGTGTGGACATCATTGGTGCGTGTGCCCATGTTTGAAGCACACAATACACAGCTCTACATCAGCGTGTGTAGTGTGCACATGATGGAGACACTTGTGAATATGTGCATCTCCACCAGTAGAGCTACTACATTGAGTGTCCACACTGTAACTGAGCGTGCGTGACTTGCTGGAAGTGTCCATGCACGTGTGTGGTGTGTGTGTCCCACTGGTCAGCTATACACATGGTAAACAAAGGGACAGAGATGCTACACAAATGGACAATGCTCAGTGGTTCATATAGGGAGAAAGCCAATAGTATAGGGAGAAGGCCAACTGTATAGGAAATAGTATAGGGATAAGGCCGACAGTACACATGTAGGTAGAAAGTCAACAGTATAGGGAGAAAGCCAACAGCATAGGGAGACGGCCAACTGTATAGGGATAAGGTCAACCATATAGGGAGAAGGGTCAACAGTATAGGGAGAAGGCCAACTGTATAGGAATAGTATAGGGAGAAGACCAACAGTATAGGGAGAAGGCCAACAGTATAGGGAGAAGGCCAACAGTATAGAGAGAAGGCCAACAGTATAGGGAGAAGGCCAACAGTATAGGGAGAAGGCCAACAGTATAGGGAGAAGGCCAACAGTATAGGGAGAAGGCCAACAGTATAGGGAGAAGGCCAACAGTATAGGGAGAAGGCCAACAGTATAGGGAGAAGGCCAACAGTATAGGGAGAAGGCCAACAGTATAAGCGCAGCTTATTATAAAGAGAAGGCCACCAGCATAGGAAGAAGGCCAACAGTATAGGGAGAAGGCTAACAGTATAGGGAGAAGGCCAATGTATAGGGAGAAGGCCAATGTATAGGGAGCAGGCCAACAGTATAGGGAGAAGGTCAACAGTATAGGGAGAAGGCCAACAGTATAGGGAGGGCCAACAGTATAGCGAGAAGGCCACAAGTCTAACACTACAGGAAGAAGACCAACAGTATAAGGAGACGGGCAATTAACGGTCCGGGAGAAGGCCAACAGTACAGGGAGAATTCCATACAGTACTAGTATAGGGAGAAGGCCATATCTCCTCCCCCTTCACTGCATCGAATATATGCCTGTTCTGCACATACTAAATTCACACAGTATACTCACCAAAACACCTGAATCTCAGAAGTTGAAATCATGCAGGGCAATCCGTTTATTGCTGCCTCCACATCTCCAAAGCTACGATTGTGTATTATCGTTAATAATTCATCTGCAATTAACAGTTAACTAGTTGCAACGTACGCAATAACTGGAACTTAATCCCAGATGACGCAAGGTATTACGTTATGACATATTGTTTATGAATATATTATGCGCGGTAGAAATTAATTTTTTGTCTTGATTTTACTACACGAATGGTTCATGTCATAATTATATAAAACACAGATTCACAATCAGACCGATTTATAGTAAATTATAAATGTGTTTAAAATTCAATTTAAAAATAAAAGCATGATGACCGCCTATGTATGGGCCATTTCTCCATATGATTAGCATAGCCATAGAGCACTAGGGCCGACGAGATTCCGCTCTTTTGATATCGTGTGTATCGCACGACGGCATGGGACACGGATCCTAACGTAAAGTGGCGCATCATCACGTCAAAGACTTATTTTTCAAAGTGGATAAGCTAACTTGTTTCTCGTTCCCCGACCAAAATTACCGTATGCATTACTCATTGATCTCGCAGAATGGCTGCCGAAGATCACATATGTGACAAATGTCCTATATGCTTAAAGACATTCTGTGATCCAAGAAAGCTTCCATGTCTACACTCCTTCTGTTGTCAATGCCTAGACCATGAAGTGGAAAAGGTTGGACCTCAACACAACACCCAGTGTCCCACCTATCTAAGCAGTGTTCCCATACCAATGGGAGGGGCCAGTCGTCTCCCTCAGAATCTCCATCGTGAATTTGAGGTGGAGTATGGGAGGTGATTAGTGCCATAATTACGACCACAGAATCACGTGCAGCGCAGCACTCGATGATGCAGCGCAGCGATCTTGTTCCCAGGTGTATTATAAACAAAATCATTTATGTTTATAGTGCTCTACAATTAGGATACATAACTCTTTTAGAACTTGCGTGTCCACTTTCAGATCATGACGAGGTGAGAGATTGTTATAATTATGACCCATAAGTTTCTGCTAGGGCTACTGTCTGTTGCACTAAAGAATAGTATTTGTGGTAGGTCTATAAGCGAAGACCACCCCATTGATTCCAATTCAGCTCTGTGCTGTCATCTCTGTACGCGTACATGTATATCTCCTTCTGATCCCGGACTTTATTTTCCGCCGCTACCGAAGGTTTTCACCGGGTTGTGGTGATGGGTACGACCGGATTCATCGAATAGGCCTACCACTCGTCCGTCTACACGTCTGGCAACTTGACATTAGTCATTCGGTCTGGCATTGTTCACTGTCAATGGCCCTTGTGCCAGTGGAAGGTGACCCTGTGAACAAAAGGAGGGGGGCCGGGCAACCCCTTCAAGCGCTATATATAACAGTGCTAGGTAAGGGGTTAATTGCTTGACAGCACTTTGACAGCACTTTGACTGCTCTGTGTCTGTATGTACATGTGTGTGTGTGTGTATGTGTGTGTGAGTACCATGTGTTTGTGTGTGTGAGCACAGTTTGTATGTGTGTGTGAGTACGGTGTGTGTATGTGTGTGAGTACAGTGTGTGTGCGTATGTATGTGTGTGTGTGTGTGTGTGTGTGTCTGTGTGTGTGTGTGTCTGTGTGTGTGTGTGTGTGTGTGTGTGTGTGTGTGTGTGTGTGTGTGTGAGAGTACAGTGTATGTATCTGGGCAACAATCCGCACAGAATCCTGAGCACCTTTCCCTCACAGAATCCTGAGCACCTTTCCTGCACAACACTCCCTGGAGATTTGGAGGAGGGCAAAAGTGATGTTTGTTGTCATATCGTCCTAAGGTAAGGAGGAAGTGTAAGTGGAGATTGCAATAGAGGTAAGGGAATAGGAGACAAGGAAACTTCATCATGCTACGGTGGTTTAGCTATACACAGGTTGGTACAGTGGTGCTTCTAGTATAGGGTGTGTAACCTCCCCTGAATAATGAAAATCGATTTTTCCGAATACTTTTAAAACACTAATCGATTTTTCAGGTTTTTCTGGATCTGAAAATCGATTTTTCCGAATACTTGAAAAAAGAAAATCGATTTTTCCGAATAGGTTTTGACAATTTGCCAGCCGAATACCTAGGTTATTCAGGTTTTCTGCTCACTGACCACCTAAATGTACACATCACACCAGATAACCTCCTACAGCTAAACCATAACACCAGATGCCCTCAGCACACAAACACACTTACCCCCATCACACCAGTGCCCTCATGAGGCACACAACCATAGCTACCCCCATCACACAACCAAAGCTACCCCCATCACACCGACACCCTCCTACAACTACCACATTACACCAGTCAGTACAGCATGCATCCACAGCTACCCACATCACACCAGATGCACTCAGCACACCACAGCTACCTACATAGTAGCGTGACCACGCTGAGGTCTAGCCACAAATCGTACCCAATGCCAGAAGAATTGAACCACAGATGAAGTTTACGCACCACCAGCCATGCAGCCTCCATTTCACCATTGCAAAATAACTAGGCCTAAGTGCGATCGAGGCAATATCAGCTCAGAGAGATTGATACAAGAAACCAGCTCCTTCAAAATGCACTAAGCGAACTAACTATGATTTGTAGCTGGAGCTGTCCGTCGTCATGACTCGCGAAGAGGGAGATCTGTTGGCTAGTTTGAATTACTGCCCTAACTGCATCTGACCTCGTCCCCCACGTATATATAAATAGTAACAACAGTGACGTTATTTAACGTTACGTTTCAAATCAGAAGTAATTATTATCGCACATGTAATGCGTATCCGGATATCGTCAAATTTGCCTGTTTTTATTGTCAATTATTTGTGTTAAGTATTCCTTGATTGTGGAACACCCTATACTGCAAGCTGGTCTCCTGTAATTAAATACACACATCTGAGGCTGGGTACGATAAAAAGTAAATGTTATAATTAAACATGCATGGGCTTTATACAATGACTTTACATTGAGTGGTCACCTGACTTCTAAGGATCATGGCTTGCTCTTTTTAGTTTAGATTAGTTGCTCCTTGCACATTTTTTGTCAATATGTTGAATACAATTCATACCTGTTGCCTTGAAACTACTGGAGTTTGTGGCCCTAACTCCATGCCTTTTTTGACAAACTTGAGTCACTGTGTTGTGAGCATCACCTACAATGAAACTACCTTGCATACCTCATGCAAAAGTTTTCTGTTGCCATTCAGAGGGGGAATGCATCATCTTTTTTGGGAACTTTGGGTCCATTCCACTCCCTCATTAAATGATGTTTAGTAGTGTTTGTTTTGTGTATAATAATATATATATATAGCAATCGTTTGGGTTTTACAAATACCAATATGAGCTTGGGATGTTCAATTTCTGTTCATTTCTTGGGTTGCCACCCAGTATAGGTAGTCCCATCAGTTCTATAATATCACTGCTTCATGCTAATGCATGCATTCAATACTGCAGCTGTTACTGCTCATTGTACAGAATTGAATTTTCTTTTATAATAGGTTATGCCAGATGAATATGAATCCCTACTCTGTGATATCAAAACATGCCTTTTGGGGAAACTTAAATTTGTTTGCATATGTTTACAACGCTGAAAAAATCATTGTAATGCTGTAATTAATTTGTCATTAGGATAGTTGTAGAAGCATTGAAGTGATTTTTAGGCTCATGGTCATTTATCTATGAAGTATATGTATATGCTCAGCATCAAAATACATTGTTTTACTAACTGATTCACTACATCTAAAATTGTTCAATTTGTAATTGGTTTGTAATTGGAGTGTGAAAAGATAGGATCAGATTTACATTTTATAATGATTAGCCTAGGGAAATACAAATTGCATTATTAAATTTCATTATACTGTTACATGCTTTGGACCTTTATAAATAACATTTAACCATCAACTACTCTGCAAACCAGATTGCTGCAATAACACATTTAAATTGCAAGTAATGAGAGGCAAAAGACACTTGAACATTTCACTTCATAGTGTCTAATGTAGCAAATTTATTACTATATCCTATGGTGCAAAGCATAATACAATATTAGTAGGTATACAATAAGAGATCCAATGATAAGTATACAGTAAGACGTAAATAATAGTTGCATTTGGTCTCGAGCTTAAATAATCGTAAATATACTCATTGCTCTGTAATAGCAAAAACTTCTCCCAAAGTAATAGGGGAACATCCTATTACTTGGAGCAACTGTCTTTCTGGTCTTTCTTACCCTCGTTGAAACACCTAATTCAGCAATGTTGAAGCTTACTATTTGTCTGTGAGAAAATTGCATTGAGTAATATAAGTGTCCACATGGACTGGATGTGTTAATTACAATAGGTTTACTATTGCATGCTGCAGGTGACTTTACAACAGGTTGCACATTTTAAAATAAGCTACACAAACTTTTTCACATGGTTTAAGAGTTATACAACAGTTCTTACACTAACTTGGTTCCCTCAATGGGACTGATGTTAACAATAGAAAAAAAGACATTCATGATTGGAGTGACTCATAACCAATAACATTTTCTATTGTCTAAGCTGTACTATGTAACTGAAGCAAACGTTCCAGAAGTGATACATATGTTAATTGCAACACCCAATCCTTACACACAACAAGAATTGAAGGTACTATTAATTTTCCTGAATCAGTCTGATATGTTAAGTACTATAGTATTGTTTCCTTTACTCAAATTGCGATATGGCTACAATTTCTCTCCTCTCACGACTGAGCTAAGCCATCAGGCCAGGATGAGGTAACATCAACAAATTTTAAAGGGGCTACAGGATAACAGCCCCCGGTTAAGGACTCCCAGAGATCAGAGCCCTCCTGTTTGAGGCGACAAAAGTAGATTTGAGATGAAGTCTGTTCATCATCTTGGGAACATTTATTTTCTGATGAGCCATTTTTGATCTGGATAAATTGTGTGAGTGGGTCAGTGATGTATTGGAAATTAGATGGATATTACATCTTTTAAAAACTGTTTCAAAATGTTTATTGAAGTTAGTTGTATAGATTCAGCTTGATGCAAGCCAGGGTTAGTTTCCTATGGCCATGAATGCTCGAGCCATTTTGAATGTTTCTCCACATTTGGCACATATATAAATTGTTGTATTAAGCAATGATGCTGGTGCAATGACCTCCAATTCCTACCCCAAGTGCCCAGAGTCTGCATCCTTGATCATTTCATGCATAGCTTTCCATAGAGCTGCATTTATCTGGGGATCCATGGGAAGATAACATTGGATCTGCCCATGACTAGTAAGTTGACAGCAGCCTGTAATGATATAGTAGCCATGCAGTTACATAAACTGTCTAATTCATTTAAGATTGCAATAAAGACGTTTGCAATGTACAATGTACTTTAGTGGTTTTGAGATTCTGATCATTCGTTACTAGGAACATTAATTTGCCTGGTTTTTTTAGTCCATTAACTATTTGTGCTAAAAGTATTCCTTGATTGTGGAACACCCTATACCACAAGCTGGTCTTCTGTAATTAAATAAATACATATTTTCACCCCTAATTAAATACACACATTTGAGGCTGGGTAGGATAAAAAGTATGTTATAATAAAGTATTTATCAAACATGCATGCATGTAGACTGCATGGGCTTTATACAATGACTTTACATTGTCCTGCATTAAGTGGTCACCTGACGTCTAAGGATCATGGCTTGCTCTTTTTAGGCCATATCATTTAGAGCAGTTGCTACTTGCACCTTTTAATATGTTGAATTCAATTCACACCTGTTGCCTTTGAAACTACTGGAGTTTGTGGCCCTAACTCAATGCCTTTTATGACAAACTTGAGTCACTACGTTGTGAACACCACTGGTGATGAAACTATATTGCATACCCCCTCATTAAATGATGTTTAGTTGTGTTTGTTTTGTGTATACAGTATAATTGATAATAATAAAATAGCAATAGTTAGTCGCTGACCTTGGTGTACGAGGAGTTTGGCAGCCTCAGACTCAAACACTCTTTGACATACGTTTTATAGACACAGATGCACCATCTCATGCTAACAGAAGTGTAGTGACGATTCTAGCATCAGAAAAGAAGAAAAAATACAGCAAAGCTGCTAAAGCTAGACAAGCCTCATTTACACAATTTGTGGTTTCCGTTGATGTGCTTTGGGACTTGAAGCCACCTATTATCTTTACGGTGGCCCGGTACCTCGCGCGCACAGCATTGTGTCCAGCGCAATCGTACGAAATTGCGTAGCGCGCAGTGCAATTGTACGAAATTGCGTAGCGCAATTGTACGAAATTGCGTAGAGTCCGAGTGCACAGCGCACTAACTTTGGGATATAAGTTTCAATTACGTCATCCGTCTAGTGACAAAATAAAATTATGGCCGTTTCCTTCGTGCATCGTGACGACCCAAAGGTCGAAAGTAAGTGAAGTACTGGTAGTGGTAGTGAAAGCAGAAACATGCATGTGCATTTAATACGTTCCATGCAGGGCTCATTGTGAGATATTGGAGGCAGCAGAAGAGTGACCAGGTCATGCTAGCCTATTTGCGCTTCGTGCATCTGGTACCTGTATAGGGAAAATAGCGTCCGCTGGGTTACGAAGGCGTCGAATTGCTGAAACCCCTCTTCAGTTGTAGTGTGATGCTATAAATAAAGATTCGTTAGTTGTGTCGTGAATGCATGTTTAAAGATCGATGCCTGAGCCGCATGCATGTCCGATTTTACGGGAGGTGCTGAAAACATCAAACTCCCACAGACCAAATACGGCATCGATCTTTAAACTTGCATTCACGACTCAACTAACGAACCTTTATAGCATCACACAACAACTGAAGAAGAGTTTCAGCAATTCGACGCCTTCGAATTCGTAACCCAAGAGACGCTATATATTTTCCCTACAGGTACCTGGAAGCCACACACATTTGCCAAGACAATATTTATCACAACCTCAACATCTCTTTGCATACCTGGAGTCCCTATGAATAATCTCTACATGACCATATGCCTCCTAATCAATATCTGTGCACTGGTCAACTATCAATACACAATGGCCCAAGCGGCACAATTGTTTAATACGTATGGGCGGCTTTATTGTTGTCTCGTGATAAGCTTGTAGCAGGTACAGGTACTGTGCTTTGAGCTAAGAAGTTGTGTCAATAGACCCTTCCCAGGCCTTTAACGGCGAAAGGAATGCAATTTTCTATTTTTACATCACGTCCGGAGTACTTTTCAGCACCTCCCGTAAAATCGGACACTTGAATTCACGACACAACTAACGAACATTTATAGCATCACACAACAACTGAAGAGGGGTTTCAGCAATTCGACGCCTTCGTAACCCAAGAGACGCTATTTTCCCTACAGGTACCAGGTGCACGAAGCGCAAATAGGCTAGGATGACCTGGTCACTCTTCTGCTGCCTCCAGTATCTCACAATGAGTCCTGCATGGAACGTATCAAACGCATATGCTGCTTTCGACCTTTGGGTCGTCACGATGCAGAAAGGAAACAGCAGTCTAGACGGATGACGTAATTGAAACTTGTATCCCAAAGTTAGTGCGCTGTGCACTCGGACTCTACGCAATTTCGTACAATTGCGCTACGCAATTTCGTACAATTGCACTGCGCGCTACGCATTTTCGTACGATTGCGCTGGACACAATGCTCTGCGCGCGAGGTACCGGGCCACCGTATATCTAAGCATCTTTCTGAACACATTTGCCTTAAATGGGGAAAGTCGTATGGAGAAGTGATGGGATGGCTGAGGGCTAGTTTAACATTCGCCGTCTTTTAAGAGCCACAAATTTATGTCTCCGAAGTTTCCGTGTAAAATGGAGGAGCCCTAGCAAAAAATCCTGTAAGAATTTATAAGAATTATAATGAGTTAAGAATATGCAAGAAATTGGGACCAAGATCTTATTAGGAATCCCATAAGATATGATAAGAATCTTATAAGTTTCTTAACAGAATCTTGAAGGGTCTCTTAAAGGAACTTGTAGGATTCTTACAAGATCCTTTTAGTTATTTCTATATAGGAATCTTATAAGATACAAGAAATTGGGACCAAGATCTTATTAGGAATCCTGTAGGATCTAATACGAATCTTATAAGTTTCTTAACAGAATCTTGAAGGGTCTCTTAAAGGAACTTGTAGGATTCTTACAAGATCCTTTTAGTTATTCCTATATAGGAATCTTATAAGATACAAGAAATTGGGACAAAGATCTTATTAGGAATCCCGTAGGATCTTGGAGGTTTTTCTTTCAGGATCCTGCGATGAATTCCTGTAAAGGAATCCTAAAAGATGCAAGAAATATAGGACCAAGATCTTAATAGGAATCCTGGAAGTAATCTTGTAAGTTCATTTGTACAAAACAACAAAAATTACACATACAAAAATAATACATGCATTCCAATGTTACATATATAGTTCAATTCTTTAATTTCTTTATTGTGTTCAGGCATTTTTTTATTGCAGCTGGCATCACTTTGACTTCCCTTGGAAGCAATTGTGCCTCTTCCAAATTTCACTTCTATGCATTCTTGAAACGAAAAAAATTCCAATGCTTTACACCGAACAGGTGATGCACAAATTCATCATATTCTATTCTATTTATAAAATTTGCCTGCTTATTCATCTCTTATCCCTTTCCTCCATTCTCCCTTCCTCTATCACATTTCCCATAGTATCTCAAACACACATCCTTAATAATATTCTTACTGTCCTGATGTCTACATGAAAACACAAGGTACACACACCATGCACACACAAGGTACACACACCATGCACACACAAGGTACACACACTATGCACACACAAGGTACACACACCATGCACACACAAGGTACACACACCATGCACACACAAGGTACACACACCATGCACACACAAGGTACACACACAAAGGTGGTACACATGAATACATTTCCACAATACACACTTCTGCACAATCCGCGTGGTCAGCATGATTGTCTAACACTTATTCCAACTCCAAAGTACTTACTTTATAATAAAACGACCACAGTTTGCATCTTTCCTCTTTACAGCGTCCATGTCAACGAGAGCGTCCGTATGGAACATCTTCATCAAGCGCTAGTTGACTTTTCTACATTGCATGTAAAAACGATCGGTTGGGCATTTGCGCATAGCTTACCACTGGTGTACAGCTGCGCCGCATTTTCCCCACTTCCTTTGGTGGCTCTAATAAGAATCATCAGTTTAGGATCCGTACTGTGGCAAAAAGAAAAAAAAATCTTTTATACAATCCGCGTGGACAACAAGCTAGTCTAACACTTAGTCCGTCCGACTCCCAAGTACTTACTTTATAATAAAAACGACCAGTTTCCATCTTTCCGCTTGATAGCGTCCATGCTTACCACAGCGTCTGTAACGAACGTATTGATACAAGCGCTAGTTGCCTTTTCTACATCCTACAAACGATCGGTTGGCATGAACTCACTGCCGTGTAACGTATCGGCCAGCGGCGGCGGAACCGGGGGGGGGGGGGGGTAGGGGGGGTATTTACCCCCCCAACTTTACCTAGGTCGAATTTTTATTAGCCGTAACTAACCGTGTTGTACATTATAACCAAAGAGAACGGAAATCGGATGATATTAATAGTGTGAACCGTTAAGTAGCTACTCAACAAGCGGTTCATTTTTACGTGCGCAACCACTATCTACCACGCCCACTCATTATATATTCATAGACTTACCCCCCCACTTAAAAATACCTTCCGCCGCCCCTGTTATCCACTGATGAGACCTAGAGTACTCTTATATCCATGAGATTGACCCACTCGTTCGGTTAAAAAGGTGTCACGCGATGTAGTCATCTGATATATAGCTAAAAATAGACTCAAAAAAGTCATTTAAATCCTACCGTAGATATTAGCTTCTAAGTTCTATTCCAGTTTTGTTCTTATGAGAAATCTTGGCTCATACAAGAATCCTGAAATGTGAATTTTAATTTTTTCTTATTAAAAATTTTACAAGACTCTAAAAAGAAACCTGCAGCGTCTATTCTTATAAGATTCCTAGCTGTTTTGTTCTTATAACAAGACTCTTACAAGAATCCTGCAGCGTCTATTCTTATAAGATTCCTGTTCTGTTCTTATAAGAAACATTGCAAAACTCTTACAAGAATCCTGCAGCGTCTATTCTTATAACATTCCTGTTCTGTTCTTGTAAGAAATATTGTAAGACTTTTACAAGAATCCTGCCGCGTCTATTCTTATAAGATTCCTGTTCTGTTCTTATAAGAAATATTGAAAGACTCTTACAAGAATCCTGCAGCGTCTATTCTTATAAGATTCCTGTTCTGTTCTTATAAGAAATATTGCAAGACTCTTACAAGAATCCTGCAGCGTTTATTCTTATAAGATTCCTGTTCTGTTCTTATAAGAAATCTTACAAGACTCTTACAAGAATCCTGCAGCGTCTATTCTTATAACATTCCTGTTCTGTTCTTATAAGAAATCTTACAAGACTCTTACAAGAATCCTGCAGCATCTATTCTTATAAGATTCCTGTTCTGTTCTTATAAGAAATCTTACAAGACTCTTACAAGAATCCTGCAGCGTCTATTCTTATATGATTCCTGTTCTGTTCTTATAAGAAATCTTACAAGACTCTTACAAGAATATCCTGCATGCAGCGTCCATTCTTATAAGATTCCTGTTCTGTTCTTATAAGAAATCTTACAAGACTCTTACAAGAATCCTGCAGCGTCTATTCTTATAAGATTCCTGTTCTGTTCTTATAAGAAATCTTACAAGACTCTTACAAGAATCCTGCAGCGTCTATTCTTATAAGATTCCTGTTCTGTTCTTATAAGAAATCTTACAAGACTCTTACAAGAATCCTGCAGCATCTATTCTTATAAGATTCCTGTTCTGTTCTTATAAGAAATATTACAAGACTCTTACAAGAATCCTGCAGCATCTATTCTTATACGATTCCTGTTCTGTTCTTATAAGAAATCTTACAAGACTCTTACAAGAATCCTGCAGCGTCTATTCTTATTAGATTCCTGTTCTGTTCTTATATAAGAAATATTACAAGACTCTTACAAGAATCCTGCAGCGTCTATTCTTATAGGATTCCTGTTTGTTCTTAGGTAATTCTTACACGTTCCTATACGTTTCTTGCAGGAATCTTGTAGGAATCTTATAGGGCTTTAGGATCTTACGACGCTTACAGTTTCTTACCCTTTTTCTTATAAGAAATGAAGTTCTTATAAGATTCTTACTAATTCTTGATAAGATCTTATAGGTTTTTTTTGCTAGGGAGTGCACTGGACATGGTTGATGGCATAGGACTTCCCAGCATACAAGAATCCGGTCGTACCCATCACCACGACCGGGTGAAAACCTTCGGTAGCGGCGGAAAATAAAGTCCGGGATCAGAAGGAGATATACGCGTACAGAGATGACAGCACAGAGCTGGATTGGAATCAATGGAGTGTTCTTCGCTTTGATAGATCTACAAATTTAGTGCAACAAAGGACAGTAGCCCTAGCAGAAACTTATGGGTCATAATTATAACAATCTCTCACCTCGTCATGATCCGAAAGTGGACACGCAAGTTCTAAAAGAGTTATGTATCCTAATTGTAGAGCACTATAAACATAAATGATTTTGTTTATAATACACCTGGGAACGAGATCGCTGCGCTGCAAGTCTCGCTGCGCTGCATCATCGAGCAAGGGCGGATCCAGCGAGGGGGTCATGGGGGTCCGGACCCCCCCCCCCCCCCTCAGGACCCGTGATGAATATAATTACTATTATACCCCAGTGACCCAGTCACGTGCGCATAAAGGTGCTCAGTGTATTGTTCCTTGACGACGCGTCGTTGAAATCGTCGCTTTGCATTCTTCGTATATCATATAGGCATCGGAAGGTAAATTACGAAATTTAACTATGGGGGGGGGGGGGGGGGGGGGCGGAGCCGGCTAATTTAACTTCATACAATGACATCGTTCGTACACACGACAGTGACATAGAGTCGATATACTATCTCTGGTGACGCCTATGTGATTCCCGCGATTTTTTTCTATGACTCACTTGAGCTAGGTGGTTTTCAAACTGCAGGCTATATAGGTCCGCTGAAGATTTGTGCAGCTGATGTACAGGGGACGAAATCGAAATAGAATACTGTTCATTGCTTGAAGTAGGTTATCTGAGTATGATGCAAATTTTAAGTCGCTCAAGTATCGAAGTAACTAAGCGCTCGTGCAAATCTGACGAAACTGACACCCGATTAAACACACCCATTTAAAATCCACATAAGCCTGGGAAAAAGAACAAGTTCAATTGAGTGCAAGTGATCCATGCAATCTCTCTATGGAATAACATGCACACAAAAAATAGCGCGCGCTTCGCGCGCGCCCCTCCCTCATCTATAATTCATGTCGGACCCCCCCCCCTCGCCGAATTCCTGGATCCGCCACTGTTGAGTGCTGCGCTGCATCATCGAGTGCTGCGCTGCACGTGATTCTGTGGTCGTAATTATGGCACTAATCACCTCCCATAGTGGAGATTGCAAGGTACATGTCCAAGATCGTCAGCAACAAAGGAGAGTGTCACGCAAAAATTGTACCGGGCGAAAATTGTACCGCCCGGTACAATTTTCGCAACCAAAATTGCACCGGGCGGTACAATTTTGGTTGCGATAAGTGTACCGGCCTTGCCAAAAGTGCACCGGGTAGTGAGAAAGGATAGTTAGCTATATAGGATGTCGGATTACGTATTCTGATAGTTACGTGTTGTACACAGTTCGCTGAAAGAATATACAATTGGTAATTCTGCATGACACTATACTCTATAGTGCACTTCACTGAGCATAACATACGTCGGTATTGTACACTGTAGGTGCAATACATTCCAAAGTAGCTATTTATTTGCCAACATATCCAACAACTATGAATATGTTAGGCGAATGTAATAGTATAAACTCAATGTACACGCCTCGGTCTGAAACACTTTTTTATTGCTGATTTTGACGAGGATTTTGATAACAGATATCGTTAATTATTACCTAGCCAATTATATTTGCACACACAAAAAAACAACACCCTGTTAGTCTGTTAAGCGTTAAATGAATATTTATATCAAATTTAGAAAGTGCATGTCATTTGAACAATGACCATATAGGCAAATTGCAATAAATAATGAGTTGCATCCTAATGCGGCAGACATGCTTATCGCAGTTAAAAAGCTTAGCACCAATAGCAGGCCCGTAGGCAAGGGCCCCCTCCCCCAGTTTTTTTGGGTACCCCTTTTAATTTTACTGATGTACAAGGGTTGTAGTACTGACTCGCTCTGTACACGAAGCACATTGGTACAGTACCATCCAGAGCCTGCCTATACATACATGTACATGTATGTAGTACACACGTGAGGATTAAAAAAAAAATCATTAAATTCCTGGGATATTGGGGCTCCGCCCCAGACTCCGGTGGGGGAGCTTACAGCGCTCCCCCATAACCCCTAGCTGTTGCAAGAGGGGGAGCCGGGGGAGCCGCCCCCTTTGCACCCTCCCATCCATTTAGCCCTCCCTTCCCCAATTTTACAACCTTGTCCTGCATGCTACGCGCCTGTATAGATATATATGCGCAATTCAGCCAGTATCCCTTCGCCAGGTCTAACCGACAACTTACTTCTAGCTGGTTAAAGCTAACGGTACTTTCTCACTACCCGGTACACTTTTGGCAAGGCCGGTACACTTTTCGCAACTAAAATTGTACCGGGCGGTACAATTTTGGTTGCGAAAAGTGTACTGGGCGGTACAATTTTCGCCCGGTACAATTTTTGCGTGACAAGAGCCTTGTACCTTCTGTGTAAATGGATGCACTGATCCTGCAGAAATGTTCTGTTGCACATGTTGTAAGTTCCTTTCCAAATTTGCTCAGAATTGTCACGAACTTGCTCCACAACTGGCCTACCACAATATCATAGGGCTTAATAAAGAGCCAACTGAACTATTTCCCACTGTCTTGAGACGAAATTTACTGTACTCAGCCCAACTTGAGACCAAGGAGTTGGATTTGTACTGTAATACTTGCAGCATCCTTGAATATCACAAGGACCACAACATTACTCCACTGTCTTTGATTGCAGAAGCACATCAAGGTGAAATGAAAGAGGCACTTCAATCTGCACATGAGGTTATGTCATATCTGGCAGGTGCCATTGAAGCCAATAAGAAGATGATGCAGCAGGTAGAAACCTCCAAACAAGAAGCTCCACTGGCCATTGAGCATGCCTTTGGACAACTGATGGAGACCTTGGAGGAAAGGAAGAAGGCACTGTTAGCAGAATTGGAAACTATTTCACTCTTCAAGGTAACAGCTCTGAACCTACACCATCACCCTACTCCTCAAAATACTGGTCTACACGAGCTCCTCATCACAATGAATGGTCAAAATGTACAGAAGAGTCCATATGATATGAGGGTGATAGGTGGTTACACCACATTATGTAACCAGAAGTTATCCGTGTTAGAAGTGAACCATATAGTGTAGCCATTGATGACAAAGGACACCTCTATGTAGCTGGGGAATACAGCATAGACGTTTTTGACCAAGATGGTAACCCGAAAAACATCATTGGTAACCAGGGGAGTGCCAATGATGAATTTACTGGCCCTAATTGACATATTCATAAAGGGAAATGTGATATATTGTGCCGACTGTGGCAATAATCGTATACAGACACTGACAACACAAGGAAAATTCCTTGGGAAGATTGGTAAGAAAGGTTCAGGTCTGGGGCTATTCAATGGACCATGGAATGTTGTTTTTGATTCAAAAGGTAGATTGATTGTTTCTGACAGTGACAACAACCGTGTGCAAGTGTTTAACCAAGATGGAGATAGGTTGTTATTGAACATAGATGGTAATGGATTTAATGATCAGAGTTTTAAAGATCCTCGTGGTCTAGCCATAGATCCCGATTTGTACATTCATGTTGTGGCCCATGGTTCTAACACTGTCAAAGTCTTCACACCTCACGGTATATGTGAGAATGTATGGAGACCTGGAGGGTCCAATTGGAATTGCTATTGATAAGCAGGGTTACTGCTTTGTGAGTGAAGAGCGTGGCAATTGTATCTCCATTTTTGATCCCTATGGACGCAAGGTTCACAAAGTAGAAAATCTCAACAATCCTTTTGGGATAGCTCTAGATTTTAATGGTGGTGTTGTTTATGACTTGAGTAGTTGTGATCAGTAGTTTGTACACGTATATGTGATATCTATACTGAATGCATGATGATTACTGTGTCTGTGTATATGAACTTTAAAAATGGAACTAATAATTATTGAATTTATTGAAATCCTGTTGTGATTTTCATAACCTGCATGAATGGTAACCAAGAAGCCCTGGGGACCAGAGGCACTGAGGGCCTTTTCACGGGTCCACTGCTAGTGCCCACTGGAAACTGGAGCATACCCTCAAGCAAGCTAAGACTGTATCCCTCACTCCACAATCACAGAGTTACTTAAAATTGTCCCTGCAAGCAAACCCAGTTGAAGAGGAGCTATCCCAAGTTGGTAACATTGTGGACCTATCTCCCACTCCAGGTGCTAGCAATTGTGTATTTGCACCTGTATCCAAGGTAAATGCAGAGTACATCGTAAAGGTGGAGACCTTCTCATCTAATGGTGAGAAATACCCATGTGGTGGTTTACAAGTGAAGGCTGAGTTGAGGCCCAAGTCACATGATGGACTATTTGTCCCAGGAGAGGTGGAGGACCATGGAGATGGTACCTACACAATCAGCCTAACTCCTCAGACTGCTGGTCCTCACCAGTTCCACGTCACAATGGATGGTAAACATGTACAGAAGAGTCCTTATGATATGAGGGTGATCGACTACACCACTTTATGTAATCCAGAAGTTATCCGTGTTAGTAGTGAACCATATAGTGTAGCCATTGATGACAAAGGACAACTCTATGTAGCTGGGGAGTACAGCATAGATGTTTTTGACCAGGATGGTAACCTGAAAAACACCATTGGTGACCAGGGGAGTGCCAATGGTGAGTTTAGTGGCCCTATTGGCATATTCATAAAGAAAAATGAGATATATTGTGCTGACTGTGGCAATAATCGTATACAGACACTGACAACACAAGGAAAATTCCTTGGGAAGTTGGTAAGAAAGGATCAGGTCTGGGACTGTTCAACGGACCATGGAATGTTGTTGTTGACTCAAAAGGTAGATTGATTGTTTCTGACAGTGACAACCACCGGGTGCAAGTGTTTAACCAAGA
Source organism: Spongilla lacustris (assembly GCA_949361645.1). Taxonomy (NCBI): domain Eukaryota; kingdom Metazoa; phylum Porifera; class Demospongiae; order Spongillida; family Spongillidae; genus Spongilla; species Spongilla lacustris. The sequence continues at coordinate 13,547,731 of OX442415.1, forward strand.
TGGAGATAGGTTGTTATTGACCATAGATGGTAATGGATTTAATGATCAAAGTTTTAAAGATCCTCGTGGCCTAGCCATAGATCCTGATTTGTACATTCATGTTGTGGCCCATGGTTCTAACACTGTCAAAGTCTTCACACCTCACGGTATATGTGAGAATGTATGGAGACCTGGAGGGTCCAATTGGAATTGCTATTGATAAGCAGGGTTACTGCTTTGTGAGTGAAGAGCGTGGCAATTGTATCTCCATTTTTGACCCCTATGGACACATGGTTCACAAAGTAGAAAATCTCAACAATCCTTTTGGGATAGCTCTAGATTTTAATGGCGGTGTTATTTATGTTTCAAACTTTGGTAGTCGTGAGGTGTTGAAATACACTCTGTAGGTTCAGGATCGTATCAGTAGTGGTGCATGCATATACATGTATATATGAACTTTTAATAATTATTGAATTTATTGAAATCCTGTTGTGATTTTCATAACCTGCATGAATGGTAACCTAGAAGCCCTGGGGACCAGAGGCACTGAGGGCCTTTTCACGGGTCCACTGCCAGTGGTATGCATCACCCAGCCCAACTCAGCACAATTTGGATCATTTACAGTATGCTTTCTGAGCTCAGCTGCCTTAGCTGAAACATAAATGCCTGCTTCCAACATATTAAGCTGGTGAGTGAAGCGGAGATGCAACGGTAAGGTCAAAGGCAGCTGAGGTGCCACAATCCCAATTGGTAACTAGGATGTCTGCTGGACGTGTTCCGGAATGATCTTGTCCGGCCCCATCCACAGCCAAATTCTAGGTGTGCAGACAAACCAGCTCACTGAAAGGTGTTTTATACCACTGCGAAGAGTGTTGTGCCTGGTTGTTACATCACCTCCTCTTTGACAGTGGTAACCCAGAGGATCAAGTGCACAGTTGGGACAAAGGGGACAAACCATTCCAAACTGATTAATATTTTATGTAAAAGATAATGAAATAAGATAAAATCAAATAGCTTCACTGATACAATTTTAATGCACAGACTAAACATAAGGCACATTAGCTACACAGTTTGCGGTACATATAAAGCCACTCGTTTACGTTAGCCATTCGTGGGAATACCTCCAGGTCCAAGGCATTGGCTGATTGCTATAGTCGCCTCAGTCATACATTAATATTTGTGCCATCCTGACTCGTTCCTACTCCCATCTTGTGCAGCAGGTGAATGAACTTTGTGTTGTGTGCGGTTACGTGTGCATATATAATTATAGCTGCATTTGTACAATAATTATTATTATGTACAGGCATGACGTCATTTCGGATCAATAAATAGAATTTGGGCAAAACGGTAAACTGCCACTAACCTTCCATGCAGCTGTACAGTTCATATTTAAAATGTGCGATATGATACGGTACGAACGCAGTAGCGGATCCAGGGGGGGGGGCACAACGGGCCCGTGCCCCCCCCCCCCCCCCCCCCCCCCCCCCTCCCTCCCCCCCGAGGGTCCCGCCCCTACGTATACACGTACTTGTACGACTATGTGTACGCGAACATATGCAAACGCAGCGCAGAGATATAGCTACGGCAGAAATGGCCTACATGTCATGTATACGTACATAATGATACATGGGTCAGGCCATGTATGAATATGATTGCTTTTATCGCGTGACGTAATAGCATTCGGCTCTACAATAGAAGTACAGGCAAAAGGTATGTTACATTAGCCGGCCGTTTAGCGTATGTTTTTCAATTTTCCCTCTAGAGAGCATATCGAAAAGTATCAAAAACCGAGCATAACCCCAAAATTAGCCCATGTATTTCCGTGGAGGCAAATAAAGCAATTAACGCCCACGCGTCATGTGACCATATGAAAAAGGTAGTATTTCAATATTTTCTAAACGAATAAACGGTGAGTTCAACTTCAGTACATGTGCTATCAACGGCGATGCATCGGCGCATTGACAATATAGCGGCTGAGCTCTTGATCTGTCAATCCCCAGCCTCGAACAGTAATTACATTTTTAGTGCAGTTTTTACGTACTTTTTGGGGGGTTTTCTACGCAAAAAGCGTTGGCTTATGGGGCTCCGCCCCAGACCCCGGTGGGGGAGCTTACAGCGCTCCCCCACACCCCCTAGCTGGGCGGGAGGGGTGCCCCCCTCCCGCACCCTCCCCGGGGCGGCCCCGCCTACTACTTCGCCCCACCCCTCGCCACACCCTCGCCGGTGCCCCCCCCCCCTCCCAATTCCTGGATCCGCCACTGGTCAACGGTACAATTCTTACGCTATCTGAATCAGATCCGCTACCTAGAGCAGGTGCTGATCCATAATTATTGGAGGGGGAGGGGGGGGGGGGGGGTAGGCAGTGGCGTATTTAGGGGGGGGGGGGGGGGGGGGCCCTCAGGGGGCTAAGGCACCCCCCTCCGATACAAAAATGAATATAATTAAAATAAAATGAACTCAAATTTATAGTGAGTACGCCGGCTCGTAATTTCCCTTCGTAGCGAGCTAGTATACTATGTAATTCAATTCACTTCTATTATTAACATCACTATACAAGATTATTACCGTAAAGCGGTCCACCTCTGCCCCCACCGAAAAAAAATGCCTCGTGTTCAAACGAGCGTATCTTCGTAATCATGAACGCAGCTGCGTGCCGTTCTTTAAAACCCTGTTGGAGTACCAGTTTTTTTTCTTCCTGAAATGCTAAACTGCAGGATGTCGGAAGCGTTAACGATTACGAAGATGCGCTCGTTTAAACACAAGGCATTTTTTCAGTGGGGGGGGGGGGGGGGGGGGATTATTTTAAACAAAAAAAAGAAGCAAGCACCGTTTTCAATCATAGCGTATTACCTGAAGGCGTCTGCACCTGTTTCAACCTTGGATCAGCCACTGCAACCGCAGTTATAATTAATTGTTGTGTTCCTAGTTGGATTCCGTTGACTGCTAGTCGTCCTCCAAGTGAAAAGTGCATTTTAGTTACTACTCCACACTTTGGCGCCCGCGATGTATAGGAAGCTTCGTGGGGACAACAGTGTAAATACAGCATGCTCGTCAACCACTTTAAGCCAGGTACTGATTTCCAATTCAATGCAAGGTGTGCCAATGGATCCATTCAACACATTAATTGTATAAGTGACTCTAAAATCATACTTGGCATGGATACAGTTTCAGAAGTTTGCAGATCTTCCATCAGCAGATTGTATCAACAGTATTAAAGCTGCATTGCTAACTAATGCCAGAGCGCTTATCGGTATTCACAACATACTCAGCGGATCATTTAGTGTGCTAAAGCGCTATTCGGCGGCTTTTGGATATACATGCCCTATTAGTGTACATGTATGTGCTCGGCGCCATCCTTGGCGATTGCAGACATTCTTGCCGTTTGAACCGTTGTATTTCTGTTAGACTATACTGCTGAGTTGGCGTGGTTGCAAAAAAAATTGCGCGCGCGAAGCGCGCTGTCCATTTAGCACCCCCCTCCATCAATTTCTGGATACGCGCCTGGTAGGGACCAGCAATCCTCAGCAAGGGGGTCTGGGGCTCCGCCCCTGACGCAAAACGCTACACAAAACTACTGTAGAAAAAAGAAATTTTATCCCAAACTAAAGCTTATAACTTGCATGTACTACGGGGGATTTATCGTCGAAAACCCAGTGAATCATTATCTCGCCCAAAATGCTATGATCATCTATGAATGAATATGAATAAGACCATCTATGAATGAACGGTTGTGATGAATGAATATGACCATCTATGCATGTACATTTGATACATTTGTAAATTGCACAAAGTCCATGATCCCTGCATGGACGTCGATGCGCATCATAGATACTTTGAGAGTACTGATGCGGATCAATATCCACGGCGACGCCCTAAGCCTTATCGTATCAAATAAACTGATTCGTGTGCGTTTTTGGAGTTGATTTGGCCTACTGTTTCTCATCGTATCAGCGTTTTTGGAGTGGATTTGGCCTGCTGTTTCTCATCGTATTAGCGTTTTTTGGAGAAATCATGAAACATTACAAAACACTCAGGGAAAATGTACACACTAAGCACAATAGAATATATGGTAAAGCACTGCTTTTGAGCACAGAAATAGGTAGTGAAGAAGGAATAACTCGAGTAATAAGAGGACGGCAGACGAGACCAAATCCAGAAGTTGCTTCTGCATGTGATTATTGGCGTGTTACAATCACTATTCCCTTGTTGGATTCTATTATAAGTGAAATGGAAAGTAGATTTGCTGAAGACAAAAGGGCACATTTTGAACTTTGTGCACTCAGTTCATTGTAATGGTATTTTTGGAGAAAGTAGTATTACGGAACTACTTTGCCAGGATGCTGATCCAATCTTCTTTCCCAATGTATGGGAGCTACTTTGTATCTTGGTGGTACTTCCTATTGGCAGTGCAGAAGCTGAGAGGTCATTTTCCTGCCTACGACTGATACATTTATGGCTTCGTTCCACCATGACTATTGAAAGGCTAAGGAAATTTAGGAGTGTTAGGTATTCATGGATTTGATTTTCCACTATCTGTTGACCAAATATGCCAATCATTTACACATATGCACCATAGAAAGTTGTGTAGTGAATCAGTGTTGTATGAATAAATCACAACTTTCATATGATGTTTTTGTGTAAATGATTGACATATTTGGTAACTTAGTATTATCATGCAGTTTAAAGATGTGCACTGGCAACTATATGCTTACATTGATTTTTCTTTTGTGCTATGTACTAGTCACAATTATTATGCATGTATCAAAATAAACATCTGATCACAAAAAAAAAAAACAAAGCGTCAGCATCTTTTTTTCACCCCTAAATGGAAGCTGTTGAACAGAAAAGCTATTAGCCCTCAAACAGAAATTGCTGATAGTTCTCAATCAGTATTTTAGTATTCGTAAATAATTATTTGAGGAAGGGGGGGGGGGGGGGGGGGGGGCTAGCCACCCTATCCACCCTCTCTGGATCAGCCCCTGCAGAGGTGGTAATTCAGACTGTTTCTCACTGGATACTATTGGATTCCATTGGAAATTAAGTCCGCCTCATGGCTGAATCACCACCAACTCAGGTAGCGTAAGAATTGGTAGTCTTATCCGAACAAGTATGGTACAGTAGTACATATTATGATACATACAATCGTACTGTGTATACTACATTGTATGTATGTGTGAGTGTGCTTGCGTTTGCATGTGCTTGCGTGTGTGTGTATGTGTGGGATCTGACGCTTTAGTAATGAGAAGAACGTCAAGCAGAAGCAGATACATTTGGGGGAAGACTGATCGATGAGGTCACATTGATAAAAAAATCATCATGTGATCAGAGATAAAGAAATCTGATCAGCATGCCCGTAGCCAAGGGGGTGCAAACGGGTGCAATTGCACCCCCCCCCCCCCACTGGATGCAAGGTCCGCTTGGCAGGGTATGAATATTATTCACTTTATTGTGCAACCTACACATATTAAAATAAGAATTGCCAGTTGTATATTATGCACGAGTGCATGTGAAGCACTGGTACGGGATCAAATCAGGCGGCTAGGCATTTGGGCTATAGCCTGACCACTTTTTGTCCAGGGTACACCTCGAGAGACAGCTGAAAAAGGATATATGATATGTGTGCATATACCCAGTATATGGATAATTATAATTATGTCACATAGAAGTCAGTTCTCAAGTACCCTTCCCCAACCATATGAACTATGCATTCTACAATGTTTAGTGCGAAGGAAATAACTCATTGGCCACAATGGTTTCAAAATTCTCACCAAGATGCAAGTTGTGATATACATGTATATCTTAGTACACATGTAGTTATCTGTGTAAAAGCGGACTGCAGCTGGTGAAGTTTATGGCAAGGCAAGGCCTGGCAACAGCTAGGCCTGTAGGGTGGTCCGGAGACTAAATATAGTAACAGAGAGGAATAGTTTTTTTTATATACTGCATGATTTGGAGTGAAATAGCCATTTGGAGTGGAAAATGTTGTACCGTTGCAAAGATGTGCTGTTAGATGTAACTGCAATTTTTATAGTGATAAAATTATAACCCCACAAGCCCGATTTTGCTGGACACTGTCCCATGTTTTAAAACTATTGTTATGCGGTTATATATTTTTCGAAATTGCATGGCATTGCCTCTCTTCCCTAGGTAGTACCACATGTGTCACATGACCAAGTATGTCCATGTCACGTGCCATGTCACATGACCATGTGTATGTCACATGACCAGGCATGATGAGGAGACCCTCTCCCTTCTCTTCCAATGTCATCTAGAGGATGGAGGTGATGGGACCAGAATGGTGTATTACGGTTAGTTCATGTTGCTTGATGGAAGTAGGCATTTAGGGCATCCTCCACTACTTGTGGCCAGCCTTGTAGAATGTACTATAGCACCCAGCTTAGTATAGGGACACGCAGAGTTTCTTTCCTTCCTCGGGGCATTTGAACCGGCAACCTCTCAAACTGAACGATTGCAACAGCATCTTGGAACGGTTTCTCCACAATAGTGGGTAGGGGGGAGGTCTAGACAATGCATCTGTATTCCCATGTTGTTCTGTCTTCTGATACTTGATGTCATATGTATGAGAAGTAATCTGCTTGCAGCCGTAATAGGTTGAAAAAAAGTCTCATTTTGTGTTAAGAGGAAGGCCATGCTCAGCCAGGCGTCCCATGGGTATACCCTGCAATATGTGTTCCATAGTTCGCTGCGAAATTGCAGGGGCTGATGCCACACCTAAAGCAAGGCCATCGTTGCTTACTTGTTTTATAAATATCCCACCCTCGTTGCCAGTTGTGAATTACTACCAGGATTGACCATGACTTCCTATATATGGCAGCAAAAGTCCAAATATGAATTCATCACACCCACCTATCGAACCCTCTGGTTCTGTATGTGATGATGTGCTGTGTTTATGTGTGCCGCAGTGTTGGAGGCATGGACATTGGGCCCCTCATGGTACAGCCCTACTGACTGGAGACCTTTGCATTAAGATGTTTTGCAGTCAATGGCAACAGGAAGGTACCAGCAGTGGTACGAGTGTGAACAAGTGTGTATGCTTGATTTATGCTTATGCAATTGCCCTAACGGCAATGGAGTTAATATGTTTCGATTCAGAGCTGTTCACATGCTTGACCACACACCCTTTAGCTTTCCTTCAACGGGAGGACCATCAAGCTGTTTGATACCGAAGCAGAAGAGGATGTTGAGGAGATTGATGATGAAATCTCTGTACATTTTGCCCATAATTCTTCTGATGTGTTGTGATTAAATGATAACTGACACACTACTGTTCATCACTGGCGAGTGTTCTGCACCAGTCTTCGCAGAAGATTGGACAAACTACGGTGAACAGGCCCGGCTTGTTACAGGTTGCTATCGATCAAAAGTTGTGCACAAACTGTTACAGGCCTGACAACTTTTTTATTACAAGATACAATAATCGCTCATTTTAACGATTCCAAGCTGGGTGTTTCGTACATGGTCATATTATGTAGTTCACGTGCTACCAAATTGCATTTATCAGCCTGTATCTGATTGCAAGAACCAATCTGGTTCAGATTGTTGTGGCTAGACACTCCAGAATGTGTGTGTAGAAGGTAAAGTGCACCAAGTTATTGTAATGCTTAGAATTAACATAAATCAGTTGACCAACCCTTTGAATGCAGTGTGGGAATATAGTATTAACATAACTGTCCTGTTCAAGAGACAAACTGGGAGAAATATTCAAAGAAGCAGTTCCATACCACATAATTGTGATATACCTTTAAGCAGACCTGCAAAGATAGTGACGGTGGAGATCTTTAAGTACTCATCTCATTTCTGAACATTGCACATATGATTGTACTGTTTGAACACGGAAAAGCTCAATGATAATGGGCATATGCATGACATCATTTTGGACCAAGAAAATGAAATAGACCTGGCTTTTTACACCATTACTTTATACCACCAACTTTCTCTGAGAGAATGTGTAGTCCCCTTTTTATTGCAGCAAGCGTGTCTGAACTGTCCTGCTTGTTTGATATACAGTACTTTTATTTAGGTAGTTCAACACATCTGTGCTCCTTTCTGAGGCTCTCACTGCTAATAATTTTGTGAATCATGTGCTAATGAAGTAGAACAAGGTCAAGAGCTCTGGCTACCTTATATGGTCATCTTAGCATGATTCTGGTACGGGCCAATGCTGGTACTATTTTGATGAGATCGTACTATCCATCATCTGCCTTTAATGAAATTATTAATATTGTATTCATAGTAACATTAGTGTTTATTATAGCTGTAGGTCACAATAAAAAAATTTTTTTTTTTTTTTTAAATTATTATATTTTAATTCATATTGGATTGATACAGTACAAACATGACACAGACACATGATATGCACAAAACAAGTTGCTAGCCTACTGAAGCTCAGGAGGAGGTATGGACCTGGACAGGATCACGGTGGCATTGGCCCTGACAAGATTCATGCTCAACCTCCCGTACAGCTCATGGATGACCACTGACTTTGACTTTCCCAATGATGTAGCCAAACGGGACCCAAGTTTAGGAAAGAAATCCCTAGCCGTCAAACCCCATGCCCCATATGACTCCGCAACAACCGGGACACATACCCAACCCAAATCAGCACACTTGCCCGTGTTGGCTTTAAGCTTTCTCTCCTCGGTAGCCTTAGCTGCTGCGCCAGCCGTCACTCCCGCTTCCAGAAGGGTAAGTGGGTTAAGCGGAGAAGTAACGGATAGGTCCAGAGCCGCAGGCTTGCCCATGCACCAGTGAGGAATGAGGATGTCTGCTGGGCGTGTGTTGCTGTGGTCGGGAGTAAGGTTATGGCCTACTTCTAAATGGACACTAAGATGGGCACGGCGACAGGACTCGGCCACAATGTCCCAAAGCCTGTTATGGCGACAACATCCCCACCACGCTTGCATGTTGTGGCATGATGGCCAAGAGGATCGAGACTTTTTTCAGGACACAGTGCACATTGGGCATCACCAGAAGTGTCTAAACCTAGCCACCACTTGACAGCAACTTGAAATTGTGATGGTTCAAGGTGGAGCCCCTGGCGCAAAACATGGTGGCATTGATAACCAGGAGGCTGCATGATGTGACGAGACGGACAGCAAACGAGCTTTGTTTGCAACTGTAGAAGCTTCCATGAGGGAACTGAGAAGTTGGTTATTGAGCTTTTCTGATAACTTGCCCTGAGAGATAGCAGATGACAGGAAGTCCTCAAACTTGATGCTGTCCTCAGCAGGGACTAACTGATTAAACATGCCCACTGCATCAGACAAATGTTGGGAAGAGTTTGGGGCTAATCCTGAGGAAGACAAAGAAGAAATAAAGGCAGCACTTGCATGATGGGCAAGGGACCTTAAACCCAGGCCACCCCTGCTCAAGCTGAGTTGGGCCTGTTGCCAGGCAGCGTCCGATGCATCAATGCCTGTGGATGATGAGAAACACCGGCGAACATCCTCATCAAACAATTGCAAAGCCTTAAACGAAAAGGATGGGGGGGTAGCGTGAGCAATGTGATTTAGGCGACAAAAACACCACAAAGGCGAATTAGAATTAATGCCACATGAGGGTCAATTGCACCAACTTCCTCAAGTTTATCTAGAAGTAATTAGGATTCAACACGCTTTGAAGAAATAAACGAGGCACAGGAACTCAGCATCACCAATAGGAATTCCTAGAATTACAAAACATGCTTTGTTTGACTTAACAATCTGCTCAGGAAATCCCTCTAGGTGGTTACGACTGTAGATCTCACACTTGCCAACATTGATGAAAAGCCCTAAAGAGGGTCCATCCTGTTGGAACAGTGATATAACCCTCAGCAAAGCAGACCTTGGACCAGCTAGGACCCCATCATCTAACTACCATGCATGGAGCAAAAGGCTCGAGCAATCAATGTCCTTAGCTATTTTAAGCGGGTTTTGGCCGGGCTTGAAGTCTGGATTTTTAGCATATTTGCCTACGTTTTCTTTCCAAGGTTGGCGCTTCGGCCCGTAGGGTATACTAGGATCCACGACAAGAGACATTGTTGACTGCTTGAGCTGCCGAATGACTGCTAGTCTAGTCTAGCTGCCCGGCTTTTATATGCTGCGAGGCAGGCAGGCATGTATGCCTGCCGCGGAAACTATATACCATATGGATTTGACCGCACTTCATGTAGTCCAGATGAAGCACTGTAGCGGAGCTCGCCGCTGCACTCTTATTTGGATACTGAAACTACTATACAGCCTTACGACTTACGAGCTATAGGCTTCCATGCACGCGCGCGATTGCCGGTGTCGTAGTGCACAATGTCCCCCCTAAAATTTGTCCCCCCGGACGTTTTGCACTAGTGTACAATGTCCCCCCGGACATTCTGCACTAGTGTACAATGTCCCCCCGGACAATCTACACTAGGGCAAACTGTCCCCCTCCAGGGTAAAATGTCCCCCCTCAAAACATTTTATTTCATCTATGACAAGGCTGGGAAACGTTTACGGCAGTACACGGGATCGTGACTGTGTTGACGCCATTACTCAGTAGCTCCTAACCGTCGCCAAAGCTGCACTGCATGTCGTTCCGCCGCTTGAAATGCTCATTGTAACCAATACTGACACACATACACGAACATTTAGAATTTTAGTATTAAATTCCTTAACGAATACACAGCTCGATCTTATCCTTTCCGTGTCGTCAAAGCACACACATATATACACGAACACATTCATTATTAAAAATTCCTTAAGGAGTGGTGATTGATATACTTCATGGCTGAAATCTCATCAGTACGAGAGATTGAAATATATTGAGATCAATAGGATCATAGCCTGAAAAGTAATGTCACATAAACAATTAAATCGCCTGACATATCTCAGGAAAGGCTTATCTCAGGAAAGGCTATTCTCATCGTCAGTTTATCTGTTATGTGATAGTACAACCGATCAATCGGGTACCCAGACTAAAGCCCATCGTACATAGCGTAAAAACCATGCATCCTGCGTCCAGGGTGGGAATAGTGTAAAAACCTTACTTGGAGGGTTTTTGTCGAATGTTGATGTATGAATTGAATTATTGCTTCAACATTCGACAGAACTAGGGTAGAACCACATGTATTCCTATCCTGGACGCACAATCCGGCCGCGGGCAGGATGGTATTTACGCTATATAAGGACGGGTCTTTGTTAAAAACCAGCCTGTCGGACGTTTATATAACTGCCTTTGTTATCCTATAGGTAGGACATTGCGCCCTAATGTGGAGTGTCCGGGGGGGTGGGGGGACATTTTACCCTAGTGGGGTACAGTTTGCCCTAGTGCAGAATGTCCGGGGGGACATTGTGCCCTAGTGCAGAATGTCCGGGGGGACATTCTGCACGGGGGGACAATCCGCCCTCCCACACCGGTTTCGGTCACTTCACTGCCGCATGTATGTGCACGTGCGCATGCATGGTCGCGGCAATGGACCCTTTGCATGAAAGATCGGAAGTACGATAAACGTCACGTCACATCCGGAGTAAAAGCCACAGATGTTCAGAACAAGGGAAAAAAGGAGTGGACCCAGAGGATCGCCTTGCTGGACTCCAGACTCTGATGTGAGGGATCCCATAGAATGCCACAACAATGGGTGCTTATACTGTAGCACCAACTTACCCATGGAAGCAACTCCGGAAAATGCTTTTCACACTCGGATATGAGAATTTGACCAGAAGCTAGGTTAAAAGCATTCCTCATATCAACTTAGACGACTCCAAAATCCTCGTCCATCCAATGCTTCTCAACACAAGATCTTACACCGTGTGCAATTTTCTCAGCTCCAAAGGAGCACGCAACACCATACTGAAAAGGATTAAAGAAATCTGCAGCCTTTGTCTTTATTGCCACACATAGACATTTTGCCGTCAACCTACGAAGAGACTCACCAACTGCAATAGGGCGGATATCTCCCGGTGATGACTTATTCAGAGCTGTGAGGTTGGCTCCACCAGGTCAGTAAACAGAAACCTCTTTATGAGCTTTACCCAGTGCCAGCATGTTGATGACTGCTCTAAGTGATTGAAGCATAGGTGTTTGTAGGTGTACTTCTGCTGCATCGATTAGATGTTGGATACGAAGACCTGATGGCCCTGCTGCTGTGATCTTAGGAAAAGACCTAAGTATGGCTAGGATGTTAAGATCCCGGGGATGGGGAAATCAATTTCAGGCACAATAGGAACTGTGGGACAAGCACTGCTCGGGTGTTTGCTGACTAACAACTGCCAAGTAACGTCATTATTGGGAGCGACTCCAGAAGAAACAAGAGCCTGGCATGCCTTACCATACAAACCCTCTTGAGCAAGTTGTGGTGCTAGGAATGTGTCATCTGCCGTACAACTTGGTGGAGGCAGAACGAGCCTTTGCCATATTCCACACAGCAAATAAAAAAGTGTGACGGTCACCTATAATCACCCGTAGTACGTTTTAAAAATGGTGACCATCACACTAAATTTTATCTTCGTGTGATATCTGTTTTATATGATATGGCAAAATGTTGCACCATCCTTTTGGTCCTTTTGGCCCCTCAACCTCGTAGGGCTTATGGTTGACCAAACCTTTCACCATCATCTTATTAGGCTTGTTTCTGCGTAGTTTTTTTATGTATAAATCAAGCTGAGCGCTTAATGTATAGGAAGGTTCTGATTGGCATTCCATTGGTTTAACGTTTACATAAGGCACAAATTACAAAAGTACACGCTACCAATGAGTATGTTTAACATACGCTTCCTATCGTCCATCTTTCTTAGAGTTCCTCCAATGATCTTTTGTGGGTTTCAATCACTTCCATACGCGACCGGTTTCGGAACGGTATAAGTTCCTTCTTCAGGCGAGACAGCTGATGAAACCCATTGTCAAAGCTTGGAGCACGTGATGCTTATTCTCTATTTATCCGTGTTTTTAATTTGTTGGGTGCTCATTTTCTGAATGTCTGCTTGTTTCAAATGTCTGTAATAGTATGACAATCCATGTTTCACCACTGAGCTCTTGGAAGGCAGGGCCAAGATCTGGGAAAACTGAGTGTTATAGTGTATCAATGGTGGTATGCAGTTTGTTGGACAAGGAAAAGGGTATGCTTGGACCTCAGTCTGAGAGGATTTGCTTCTCCAGGGGGATACTCATGTATATGTACCTTGGTTGTGACATAAAGTTCTGGCTTTGTATGTGAATGTTTGTGTTTGCCATGTCTGTGGCTTTTATTGTTATATATAAATGTTCACAACTATCAAAATATATTTGTTTTAATGCCATTTGTTTAGATTGCTAGGTAACTCAGCTTTAGGTTGTTTAGATATATAGTGAGAGGAATGGTCATTGTCTGTCTCAGATTTCAGCCTGTAATTTCAGATTTACGCCATGTATAATGGCATGTGTTATCTTCTTAGTCCCTCTTGGCACTGAGGAGTTGACCATATCTTTCACCATCATCTTATTAGGCTTGTTTCTGCCTTGTCTTTGTATGTATAAATCAAGCTGAGCGCTTAATGTATAAGAAGGTTCTGATTGGCATTCCATTGGTTTAACGTTTACATAAGGCACAAATTACAAAAGCACACGCCACCAATGAATATGTTTAACAAAAACCTCAGTCTAAGAGAATTTGTTTCTAGTGGGATACTCCTGTACATGTACCTTTGATTGTGGCATAAAATTCTAGGTTTAGATGTGTTTGCCCTGCTTCTGGCATTTCTATTTATATATACACACACAATCATATCAAAATATATTGGTTTTAATGCCATTTGTTTAGGTTGCTAGGTAACTCAGCTTTAGGTAGTTAGTATCATAGTGAGAGGAATGGGCATTGTCTGTCTCAGATTCTGGCCTATAGTTTCACCCATCGAGTGAATTCACTCCGTTATTTGGTGTGACCTTCACACTAAATTTTATCTTTGGTGTGATGTCACACCATCGAGTGAGTTCGTGTGAATTCACCCGGTTATTTGGTGTGACCTTCACCCAGTTTTATTTCGTATTTATAGTTGATGACATTGTGGGATAAAGGGTAATTTAGTTACACATAATCAATCATGTCGTGATAGCTTATGGAGTAAGGTACAGGGCTGTAGTGCAGAATCTTACTGGTTCGAATCGTGACCAGTACGTAACCTTTTCCTTTTTTTTTTTTTTTTTTTTTTCCCCTTCTGCTTTTTGGGTGAAATCGCCAGCGCTTGGGTGTGACGGTCACACTTGATCTCGTGTGTCTATTGGCGTACTAGGTTCACACCAAACACTGTGTAAAAAGGGTTGTTATACTCGTCTGTATAACATTGTTATACAAGTAGTTATACAGTACCTGTTATACACATTGCGTATAATTGTGTATAACTGTGTATAATAGCAGTGTGTGCTAATCAAAAAACCACAGTTGTTATACACATTTTGTATAACTGTGTATAACTATGCTAATTACATTCTACCGATCCGAGGGCGTACACGGCCAACTTTTGAAAAACGAATCACAACCGTTACGTTTTTTATCGGTTGTGAATAGGCATTGTTATTCACGTACTTCGGGTAGTGTGTTTTGAAAAGTGTATAACGCACGTGAATCGGATGCTTTTCAGATCTACCTCAGGGGCGAATGCGGTGTAAATCAGTCACGAGCGTAATGAATAATTATATGTATGAATTTCAACATGCTATGAAAACATGGGTTTTTTTTTATTCTTCAGCATTACATCTCGTTACAGTACATGTACACAAAGTATTAGTCCAAACAAAAGTCTGTTCATGGATGTACATGTAGCTGCTGCAATCATCTAATGCGCTGCGCAGACAGTGCAGTGATGAGGAGGGAGTCCACCATTGTCAGCAACGGGCAATCAAACTCGTCAAGTACACAGCCTTGTGTTCTTTATCCACAAGTTAGTAGGAACTTTCATGGTTCGGAAACCTCCCCCAATTTCTTGATGGATGGACCTACATCCACATAAACACATAGTAACACACATAAACACAAACACATTGTAACAAACATACACACAAACACTAACACAAACACATAGTAACACACATACACACAAACACATTGTAACACACATACACACAAACACATTGTAACACACATACACCTAAACACATAGTAACACACACACACAAACACATAGTAACACACATACATACAAACACATTGTAACACTCACATATGTGCACACACGCATGTACATGTACAATGTACACACACATGTACTATGTATACACACGTGTAAACATACATGCACACACATAGTCTGTATAAGACAACATCAGTACCTAGTGTTGATAATTATACAAAAGTACATGTAGGATAACTTAACAGATGCCTGGCCAAGAAGGATGGTGCCATGTCCTGAGGTGATCACCAATGCTGCCGTTGATACATATAACTGCATGAAACAAAGCAATACTGAAAATTATTTTAACACTGCAGAGTCGCATACACACCTTGCACAGCGTTCCTGGTTTAGCGGACATGTCTGATTCCACACCTTTACAAACACAACATCAGACTTGTACAGCTCCATAAGACCATTGAACCTTGTTTACAGAATAATATAATATACACATACTTGTCTGAACAGATGCTGCACGTACCTCAATAGCAAAATGAGTGGGTGCCTGGAAAAGATGTTCCTTGCACAATTGAAGCTTTGCACCTTACTTTTGCTTTTGAATAGAATGTGATTAAAATGCTTGTCTATAATAATTTATTAGTGCTAACCGTTCAGTATTATAAGCTGAGGTTGCAGCATACAGTACAAGCAGGTGAGTTTTTAACTTTCTTTTCAGATTTGGAAAGCGAGCGTCTACAGACAATTGACTTGTAACAAAGAGCCATCTCTAGGTCAACAACTCTCAATCCTAAAATCCTGCATGTATAGAGAGATACTTGTATACACATTACAAGTGTTACCAGCACTGACCTTCGATAGCTTACACAACGCTCCCTTTTCACCTTAAGTTACTGCCAAGTCCCAGTTGGTAGCTTCTTCATTTGGAGCCTGAAATGGGACTTGTTCAGTCCCATTAGTTGCCCGAGGTTATTTAACAAATTGAAATTGAAAATAGCTTTTACTTACATCATAATTCCGGTTGAGTTTATGTGTACTTGAGACAAGATGACTACAGAAAAACATATCAAACATACACATTTGCTCACACACTTACATTATCATGCTAGTACTGGTAGAAAAGCAGTTTGGATTTGCTCTACAACCTCCATATATTAACAAAAACACCTGCTTCTCTGAACTGAAAACATCCAAGCGCATAATTAATAATTGGGGGAAAATAACATAACCTACCTGTCTGCCTCGTCTTCGACATATTTCACGGGTGTACACAATGAGGGTGGATCATGGACGAAGAACCTGCATACTTCTCACTGTCAGGAAGAGCCACCTGCATACTAGTATTATAACAAATCAAATACTGCACTATAGCATTTATTCGATACAGAGCTACTACTCCTCGTGTACACTAGTTAGTACATACCAAATGTGCGGCGGATGATGTGCTTTACTGAAGTCTTGCAGAATATCTCGCGCTTTCCAGTTGCCTGGTGTAGTTCACAAACTTCGCACTTTTTCCGCCATGCTGCTAAAAGATCACGTGACACTAGTCCGCCCCGCCCAACTACACACCACGTCTACCAAGGTGACTCTCTTCATCAAGTGCTAGTGACATGAAGCCAAATCCACCATGCCGTTGAATTTTACATGCACGTTTGTAATTGTTGTCCTGAAACTTGTAACGTGGGTGCACAGCAAAAACAGCTCAACCCGTCGTTTGGGACTTTATACATGTAGTTACCGTACAAGTCTTTTTATATTACGATTGGGTGTAATAAAACAAGCACTACATTCACATAATTTATATAAATCGCTGACTTTTTAATATGGTCTGAATCGGTTGTTTATATAAGTGCCGTAACGGTGGCGATTCTTTTCGGTCCGAATCAGAACAATTTATCACAACCGAGACACTTTGAAATCTTACGGCTCTACTTCATTTTGGGCGTGGTCTTGATGGAGCGATTCACACACGAGACATTAGGACGACTCAGATCCGTTATTTATCGCTTCAATTACGCCTCCGATATCACCCGCTAATCACTGGCGAACTTATTACGCACGTGATTAGGAGGTGAAAAATGTTGGCTGTGTAATTCGTTGCACATATGCACACAATATATGCTAGCTATTAGTAATAATAGGCTACTATATAATTCTAAAAGATGCCTACGCGTTCCGAAGTTCCAAACAAAGAAATCACAGAGGGATAGCGTATCTGGTTGGTCGGAGGTCTGGCTAAAATGTACGTTCACACGTGAGAGCTCTAGCGACGAATTGCGCACATTTGAACCTGAATCATCTATACAGTTGACGTCGCGTGGGATGGAGTCACCACTGCAAGGTAAGCCAATGCAGTTTTGCTATACAGTATATTAAAATAATTTGTGGTTCTCTAATATGCATACTAGTACTAACCTTTTCTGATCTGATCGTAAGTAGTAGTCTAGACGCCCAGGCTACATGCTGCGTGTGTTTCTGTGTGTGTGTGTGTGTGTGTGTGTGTGTGTGTGTGTGTGTGTGTGTGTGTGTGTGCGTGCGTGCGTGCGTGTGTGTGTGCGTGTGTGTGTGTGTAAGGTTTCTGTTTTCAAATTGTGTGTGTGTGTGTGCGCGCGCGCGTATGTGTGCATGTTTATCAGTGTGAACATGTATGTGTGCATTTGGTTCATGAGTCATTATATGCATGTGTGTATTCATATGTATATGCGTGCATGTATACATGTGTACACAACATATATATGTTTTTGGGCCCTTCCATAATGACCTTGTCAGGGTCTCAGATCAAGGTGTGCATATTCTAGATCACTGGTTCTAAATCAAGCATGCAGGATCTGTGCTTGACACATGACCAGATGGTTTAGTATTTAACGTTCCTACTCACCCTAACACCAACTCCATCACCTACTAAACCACATCACACTCATCATGCACACACACAGGCACGCACATGTTTACACTCACATACACACACATTAACACACACATGTGTACACACAATGCACACACACTAACACACACATGTGTACACACAATGCACACACACTAATACATACTCTAATGCACACATGTGTACACACTTACACACACAAACGTCACACACATACACATGTGTACACAACACATTTGTACAAACATAACCACATGTGTACACACATGCACACGTGTATACACACACTTGTGTACACACATGCACACGTGTACACACACACATGTGTACACACATGCACACGTGTACACACATACATACATGTGTACACACATGCACACACTAACACACACACTAACACCAAGCCTAGTAACTTCCCTAGGATGCACCCAACCCCTAGCTCCTCAGCTACAATTGCTTCTGTCCAACACAACTCAGTTGACTGATTGGCGAGAATAGGGGGCCAGAGCGAGAACCCCCCTGAGCTGTGACCCTGCCAACCTTGACCTGTTGGCCGTGGGGAGCTCCCGTGAGTGACGTAGATCAGCAGGTGGGAGTCCCTGTGGCCAAGCCATGCGTCATGTGGGGGGAGACTTGGGGAGACAAGCACCAGTTGGAGGCACTGGCCACCATCTGGGTGACCTGTGTACCAAGCCAGGATGCTGGCCCAGGCTTGGGTCCCTGAGTTAGAAGGTCATGCCCGGTAGGAACCCGCCCTGGGTGTATTTAATATGAATGGGCATGATGGCAGTAAGCAAGAAATACACAGAAGGGATACAAAGGTGATGCAGGGGTGGAGGCTGGGTGATGCAGGGGTGGAGGGTGGGTGATGCAAACAGACAAGCTCTCCTGAAGCACCAGTGGACTGCTGGGAGGCTGCCCATGTGTGCATATAATCTCATAAGCCAGCCATGGTGCACAAAGGGTAACAATTGGGAGGATGAGGCTCCCATCTGCCTAAGACCATGAGCCTATGTAACCGCAAGCCTCTGCCCACAAATGCTGATAGAGAGTTACCAGAGCCCCATTAAACTCTGTTTAGCTCCCTAAACAGTACCCTAACACACACTTAAACACACATACACACACTTAAACACACATACACACACTATGACACATACATGTGTACACGCACACATACACACACTTGAAGTTCTAACATACATTAGGGTGGCAAAGGGGTAATGCACTCACTGCCAGTTAGACCCCAGCCTCTTTACTGCTTGGGTAATATGTTTTGGTGCCTAGCTGTATAGCACTTGTAGTGGTTGTATTGAGAGGATATTGGCCAGAACATTATGATTGTGCAAAGTTCTTATTTATTTCTGTTATGCACTATGTTTGTATATGAGTGTGTGTGAGCATTGCCTGTAGTTAAACACATCCATGATGTCAAATAATCAAAGCAACATGTACTACGCTAATGTTGTCAGCTTCTGAACGTTCGTCTACGAGCTAGGGTATTGACAATGATGGGCCATCCTCCCCAAGTGCATGACATACATGTATATACACACATACATTAGGTCCTTCTAAAAAAGACACAAACACCTGTATGGCAGTACACACACACATACACACACACACACACACACACACACACACACACACACACACACACACACACACACACACACACACACAACACACACACACACATTGTAACCAGGTTCGTTTGTGTGTCCATTGGTGTGGAATAGTAGTATGAATCCTTGCGGGCAGTGGAAGCAGGTACAATTGTATGTCTGGTCAGTGTGATCAAGCTGGCCAACCATAGCTCTTCTGGTTAGTGGTACATGTATGTCGCTGTACATATGTGTTTGTGCTTTTTGAGCATGTGTGTGCACATGTATTACAGGTGTATTTTTATGTGGTATGCATGTGCATACATTTAAGTGTCGTGCTTCTATGCATGTGTGCATGCAGCTACAGCATTTTGTACACACTGTACAGTATGTGCATGTACATCTGCATATGTATACCTTTGTCTGTGTGTGCTTATTTCTGTGTGAGTAGGACCAGGCAGAAGAATGAAGCTTGAAGATGCTCAAGATGCGGTTATTAGTTTGAAAGGGGCCAATGTACATTGTAATTTTGGAGCATTCAGAAAGAAAACATGGCAGAGGGTTTAGCTAGAGGCCTGGCAGCTTCCATGGAGGTGGCACTATAGTATTACTGCCATCAAGTGGCTGTGTGCCCAAAGAATCTATCCTTCTCAATAGTCTTCAGCAAATTGTATATGTGGTATGTTTGCATGATCATGATGTGATGTCTTAATATATTTTTATCCTGATAGGATCAAGCTTTACATTGATGGAAACTGGGAGATTTGATGTTAACTTATATTTGGTGTATTGTTACATCTGTACATGTATGTACATGTACATGTTGTGTACTATTCAATGCACTGGTTGTAACTGAACTTTTCCATCCATGTACATGTCATGTTAATAGATGTCTTACATAAAGGGGTGTGGTCACACATGAACATTGTAAAAAAAGCAAGTTTGTGAGTACTTATAGCAATGACACAGTACACTTCTTCTATACATCACGCTATCACCAGTCCCTGGTGTGCATCTTCTAGAGTGATGTGCATCAAATGGAATCAGGATAGCGGCTCATCAGATTGAATCTGCATCATTTAAATCAGGCTATCCTGGTCACTACCAAGACACTATTACATTAAAGTGAATAAGATTCAATTTGATGCACACCGGCCAGGTCAGGTCGCTAACATGTTTCTATTTGATGCTCACCAGGGTCAGTTGGTCGATACCACAAACCTAGCAGCTGCACACCAGGGACTGGCCAATTCCAATAGCATGACTTTATTTGCTGCACACCGGGTCTGGCCGCTAATATGATTCTATCTGATGCACACCTCTACAGTGACTGGATTGCCGCTAGCATGACTATAGCTAAAACTACAAAGTCATGCTAGTGGCAGTCCCTGGTGGGCATTAGATAGATGTTAGCGACCACACCTAGTGTGCTTCAAATAGAATCAAGATAGCGGCCAGACCCAGGTTTGTATTGAATTGGATTTTTTTGCTTTAAATAAAGTGGCAGTCCCTGGTGTGCATTTAATAGAGTCATGGTCGCTGGTGTGCATCAAATAGAATTATTTTCGTGGCCATACCCGGTATTCTTGTGTGCATCAAATATGTTGCTTTTGCTTTTGAAACCCCACTTTGAACAGAACAAATACAGCGCGTACGAGGCTTCCATTTCAAATGAATGTAACGCGCATGAGTAGACTCTTCAAAGCCACATGATATGCGTGTATGGCATCATCGTCGGGAAATCTATAATACTGGAACTAACTGTACGTTCCTATCAGCCAGAAGAAGTATCGTAGGTGGGTTATCAATTTAATTGAGGGACTAGTGGCTAATTCCCAAGTTTCTCCTCGAACAGTTTCCTGAGCAACGATCAATTCATGTCACAGTAGAACCTATCAGTCTATATACTAGTACCATGATGACGAAGAAGACCGCGCCGAACCTTGGGTCCTAGGCAGCATGGCGATGCTGTTTGCACTACTCCAGCAGGAGAATCATTTTCAGTAGCGGATGTGTACAACTATTAGTAAGCGAGGTTGCGACCAAAACTGCATGTCTCTGTAACACCAACTCGAGAGCCCTCGAGAGAGTAGGACATCACTTTCTGTGCAGGTACAGTAACTTTATATCAGCTTCTTTTGCCCCCTTCCTACTAGAGAATCAGCTGAAGTCTCAAGAAGCGTAAGCAGTGTGGCTTTGTATTAGTAACGGGAATTCTTTGTTCTCAGAACCTCAAGCGTCCATAATGCTAAAGTGATGTCTCGGATATCAGCGAAGAAGAGGTTGAAGGTATACTTGTTGTCCGTTAAAGGTGTGAGTCCTTTCATTTTTGCTAATGTAGTTGGCATAGCGAACTACAACCTAACTTTGAAACGCATTCTTACTGAAGCCGATTCAAAAGTAGGGCATCCAATCCGAGCACAACTAGGTAAGCGCTTGAATTAAAAAATGTTGTCTAGTATTACTTATATACACTATAGCTATGGGAGCGGCGATCCGAACAAGTAACAGATCATGCAAGAAAGGGATGTACTTAACGTGTCGGAAGAGGAAGAACTGGACAATGGGACGATGATAATAGGAGATCAGAGGAACTAAACACGTTTTTGGACTCAGGCGCCACGGAAGGAGAGACGATTGGGCCCACCGCGCTCGGAACTTTCCTGATGGCCTTTCCACCTGCATGGATGCTTCACCGTCGCCGAATGAACTCGTTCTCTGTTGTTTTTTTTTGTTGTTGTTCCATGTACTTATGTACTTGCTTTTATCATTTTAATATTTATAGAAGAGGCCTGGAAACGAGCGACTAATTAAAAATTCAAAATTATGTTACAGTGGAGAACATGATAGTTGGACAAATAATTTTTTCTCATTAAGTTTTACTTTCGAATGGAGTATCTCAGTAGGCTTACATCTTTATTAAAATCTAATTGCACACATCTGTGCCTATACCACTTGGCCATATAAGCTTGAAAAAGAAATAAGTCACATGACTTCTAAGGCTCGTTAATTAATTATTTAGTGACCTCTCTCCAAAACAATTTGTTTGTCGAGTTTCTCCGCGCACATTGAACGGATCCCAACGAAATTGAGTGTGTAACTAAAGGACCTACGTACGCAAGTTTTTAGTCTTACGCATCTAACATCGGACTAACCGTTATGCCGTTATTCACAAAAAGGCGCCATTGTAGGGCCTCAAGTGTTAAGATCGACGTTTTCCCATGCGCTTTTGATAGCTTGCAGGAATTTCAGGTTAAATCGTACGATTGGTATTCTATCGATTTAGCTAAGGTATGAGCTCATTACGATAAAACTACCGTACAAAACATGTTTTGAAACATCAGTGGCTTGGTAGTGTCGCCATTTTGAATAATTTCGATTAATTATACTGTGAATATAATTTCAAACACTGCGTCGGTCCGGTTATTTCTGGTTATTCGAATGGCTGAGGGCGTTGCCTGTGTTGATGGAAACGGTTCTTTCGATAACCAAAACCGACGAAGCTGCACCTACCGAGTACGAGTCGATCTTCAAGACAGGCTAGCAAGGCTGCTGTATCGACATGGACAGAGCTTAAAAAGTCCCCAAAGAAACCCAACTGGCGGCTCCGCTACCGGTACCCGTTGAAGCACTCTGAGTCTGTGAAATTCCAGGTACGTACCTGGAATATCCCAGAGTCTGAGTGCTTCAACAATCGCGCCTGTTTTGGCGTGGAGACATCCGGTCGCTTTTTAAGCTCTGTCCATGTCGATACAGCAGCCTTGCTAGCCTGTCTTGAAGATCGAACAATTTCCATCAACACAGGCAACGCCCTCAGCCATTCGAATAACCAAAAATAACCGGACCGACGCAGTGTTTTAAATTATATTCACAGTATAATTAATCGAAATTATTCAAAATGGCGACACTACCAAGCCACTGATGTTTCAAAACATGTTTTGTACGGTAGTTTTATCGCAATGAGCTCATACCGTAGCTAAATCGATAGAATGCCCATCGTACGATTTAACCTGAAATTCCTGCAAGCTATCAAAAGCGCATGGGAAAACGTCGATCTTAACACTTGAGGCTCTACAATGGCGTCTTTTTGTGAATAACGGCACAACGGTTAGTCCGATGTTAGATGCGTAAGACTGAAAACTTGCGTACGTATGTCCTTTAATTACATACCCAATTTCGTTGGGATCCGTTCAATGTGCGCGGAGAAACTCGACAAACAAATTGTTTTGGAGAGGGGTCACTAAATAATTAATTAACGAGCCTTAGAAGTCATGTGACTTATTTCTTTTTCAAGCTTATATGGCCAAGTGGTATAGGCACAGATGTGTGCAATTAGATTTTAATAAAATTGTAAGGCTACTGAGATACTCGATTCGAAAGTAAAACTTAATGAGAAAAAATTATTTGTCCAACTATCATGTTCTCCACTGTATACGCTGTGTTTTACTCCATTTGCTATTGTTATACATATTGTTATACATTGTTATACAAAATGTTATACAGAAGTTATACACAGTGTTATACTATAGTTGTTATACGCAACTGTGTATAGAGTATCCATACGCAAAGTTATACACATGCGGATAACACGTGTATAACGTGTGCATAACACACGAATACACGCGTTATACAGTACTGTATAACAACCCTTTTTACACAGTGAAAGAATAGGGGGCCTTCACACTTTTATATTTGCTGTGCACAGATGGCTGAAACGACCTTAATCACATAATGACTCTATGGGTACAGGCTTCCCCGCGTTTGGTGGAAGGTAAGACACACTTCGGAAGCATGAGCAATTTTGTCCACGACTCAATGGTGTTTTCTGAGGCTACAACTCTCAGACAGTTGGAAAGGACACGCGCAAAACTTGACTTTGCTTTGGCGGGAATAAAACGCAAAGTAGGGCACCGGAACTCACATACTTCAAGAAGTGATGGGAGTTGGTCTGTTACCGAGCTAGTAGTGGGTGAGCTGGTTGCATCAACGTGCAAACTTGGAACTGAGGAAATACACTGGTTTACGTGTGCGAGAAGATGGGAATTCGCGACTAAACTGCGGCAATGCTGACAGATTGACAAGTTGAATTTTTGAAGCCATGTTGTTGGTACATCCCCCGGAAGAACACCCCTGGCATGGCTGTTCATATGAATCCGCCACATGGAAGGAGCGATTTGATCACAGCAACCTTCAACAACGCAAGGTTCCCGGCGATTAACTGTAGACTCGGGGGGGGGGGGGGGGGGGGGTTGCGGTGATACAGTTAACGGTAACGAAGTACTTGGTGGTTGTGAATGCGGTGACAGATGAATATGGTTGTGAATCAGGTTGCGGTGATACAGTTAACGGTAACGAAGTACTTGGTGGTTGTGAATGCGGTGACAGATGAATATGGTTGTGAATCAGGTTGCGGTGGTACAGTTAAAGGTAACGAAGTGCTTGGTGGTTGTGAATGCGGTAACAGACATGAATATGGTTGTTAATCAGAATGCGCAACATCTATTGCGGGCATTTCTACAGACACTTTGTTATGGGATGAAATGGAAGGCGAAAAAGAACTTACTTCTAAAGGAGGTGCGCTTGAATTGGAGCAACGACCTTAACGCATAGGCAGGCAGCAGTAACAAGACCGCTCCGCATTGACACAAACACAGGACTTACACCGGGCGTGATTTCCATTACAGGGGCAGCATTTAGACGACTTTCTACTATTCCTACCATCTGCACACGCACCCGCCATTATTATTATTCTTTATTACACAAAGCATTACAGTACACATAATGTACACAAGCACACATGATGCACAGAACTTGTTATCACATTCCAATATTATGTAAAGCACACACCAGTGTTGACCAGGTCACTGGCTTCATACCCTTTCCCTGAAGCCATTGTTGGAGTATGGCCATATTGATCAGTTCAACATTCCCTCTCTGTTCCATCTCTAATGCTTTCACAATGTCTCCATTTGTGTCATTCAGTAGAAATATTCCAAACTTTAAGTAGCTGACTCCAACCTTTATGGCTATGTTTAGCTTCTCAGCAGAGAAGGATAACAGTTCAGGCATAGTGGGCATGCCTGGTGGGAGGGGCATACAACAACTATCAAATAGTCAGGACACTATTAAAGGAACTGTGAGTACCACAATGGACAACCCGTACACACAACACATATATGACGAGCCAAGTACCTACCTTTCCTATATACGTGGCCCCCCATATATAACATGTACATGTGGGCCCCAATATATAACATGTGGCTAACAACACCAAGTATATAACAGCCGTGATGCAGTATGTAAAAACTGTTAATATCACCAACTTGTACTGACCTCCCGACTGTGGCACTGCTTGGCTCATTAGATCTGACAATAGTGGGCAAGAAGAGGAGGAGGGGACCACAGAAGTAGACACTGCAAGATACAGGAGTAGTTACATGTAGCCACACCTCCCAATAGCCTTACCTCCAACCAGGTATGGCAGACATGGCTCTATTTGTTTCCATTCTTCCATCACCACATGCTTCTGCCTACTCACATCAACAATGCTCTTACCCCCTTCAAGAAGGGTCTTCTGCAATAAGGACAGCTGTACTTTAGTGTCGTAAGAGTGGTCTGAGCTGGCTTCAGGAGGACAGGAGATCACGTCTAAAACCTCTACATGTGGACAGAATTCCTGACAAGCCTTCTTAATGACAGCTAGAACACGGTGTGCTAATTCTAGGTACTTGGGGGCTGTCCTATCAGGGGAGGACACAGCCACACAGAGGGACTGGAACATCTCATCCATCTCAACAATGGTGGTCACCCCTGACTCACTAAGCCACTTTATACCCCTGCTCCACACATCACAGCAAGGATTGAGGTGAGGATGGGGGTGTGCAGTTTGTACTGTGGGTAGTGCAAACTCAAAAGGCAGTCTACGGAGAAGGACATGAAGAAGGCGTTGTGTGAAGAACTGATTGGTACACTTGACGATCATGGACCATCCAAAACTGATATTTGGAACTGTGGCACTACTTGGTCTGTCAGCCTTGACAAGAGCTGGGAAGAAGAGGAGGGGACCAAGGTCTGGGCTGGATGAGCCTTCAGGTGCCATGTTTGTATCCACTTGGGATAGGTCCACTGGTTGACACAACTCAAAGTGGATCATAAACTGTGTTATCATTTCAATGTTGTACTCTGGAAATGCCTTCTCAAGTACTGCTCTGGGTACTATCCCAGTATTGCTGGCTAGTCGGATATATTGCTTAAGTGAGGGATCTGCAAATATAGCACCATTGACCTTCTTAAGAATGCTCTCTTTATGAAGAACTACCCAGCCATTAAGGGGGTCTTCAGATGGAACAAAGACAATCAAACCCTTTTCTGATAACGTCTTTAGAATTGGAATAATTTGAGGGACATCAGGTCGTATGACCTTGTCTGGATCAGCCTTTATACATACAACTAGGTCAGACACGGATATGACATCTATATCTGAAGGTAGCTTCTCATTAAAGAAGGCAAGCATCAGGTGACTGTGAATGGGAATTGAAGGACACATACTTACAACATCTTTGTTTGTTTCATGCAATAGGTCCCTGAACTGACCCATCTCATCACTGTATATCTTTGTAAGGTTTAGGGTTACAACCTTTACTAATTTCTGATGACTAATGGCTGTCTTAGCAGTTGACTGTAGGGTGGTCAGTTTTGTGGTCACCAGCTCTGGTGCTAGCAGGTCAGCATGTGTGCCCACTACTATGACTGATGACTTCTGGGGACACTTGTGGCACACACCATCAATCATTGCAGACCAGTAGTAGAGCTCCTTGGTGATGGCTTCAGAGTCCTTCCTTAGGTCCTGCAGGAGAAGGAAGATGGCTGGACTGTGGAGAGAGATGGCCTCCAGACACGCAGAGTGGCTTGAGAAGTAGTGGTTATGTCCAGATAAGTCATAGATAACCATATTGCTGTGGGGACTGTCAACTTGATGGGGAATGATCCCAGCAGTAAGAGGTTCTACCACATCTTTTCGTCCAAATACACGCTAAATGAATAGTTTCAAACATGGTTGAATTTACCATTACGCAAGCATAGATGCTTATACATTATACACATACATGTAAATGAACATGAATACATGTATGAACATGTGTGACATTTTAAAGATTGATTGTTCCTTAATGTTTGTTTGGCTGGTTTTGTGTTCCTTTATGTGATCCAGTATGTATTATAACCCAGTCCCTCTCATGATACTCAGCAGGTCTCCCTTCCACTGGACGCCATGTTAGGTGAAATTATTATTTATAGCAATATGAGTTAAATGTGGTCCCTGGCTTGTTTAATACATTTACAGAGTAAACTTTTTCTAGAGTTCTCAATCCAAGGGTTTCATCAATCGAGGGGAGCATTTGCCCCTTTGCCATACATGCATTATTGCCCCTGTCAATTGATCCAAGCAAATGATATGGTCGGATCAATTAACACTGTCAAAATTGACCTGGCCAGAACAAATGTTTGATCCACATACATGTACATGATATATAACATAAGGATTGATTCAGAACACTATTTAACTGGATGCAGAATTGCTTCCTCGTCATACCAAAAATTGATCCAGGTAAAGGATCTGGAAGGTGAAAAACACACATCACAAATATAATCTGTTCTCACCTTCGCTAAACGAGTTGCTGTTGACGTTGGCTTTGAAAGATTGATGAGAGCCTTCAACAGAAACAAGCATACATAAAAAATAATCATGGTGTGCATTAATAGTTAGAAAAGCCCCCAATTTGGTATGACTTATTAATGATGGATTGCTAGAATAATTACAAATTTGTTAACAAAGGCATATGGTGGAGAAATGTTCAATGTCCTTAGCGATGATCATATTCCTTGGCACATTGTATGTTCAAAAGGCTCATTGCATGCCATCCTCATACAATGTACATGTACATGTACATAAGGGGAGGTATTAAATATGACGATGCTGTTATTTAGGTTGGCTGACTTCAATTAACCACTAAATGTGGGAAATAGGCATGCTAAAGGGTCCCACTACCTGGTTCCAAGGTCACACACCACTCAGCTCACCTGCGTCAATGTACTCTTTCCAGCACCAGAGTGACCACACAACACAACCTTCCCGTATGAATCAGCAGGAAAGCTGGCGCATGTTTTCACCATCTGGTTAAACACACCAAGAGATTTGTACCCAGCAACCATCATGGCTGTACGTCCTTTACTGTTCTTTAGATTGATGTCAATACCAGGATGGGACAGGAGTGTTCTAACACAGTTGGCCTTACTGTCTTCGGCAATGGAACAGTATTCAGGATCCATGGCAGCTAAATGTAGAGCAGTATTTTCATTCTGGTGGTAAGAGCAATGACCTCATTGCCAATGAATAAAATTACAAGTACATAATAAAGCCATAGAAAATCAGACATGTACTGTGCACCTACATGTACATGAGCATTTAACTCCATCTCATGTGCACACCGATACATGGTACTTATTTTTGGCTGAGTGACATAACTCCATCTAATGCCCCACATATATATATTTAAGTGATGGCACACATGACATAATGCACAGGCCATCTACCTGGTGTCACATCTAAATGTTCATATGGGTCTTTGTAAATTGAAATTGTGCC
Organism: Spongilla lacustris; assembly: GCA_949361645.1. Taxonomy (NCBI): domain Eukaryota; kingdom Metazoa; phylum Porifera; class Demospongiae; order Spongillida; family Spongillidae; genus Spongilla; species Spongilla lacustris. The sequence goes on from OX442415.1 coordinate 13,576,915, forward strand.
TTCCCCCAATTTTTCTACCAAATTTTATATATACCACTGGCATGCAACCTTGATCTTTGATATGAATTTGGTTCATTTGAATTTATTTTGATTGATATGAAAATCTGAAATGCATGTTTGATAAGTGCTTGCCAATTAGCATTCTTGAAAAAAATTACACGTACATCATGTAGTAAACAAATTACCGTTGATAGTTTTAGGTAAATTTCTCTCTCGTTTGTGTATGAATTGTGCCAAATCATGGTATATAGAAAGTGGCCCTTTCCCTATCATTCGCTTGGATTTTTGGTCCGGTAAATGGAAACAGTGTGCGATTTTTTCAATGTCTCAGATATTTATGAGTGAGGAGTACAATCAGTGACTTATTGTTGGCGCTTTTTCTTAATGTGTCAATGTGCACTGTACCACTAACAAAATGCCTTCAAAGAAATCTGACTTTAAAACGTAAATGAGATTACATCATTGAAGCTATCCTAAAGTAATTCGATTATGCCTCAAAACTTTGCGTGTGTTGTTACAGCGAAAAGGGTTCCTTTTAGTCAAATTCCTCATTTCTTGCCGAGAAAGGCTAGTCAAGCAGCAATGTCTGCATGGAAACCACTTTGTGCAAGGAAATCTCCAAGAAGAGACGTGCAAGCTCAGCTGGGGGTAGCATAACGGTCCATACAGCAAGCCAGCAAGTTTATGCCAATTAGCATGACAAAGAGGACTGCAGCTTCTATCACTAAAAGTGCCATGGTAAGGACCATTTTGCTATCCAATTGCTATGGCAATCACTATTTTCTCTGGTAGGAACGAACTTTAAGTTCCCACAGCAATATCTGCTGTTCTCTGTCTTAATATCGGGTTGGTAAAAATCAATTATTTTTCTCAAACCTAACTTTAACACAATCTGTCTGTAGTACTAATTGTCTGAAAATAAAAAGGTCAAATGATCACTATCTGCTGTATATTTGTTGTAGTGTTACATTCTTTTATCACCAAGTGTTGTGGACACTTTTTTCCTAGACAATTAAGAGCAGCTCTGGACATGCTGTCATTTCGCATGACTACGAAGATAGATACTGTGTTGGCAGTTAGCCTAGTTCTTGTACAAAACTCATTTGCAATGTGCCCGGACTTTTGTAGATGACCGTGTTCCAAGGAAACAAGCATTAAATAGCCAAAAATACTTGCATGTTATTGGAAGCATATGCCACTACAGTGGAGATCGTGATAGTTGAACGAAAAAAAAATTGACATTAATTTTATGTTTCTTTGAATTTAATCTATAATCGACGAGCGCCCGGTTAACCTGGCAATTGACAGGTTAACCTGTCAACTTTCACTAAGATTACCTATAATGCAAAGGGCTAAAAATGGCTTCTCGAGGAGCTGCTGGCACACAGCTTTCAGCGCCAAAAGGAACCAGCACTTCATCTTATTCCACTCCAAAGCTTCATGACGAAGTAACGCGGCAAGGCAGACAACTTACGAAGGCAAAAGACGCATTAATGCGTACGTTCGGATCCGGTTGGATGGAGTCTAGCGTAAAGGGAAAGGTGATTTCTGTCGCTAAAACTAAGTGGAGAGTGGAGTGGACCATCGGGGAGGCCACTATTGTCTTGGATCACGGAAAGGCATTTTGAAAGCCAAAGATAACTCCTTCTACAAATGGAGACGTTGGTTCGGTAAGCGGTCCAGCGGTAGAAAACGATCGTCTTGAGGAAGAAGAAGACCGAGGAGATCATGAAATGGAAGCTGCTCGTGAGGACGATAACGAAGGACACGAAGAAGGTGAAGATGATGCCAACGATCCCCTAAAGTGCAAGCTGGGAGGTGAATTCCTGAAGTGGGAGAAACTCGATAGTGGAGTGATAGTTGACCAGCGTGCCAAGGATGGGTGGGGTAACAAATTGTTTAGAGTCCACTGGCCACGTGAAACAGCACATCAGGAGCATAAAACAGAGGAGGAATGCTGGAATCTTTTGTTTCCTGTTCATTGGTTTCTTGCTGAAAATGGTCCACTGGGTTGGACTAATGCATCATTGCCTGACAACGTGGATGTTTTTACTGAATATCAATTTATCCAGTGCATTGGAGTCTTATATGGAAAGTGTCTTTTACCATCAGGTAGCATTCGTGAGTTGTGGAACAAGACAACAGATGGATTTGTACAGGCAATGAACATCGGAGGAAGGTTTGGGTTGGTGCGAGATCGTTTTGAGCAATGGAGAAAATATCTCAAGCTATGGCCTCAAGGTTCGGTTGATAATCCCTATGCCCGTGTTACTTACCTCATTTCTGCCTTCAATGAGACTCGCAAAAACAATGTAGCTCCTGGAACTGGTGTGTGCATTGATGAGAGTATGGGTAAATGGATCCCATTCTTTTCTGACACACCAGAAGGCATCCCTCATCTCACTAAATTGATAAGAAAACCAGTTGGTGTTGGATCCGAGTACAAGTGTATGGCTGATGCATTTTCTGGCATCATGCTTTTCCTTGAATTGCAACAATGCAAAGAAAGTATGGAGCAAAAGAAATGGTGTGATAAATACCTAAAGCATGTAGCTCTTTCATTGCGACTGACTGAAATGCTGCATGGCAAGGGACATATAGTGTATGGAGATTCATACTTCACATCCATACAGACAGTGAAGGCCCTTCTAGAGCATGGCACATACTATTTAGGCATGCTCAAGACAGCCTCAGCTGGATTTCCAAAGAAATATCTCCAATCTCTTGCTTGGGATGAAGGAGCTCTGAGAGGGGACACTCGCACTGTGCAGCATGAAGCAGGCATCAATGGGGCACAAAAGATCATCTATGGTCATGCATGGAATGAACCTGGATCGGAGGGATTTCCAAAGAAGATTTTGTGCGGGTCAACACACCACACTCTGCCTGTTGACCCTCATGTAAAACAGAGGTGGATGATAAATGAAGACACAGGAAGTAGTGAGCGAATAACTCGCACTGTGCCTAGAACATCGGCAATCAAGGAATATTTCCAGGTAGCATGTGTTGTTGATGTACATAACCACCTTAGGCAAGGCAGTTTAGCAATGGAAGATGCGATATGTACACATGATTGGTGGTTCAGAAATTTTTGCACCATTATCGGTATGTGTGAAGTTGATTCCTTCAAGCTATATTGCTTGGAAAACAAATTGCCGACACCTCCAACACACAATAAATTTATTGAACGGTTGACCGTGCAATTACTGACTAACAACAGGGCAGGGGCGCCAGTAAAAACCCATGAGCAAATGAGATTACGAAAAAGGAACAGAGATGTGTTACGAGAAGAAGAGGAGGAGATGGAGGATCCAACTGCTCATGAGGCTATTTCTGTAGCTGACTGGAAGGCTCAGAATTGTGATAAAGGGAAGCGAAGCCCGAGGCAGGCAATGCATGGAACCTGTGTTAGGTGTAGAGTGTGCACAGATGGGGCTCATCCTAATGCATACTACTGCTGCCTCAAGTGCAGCAATGAAGAAGGGAAGCCATTTGGGATGTGTGGATCGAAAACTGGGCGATCATGCATAGAGAAATATCAACGAGATGCTTTGAAGAATGCTGTGTAGTTAAAGTTTTTCTTTACTTTCCTGAGACACCACATGTAAAACTCCATGATTTTGCATTTAATAATGCTTTTCTGATATGTACTATCCAATGAACATGTTTGGTACCTTTAAACTTTGAAGTTAGAGGTGTAAAAACCAAAAATAACCCTCTGATTTGGACATGTGTTTTGACAGGTTAACCTGTCAAAACATGACAGGTTAACCTGTCAAAATACTCGTCACTTATAGATTAAAACAATAACCACTTGTGATATTGAAAATCTAACTGCACAGATACATGGGCTATACAATTGTCATCAAGTAGTAAACAAATATGGTGTGTCACGTGACTGTCACGTTCTACCACTTTCGTTTTCAGTGACCCCAGTCTTGTCAACTGAGTTTTCCTATTTATCTTCACTCAGGGATAGCGGATCAGGATGATTATTGGGATGTAGCTTAAGCACCAACCTCTAAATGATTTGGCCGAGCCAGATTCTGAACGCGGGAAACCGTTCGGTTATTTTCGAGCGATACGTAGCTTATAAGGACTAAAAGTGTTTGGCATTTTTTTTTCGAAGCACTCGATTCATGCTAGATAAAGCAGGGACAATTATAACTTCGTTGGCATGGCCGGACAAAATGTAAGGGGTTACATGTGTTTGCCCAGACATGTTTTTACAATGGCCGGACATGAAAAATCAATGTATTTTTTTTAAAAGTACAAACACACCTTTAGATTTTGCACTAACGCTCTTCAAACGACCCATTGCTACCTTATGAATCTCGCTACTTGCTGCTCCATTACAATAGATGTCTGTACATTGGTAGCACTAGTAGTAGTTGTGCTAGCCCGACCTTCGCATATTCTATTTATAGTATACGCGAAGGCCGGTCGGGCTACGCCCACCTATAGATTGGGGCACTTATGCAGTTTCCACCCCCACTTTAATTATTGCGTTTACGTAATGTTTTAGTGCGTGTAGGACTTGACTCTTTATGTAAGAGGGAGGGGTACCCCCTCCCTCACCCTCCCCACTTTCTTTTTACTAAATAACGGACGTAACCAACACTCCATGAAATGAAATAAAAAGGGGAGGGTGAGGGAGGGGGAACCCCTCCCTCCTTTAAAGAACTCTGTTACATGGCGGTAAAAGTTGCATTGTATGTATGGTAAATGGTAAGATGCTGGTATCGTTGTGTTCCTAGCTTGTTGTATGATCCCAAAGGTTCCGACCGATATTATAGTAGTTCCCGGTGCAATATATGTTGGTGAATTATTGGCAGAAAGCGTTGGGGCATCATGACGATCTACTGGCTAACTGGACATAAAAGCAACTTTCAAACTAACTACACAACTAACAACCTCAGTAGGTAGAAGCGGAGGAATAGAAACAGTACATACATCACAATAAAGCAGGTGGTTATCATTATACGTAGATAAACATACAAACATTACGTAAACGCAATAATTATAGTGGGGGGGGGGGGGGGGGGAAACTGCACAAGTGCCTAGATTGGTACTACCAAAAGTTTCATGACGATACAATGCTGTTCTTGTAGCGTTTAATTTACACACACATCACAAAATAAAAACGCTATGTGGACGACATTATTGTGTTCCAGTTCACAGCAAAGCTACATGAGCGTCTGGTGATCGCGATCATTGTCCCGTTGCCATTTGACGAAGCTACAGGTACATGTAGCTCTCGTTACTTGTCGCGTAGTGTTTTTTTTTACAGCTAGGACCAGGGCTTTTACTACTTCAAATATCGCAATCACCTGTACGTTTTTGTCCGGCCATTTTGTCCGGGCGTTATAATTGTCCCTGTAAAACATTCAGTTATTCCGAGCGATGATCATTGCATTGTTTGGGCCCTTTTTACAATGTACCAGCTTGTTTTTCCATTACAATTCGGGTTGCCTAACTTCTGGCTTTAAAAACAGCACCATTTTCAGATGAATTTCATTAAAACGATGCCTTTATAAACAGTTATTCTCAGTTATGGCTAAGTAAGTGGGCGATGGTACGACTCAAACCAAGAACGGTTCTTTTCAGAACCAAGCATAATCTATCTGTCAACGACGGCGGAGAGCAAGCAAAGGGGTAGAGCGTACTTGGGCATCGCTGCAGGAGAAAACATTCCGAGGGTAATCCCAGCGATGCCCAACCACCGCCCAGGTATACTCTACCCCTATACTTACTCTCCGCCATCGGTCACAGCAGGAAAGAACCATTTTCAGCTTGAGTCGTACCACCGGACCGGCCACTTTATAAGCAATAACTGATAATAACAACACGTTTTAATGAAATTCATCTGAAAATGGTGCTGTTTTTAAAGCCAGAAGTTTGGCAACCCAAATTTTAGTGAAAAAACAAGCTGGTACACTGTAAAAAGGGGCCCAAACGATGCAATAATCATCGCTCGGAACAACTACATGCTTCAATTAGCATGAATCGAGGGCTTCGAAACACAAAATGCCAAACACGTATAGTCTTTATAAGTTACGTATCGCTTGAAAATACCCGAACGGTTTCCCGGGTTCAGAATCTGGCTCGGCCAAATCATTTAGAGGTTGGTGCTTAAGCTACATCCCAATAATCATCCTGATCCGCTATCCCTGAGTGAAGATAAATAGGAAAACTCAGTTGACAAGACTGGGGTCACTGAAAACGAAAGTGGTAGAACGTGACAGTCACGTGATACATCATATTTTTGTCTACTTGATGACAATTGTATAGCCCATGTATCTGTGCAGTTAGATTTTCAATATCACATGTGGTTATTGTTTTAAATTCATGTAAACATAAAATTAATGTCAATTTTTTTTTTCGTTCAACTATCACGATCTCCACTGTAGTGTCATGCTGATACTGTGTAAAATTTTGCATGTGTCAACCCAGTAACATGGTCAACAAAGTAAATGAAAGTGAATCCGAGCATACTCAATCTAGTCCAGGGCAGTGAGTTAATGGATCCTGAATGTGCAGCTGAAGTCCATTAAGACAGGAATGGTGCTGCAGGTATCCCCAACTAAGGAAGATGATGGCAGCCGTGTTTTATCATCTCAAGTAAGTTAAAAATCCACAGTAATGTTAATAGCACAAGATAGCATAATCACCTTATACTTGATTACTTCAAAGAGCTGGTTTCACGGCCCTTTTGAGGGACATTCACACTATTTGTAGTGAAAAGTGAGATTGTGGCATTTCAACAATGTATTCTTAATCGTAGTGATATACATATCACAAAAAATTGGTCAAGTCAAACTAACAAACTTGTGACATCAGACAATAAAAGAATGAATCAATATACTCACGTGATCCTATAATACTATCGTATACTAAATACAGTCCAACAGTTAACACCACAAACCTCTTCTTTCAGAGTCTTTGCGGTGGACAAATACTCCCGTCTTCAATCTGGTACGCGAGCAGCAATTGGACTGGATGGTGTTGGGTAGTTGGACCCCCATCTACACTGCAGGTTCTTCTTGGCCCACTACTGTTGATTCTTACCCACATGTATTTCCTCCGGTACAGGAACCGGGTGTCCCTGAGTTCTCCTAACTTCACCAGACGGTGTCTCCATGATATACAATCTGGAAGTGTTGGCTGATGATCTGACCTTGCCTCTTAGAGTCATTACTCCTAGACGAGACCCACACTTCAGTGCCGATTGGTATCTCTGATCTGGATTGAGCACGATGACTCGCATCATAGTTGCATTTCTGTTAATCCTTATACTGTTGCTGTTTTCCTCAGAATGTATCCAGGAAGTCCCATTTGGGTACTAGATGTTCACTGATCTGAGGTAAATTGGTCGGAATCAGTCGCCCCATCAAAAGCTGTGCTGGGATTAGTCCACACCACATTAACGGAGTTGCCATGTAGCACAAAATAGTGAGGTAGGGGTCATCACCTGAGCCAAGCAGTCTCTTCACTGTCTGCACTGCCCTCTTGGCTTGGTGATCACTCTGGGGGTAATGAGGGCTACTAGTAGTGTGTTGAAATCTGTAGAGCACACTGCATTCCTTCATTTCCATGGACACAAACTGTGGCCATTATCGGAAACAACAATCTCTGGGATCCTAAACCTCGCAAAAATTGATGTCAATGCAGTTATTATAATACTGGATGTTGTACTTGTCAGTTTGGTGATTTTCACATACCTGGAAAAATAATCAACTACAAGTAAGAATGTTGCACCCTTCAATTCAAAATGGTCGGTTATTTGGGCAACACTGATGGAATGATAGGCTCCATATGAGGAGGCACAGATCTCTTTGTACAGACTAAGCATTGTTTTATGAAGCGCTCAAGGTCTTTGGAAATTCCGGGCCACCAGACACATGAAGTCACTCTAAGCTGGCACCTCTGAATCAGTTGATGGCCCTGATGTAAACTCTGCATTGTCTCCTCCTGCAAAGCCTGGGGAATGACTAAGCGTTTTCCAAGGAAAAGAAGCCCATCATATATACTGTGAACTGTCCTCTCAAACTCTAGTATATACGAAGTTCTGATTGTAGACTATGTTTTTCTGGCCACCCAAAATTACAGTACTTAATCACAGCAGATGTAACTGGATCCCTAGTTTGAGATGAACAATAAACATCCATGTGTGCTTTGCTTGCCGGCAAATGCGCTATTACTTGAGATGCAAAAAATTCAGCATCATTCTGGAGTACTTCACAATCTTCGCGTGGAACAGAAATAGGAACCTAGATAGAGTATCAGCTGTATACATGAGTTTTCCTGGCATGTGGTTGATAGCAAAATGATATCTCATGAAGCTTAGTCTGAATCTCAAGATCCTCGGTGGGAGGCAATCTAACTGCTTGGAGCTCAGTAGTGGCACTAGTGGTTTGTGGTCTGTTTCCACTGTGAACTGCTTCCTCAAGATATAAACTGAAAACGTGTCGCATGCCCAGGTAATTGCCAATGCCTCCTTCTCAATTTGTGCATACCTAGTCTCCATTTCCAACATTGATCTCGATGCAAATATGATTGGTCTCCACTCAGCTATAAATTTCTGAAGGACTGCCCCTAAACCATTTAATGAGGCATCTGCACAGGAAAAAATATCGCATTCCCAGCCCTGGGTTTACCCTGGGTTTTGTTAGACGATACCAGGTTGATAGGCTATTAAAAAATTTCACAGTTGACTTGGCGGACCTCAATGGTTGTTATCAACCTGGGATCGTCGAACAAAACCCAGGCTGGGAATACGATATTTTTTCCTGTGCTGCAGATAACTGGGTCTCTGCATTGGGATCATACAGAGCGTGTACAGTAGGCTTAGTCAACTCGATGAAAATGCGTGGTCTTGACTGGTGCCCCAAACCCATGCAGACGTTGTGCTCAATAGTTCAATTAACGGTTGTGAAATTTGTGCGGGGAGAATTTGCCTAGTTGGTTCACCATTCCATAAATTGTCTGAGCTCTGTAATGCTTGTAGGTGGTTTCATTTGTAAAATAGCTTTGGTTATATCAGGATCGGCGCTAACTCTATCTACTTATGACATGGCCAAGGAATTTTAGTCTATTCACACTGAACGAACATTTCTCACTGTTCAAAATTAATCCTGCATCCTTAATTGCTTTGAGGACTGCATGCAGTCTAAGATCATGCTCCTGTTGATTGGAGTCAATCACTTGAACATCATCCATTTGGCATAAAACACCATCAAGACCCTCCAGAATCTGGCCCATCCGCTTTTGGAAAAGCTCTGGAGCACTTGAGATACCAAATAGTAGTTTATTAACAATACTATCCAAAGTGAGTTATAAAAGTTGTCAGCAACCGGAATGAGTCTGGCAAGGGAATCTGCCAGAAGCCGGAATTAGCATTGAGCATACTGAAAACAGTAGCACCTGTAAGTTGTGCTAGGGTCTCATCCCTTTTAGGATGGGATACACCTCTCTTCATGCAAAGCCTTTAGATCGACACAAATGCGAATGTCACCGTTCCTTTTTGGTGCCACTACAATTCCTGCACACAACGGTGTTGGTTGGTCAACCCGGGAGATTACCCCTATTGATTCCATGCATCCAAGCTCCTCTTTCACCTAACCACGTAATGGAATTGGGATATTCCTTGCAGCATGCAGTGAGAATGGTTTTGCCTTTTCATCTCTACTCCTTGAAACAGTGTTGACTCTCACTATAAGGTTGAGGGCTCTGATGGCTGGAAGTCCTAACAAATTATCCTTCAACCCCTTTACCATAAAACCCATTTGATTAGAGTGCCTTCCCTTATGCTTAAGCTCTGCCATTGACCTACAACACTCAAAAGCTCATGAGATGGACCATATAGTTTTTTGCAGAGGTCTCATACTGAACTCCTTTCAGCTTCATGAAAGCACTTTCTGATATTGCTGTCAACTCAGTGCCCGTGTCAAGCTTAACACCGCATCTGTGAGAATCGAACATTTTTTTGGCCTATTTTGTTGAACTCACTTTTTGGAAAACTAGTCGGAATGGTGCCAATTGCCACAAATACTGGTGTACTATGTAGTTCAACTTCTTAGACGATGTTTGGAGCTACTGCAACTACTTTCGCTGAGGACCTACGTTAGATTAAAGTCGAGCTGGTAAGGCTGTTAACCAGAAACGGGTCTGACAAGGATTCTGAGTTTTAAAACAGTATAGGCATGCTCAACTGGATCGGATAGGTAGCGTCTGAAACAATTGAGGCAGTAACCTATCATGCTAGCATCGAAACAGACACAAAAACGTCTTTGGATCTCGACTCCAAACCCAAATATTGGTTATACACAGGCCCAAAACACCTAACATTTGGTCATATGTAAGAGTTATTTGATGTCACGTGGGTCTCGGTTACACACGTAATTTGCTATTTACTTAACAGGTTGCTATAAATATGCAGCACGTGAGCCAAATACAATATCTGTTGTTAGTTCCCGTTCGGTTATTGATTATCTGGTACCCAGACACTGATCAATTACAATGATCTACGTAAGTCAACGAATGAGGTAAACAACTGTAGATGAGTTTTGTACAAGAACTAAGCTAACTGCCAATACAGTATCCATTGTGGCCTCTTAGTAGTAACAAATGACATTTAAAAGTGTATCTAAAGCAGCTCTTAATTAAAGTTCCTCCGCAACGCTTCGTGACCGAAAATCATACAACCACATCACTTGGAAATCATACAGGTACGTGTCCACCATAGGTATACGGCAGACGACAACGCCAAATGTTTAGGCGATAAACTCATACGCTTTTCAGACAATTAGGGGCCTTTTGACTAATTTTTAGAAAGTTGGGTTCGACAAAAAATGTTCGATTCTCACGGACCCGGTGTTAAATGTAATCTTACTTGGCCCTACACAAATGTTTACTAACCAAGATGGTTGCCTTTCTCCTTCCATTGTGCCCAGGTAGACTGCACCCTCACAAATCTCTGCTCCTTCCGTGTCTGGAGTCATCTCAGAAATACAGTTTGAACAGCAGATTGACCTGAAATGCCCCTTTCTTTTGCAGCCAAAGCACACAGCATTCTGAGCAGGACACCTCTCCTTAGCCCTGTGTTCCCTCCCGTACCAGAAACACTTCCATTTTTCACCACCTCCGTGTTTACTACTTGCTCCAATTATGTCTAAATCCACACTCACAGCTGACTCTTTCAGCTGCTCATCTACAGCTTCATCCTGACACACTAACCGCTCTTTCTTGTATTCCACGTTTCCCTTAAGGACTTTCTGCTACTCGCCTACAGCTTCATTCTGATGCACTAGCCTCATTGCTTACTCCAGCGTAAGAGCAGCATCGAGCTGTAAACGGCTAGACAGTGTTTTGTCTCGAATGCCAAATTACAATACAATCCCTGATAAGTTCTTCCCGCAGGGTAACATATTCACAATTGCGAGCAAGGCTATGAAGCCTCAGAACATATTGTTCAACTGGTTTCCCTCCAACTGGTTCCTGCTGTTGAACAGCGCGCTCTTCTTTTTACACGAAAGTAGGCTTCAAAGGTCTTTAAAGCATCACAATACCATAGCTTCGCCTTTCAAGAGAGGCAGGAGGCAGCTGTTGCCTGCAACACCTTCTCCGCCTTTTCTCCAAGGCAATACAGTAATGTACTGACCTGTCGATTTTCAGCTTCCATTAGCAGTGAGCCTAGGGTACCCAGGTGTGTGTCCTTCAGGCAGTCAGGAACTATGGGAATGGGGAAAGGAGGCTAGGGACAAAGGCTTCCGCCTAGCTACATGGTTTGCCATTCAGCTCAGTGGCTCATCAAGATCGATTAGCACTTGCGCTGAGCAGCTCGGTTAATTAATCATAAACAGAATTAACTTATTAATTCACCATTATTACAAATAATTCTGGCAGATGACGCAAGGTATTACGCAATGACATACATTTATGAATAAATTATGCGCGGTAAAATTAATTTTATGCCTTGATTTTAGTTAATGAATGGCTTATTGTAAATGTTTAAAAATTATACATCATAATCAGACCGATTTATCGTACGTGTTTAAATTCAATTAGAAAATAAATCGCATGATGACCGCCTATGTATGGGCGATTTCTGGATATGTCATACCCCTCCCCCCATATTTCACAGGACAATGTGTGCTGTCTCTAGCGTTTGTAAGGAACTTGGTAAAGATATCTAACTCTCCAGAGAAAGGTATGCCGAACCACACCTACTTAACCTCACCCTGCCCCGAGTTTTCTTCTCCACTGTAAAATATAAGATTTCATTTCAGCAGGTGTACTGTGGAGTTAATGTATTCGGCAGGTTGGCCCATCATGCCACCTTCATACTTGTCATCAACAGTGGTAATGGGAACTAGTTTGGACATGTTAAGTGGTTTAATGTTTAATTCACACTGAACATAATACCCAATACTTCCACCAGCATACTCTGCTTTGCTGCACACTAACATACTACTTATTACACATCATCTACACAACTCTGAAGCCATAAGAATTCACAGCTCACCAGCAAGGTCCCAACAAAAACCAACATTCTGTGCACAGATAACTCACAGTTGTATAGGGCGCCCTCTTCACATGAGGGAACATAAGAGCAACTAACACTATCTCCCCCCAACAGCACTCACCCGATCCTTATGGTTGGCCTGGGCACCGCTATCCAACAGCAGCTGCACACACCCAACATGCCCCCCCTCTGATGCCTTCATAAGCGAGGTGCTCCCATGCTGTAAAGATAAGTGCATATAATAAGAAGCCATACAACAACTCCATTTACATGTACACAGATACATACCACACTTTGTTGAACAACAAGCCTAACAGACCACAGGTAGGTGTGGGGGCTCATGCACAGACCTCTATCCAATAGTAAGCTTCAATAGAGAGTGGCTCAGTGCACTTATGGCGCACCTAATTAATGTACGTCATACAAAATGGCAACTATATACAAATCTCAGGCAAGAAGTGATCCCTATCACACAAAGTTTAGACTAGTGTATGTTATACACTGTTCAAACGTTCTATGATTCAAAAACATCCCTGCGGTATGTAACCATTTGGAATACAGCGATATAACCAAGTACGGCTGTAGGCAGGGGTATTGGGATCCGTGTCTTAGAAATTGGGTATTTAAAATTACCACATTTTATTCCTACTGGGGAATTTAAATAATTGGCTTGCTGTATTCACAACAACCATGAATAAAGTTCAAAATGGCCGACCAGCTGCACAAAAATTAATAAATCTTCGATGCGTGGTCCAGTTTTTGAATACCCCAGTCATTAGCCATAAGTATCAACCTAGAGGAACCTGTCTAGCATAAAAAGTTACCTGCGAGCTGCGTTTTCATCCCCCCGTTTTAGAAGTTTATTAATATGTGGTCGAGTACAGTGGTTATTAACAAATAACCAGGTGGCTAATTAGTGTTGCTCGGCAGCTGCTGTTAATTTTTGGCAATTGTCAGTTTGGGAGCATATAATGCAAATGTTATGCTGCACTTTATGCAGTCTGTTCCTGTACCTCTAGCGTCATAATAAGTATGAAATATGCAAAAAAGACATCATAAGCTAATGGGAGATCGATAAATAACGATCTGCATAACATCATTATGATGCAATACAAAACATGAATGATGACAATATGTCAACAACATGAAAACAAGATTTTTACATGAGGCAGCCTTAACTTACCCCAAGGGGGGTAAAGTTGTATGATTGTATTAAAAGTGGGTGTGATGTTGCATTCCTCATCCCCTTCTTCTGGAATTTGAAGGCTTTCAGCAGCTACAACTATTAGTGCTTGGAATGTGCACAAAGTAAGGACTTTTGTGATGTTGGTCCTCAGGCTTTAACAGTAACCAGATCACATACATTCCCCCTCCTCTACCCAACCTAATTTACATGTACATGTATATATCACGTGTGTGCCCTAATGTCCACGTAGTTACAAATACATGTGGTTACAAACTTGGACATTAGGCTAATAATCACTATGAATGTTGCAACATGGCTAATCACAACATATAAACAAGGGGCATTGAAGATAGGCAATTACCATTCATTGCCCAAACTGGACCGATCTAGTTTGAGTGTACATGTGTCACATTGGAGTTCGAGGAAACTGGCACATTTTTGGGGAAATGGGGAGCTGCTCACGTATGTGGAACAACTGCTTGACGGAGTTGTACACAAGTTAATATATCAGATGACATTTCATAGTGAAGAAACGTGCGAAATAACAATGCCCATGAGATGGTTTCTTGTAAAAAGATAAATAGCGTAGGGTGACACCTCAAGTGTTATTCAACCATAGATTGATTAGTATGAACTGTTGCGTACATATTCGAATACACATATGAACTCATTATGTAATGCTATGTCATGTGATGTAAATTAGTGATGATTATTAAATTATATTTTCTGGTCGCATGAAAGCTCGTCACATTGGTGACCGTGACGTTCATCATATCTATTCATCATGAGTCAACAGGAGTCTAATCAAGCGGCTACAGAGTCTAGTCAGGCGGCTACAGTAAACACCGTCGGCGTCAAGCTACCGCCTTTTTGGCCAAACGACCCCCGCTTGTGGTTTGCCCAAGTAGAGGCACAATTTCACACCAGAAATATCACGGCTCAAAAGACCAGGTTTGACTACGTAATAGCTTCACTTTCCCCAGAAATTGCTACAGAAGTACGTGATTTAATTCTGCAGCCGCCAACTAACAACCCCTACGATACGCTCCGACAACAACTCATTCGCAGAACTTCCACCTCTGAACAAAGTCGTCTACAGCAACTCTTAGCGGGGCTGGAATTGGGCGATTCGAGGCCGACCCGTTTGTTACGTCGGATGCAGGCTTTACTTAGCGGTGACACTTCCGCCACGGACAGCGCTTTATTTAGGGAGCTATTTTTACAACGCCTTCCATCGAATGTGCGGATGGTTGTAGCTTCGTCTACAGATTCTGATGTCCAGCAGTTAGCAGAGCTAGCTGACAGGATCATGGATGCATCCACTTCCAACTCCTCAATCACCACGGTTGTAGATTCCCAGAATTCAAGCCTGCAAGCGGAGATCAACTCTCTTCGGGCAGATGTTAGTGACTTAAAGAAGTTGCTGGAGGACCTTTCTGTCTCACAACATGGTAGTCGTGGTGCAAGAAAACCAGATTCTGCTTCACATCCACAAACAAATCTGTGTTGGTATCACTTCCGTTTTGGTGATGCAGCCAAGAAGTGCAAAGCTCCATGCTCTAAGGCGGGAAACTTCAAAGCCGGTCACTGATGGCGACTTCAGGGGCTGGCGTGAAGCATTATTTTAGTCGCCTCTTCTATATAACTGATCGTGGTACAAATCGTCAATTTTTAGTGGATACTGGTGCAGAAATTAGTGTAATACCACCCTCTACAACTGATCGATCAAACCCACAAGACATGGTCTTACAAGCTGCTAACAATACTTCAATTCCCACCTTTGGGAGACGCTCAATAACTCTAGACCTTGGACTTCAAAGGCAGTTTCCATGGATTTTTGTTATTGCAGATGTTAAGTTACCCATTCTAGGAATTGATTTTTTGCGGCACTATGACCTAGTTGTGGACGTGAAGCAGCAGCGATTGTTGGACTCAGTGACCCGATCTCAAGTTCAAGGAATTGTCTCTCATAGGCCATCGATTCATCTAACCTTGTTACCGCTTACATGTAGTAATCCATTTGAAGCCATTCTCAAGGACTTTCCATCAGTGATACAACCTTTCAGCGCGCACCTCCCAGTCCGGCATGATGTTACCCATCACATTGACACTACAGGCCCGCCAGTGTATGCTCGCCCACGACGACTGGCACCGGAGCGTCTCAAACTGGCACGTAAAGAATTTGATCACATGCTTCAACTAGGCATTGTCCGACCATCCTCTAGTAGCTGGGCATCCCCACTGCACATGGTACCAAAGAAATCTACTGGTGACTGGCGCCCTTGTGGCGACTATCGTGCTCTTAACAAGTCTACCATCCCTGATCGCTACCCCATTACCCACATCCAAGATTTTGCAACTACTCTACATGGTGCCACAATATTCTCCAAACTTGACCTTGTCAAGGCATACCATCAAATTCCAATTGAACCCGCTGACATCCCAAAGACAGCTGTTGTCACTCCATTTGGTCTGTTCGAATTTGTGCGCATGCCTTTTGGCCTTCGCAATGCGGCCCAGACCTTTCAACGATTTATTGACGAGGTGCTTCGCGGTCTTCAGTTTAGTTATGCTTATGTGGATGACGTTTTGATAGCTAGCGCCACCCCAGAGGAGCACAAACAGCATCATCGTTTGGTCTTGGAACGCTTTCAGAAGAATGGAATCGTTGTCAACCCTTCTAAGTGCAAACTTGGTGTTGCTACACTAGAGTTTCTAGGGCACAAGGTCTCAGAGCATGGCATTGAACCACTGGAAGAGCGTGTTCAGGCTCTGCAACAATTTCCACTGCCTGATACCCAGCGCAAGCTGCGGGAATTTTTGGGGCTGATCAACTTTTACCATCGTTTTGTACCGAACTGTGCCGGCATTTTGCAACCACTCAATGCAATGCTCTCTTACTCTTTGGCAAATGACAGAGTGCTATCATGGACACAGCTAACCACAGACGCTTTCAAACAGGCTAAGGAGATGTTAGCACGAGCAACGATGCTATTTCATCCCAAGCCAGATGCTCTCACATCCATTATGACGGATGCATCAGTTCTACAGCAGAAACTTGGGGCAGATTGGCACCCCATATCCTATTTTTCAAGGAAGCTGAATGTAGCAGAAACCAAGTTCAGTGCATTTGATCGAGAGTTGCTAGCGGTTTACCTTGCCATCAAACACTTCCGTCATTTTGTTGAAGGCCGGCCGTTTCATGTGTTAACTGACCACAAACCTCTGACATATGCTCTATCCTCCAATTCCACTGAGTACACACCCAGACAGATCTGCCATCTGGACTACATCTCACAATTTACTACTGACCTCCGATATGTGAAAGGTGGTGACAATGCTGTTGCTGACGCTCTGTCTCGTATAGATGTGCACGCCTTACAGCACCAAACAGGAACCATTGACTATGTGGAGATGGCATCTGCACAGAGTACAGACCCTGAGATTCAGAGACTCCAAAACGGTTCGACAACGACCTCTCTGGTTCTGAAAGCAATTCCACTTGAAGGTTCTAATTTAACCCTCTTTTGTGACACTTCTACTGGTGTTTCACGGCCAGTGGTTCCTGGAACCTGCCGTCGGTCAGTGTTCCACGCATTACATTCCATGGCACATCCCGGGGTGCGGGCAACTCAACACCTGATATCCACTCGATTTGTATGGCCTGGCATGAACACTGATGTCCGAGAATGGTCTCGAACCTGCCTACAGTGTCAAAGATCCAAAATCCATCGCCATACTGTTACCCCACTTGCAACGTTTGCTACTCCAGACTCTCGGTTTGATATCATCCATCTGGATCTTGTGGGACCTTTACCACCGTCAAAGGGTTTTTCATATCTTCTCACCATCATTGACCGGTTCACTAGATGGCCTGAAGCTATTCCAATTCCGGATATGACTGCTACCACTGTCGCTCAAGCATTTATCACCGGGTGGGTTTCACGTTTTGGAATTCCTTCCTCTATCACCACAGATCGTGGAAGGCAATTTGAATCTAATCTTTGGGCCGAACTTATGCATTCATTGGGTACTATTCGACTTAGAACAACAGCTTATCACCCCATAGCCAACGGGTTAGTGGAACGCTTTCATCGGCAGCTAAAGGCTGCCCTCAGAGCCTGTCCAGATCCAGTCCAATGGGTTGACGCCTTACCACTTATTCTGCTGGGCATCAGAACCACTCTGAAACAGAATCTTGGATGCAGTGTTGCAGAATTGGTATATGGTACAACTCTCCGTATCCCAGGAGAGTTTTTCACATCTACAGCGTCCACAGGTGTTGATGCAGCATCTTATGTAGAACAGTTGAAGGCAACAATGCGCCACCTGCAGGCTACCCCACCTCGAGTAAGCGACAGACCCAAGGTGTATATCTCTAAGGACCTCACTTCCAGTTTTCACGTTTTTGTCCGGCATGATGCTGTGCGAAAACCACTGCAACAGCCTTATGACGGTCCCTTCAAGGTCCTTCTACGGTCAGACAAATACTTCACTCTTGACATCAACGGCCGCAAGGACACAGTTTCGGTAGATCGGCTGAAACCAGCATATTTGGAGGAGCCACTCAACGACACCACAGAGTCCTCTTCAACCCACTCAGCTGCAGTTCTTCCAGCTACACCTACTACTCGTTATGGATGCCATATTAAGCCTCCAGATCGTCTTCAGTTAGGCGATCCTCACTAAGGGGGGGGTACTGTTGCGTACATATTCGAATACACATATGAACTCATTATGTAATGCTATGTCATGTGATGTAAATTAGTGATGATTATTAAATTATATTTTCTGGTCGCATGAAAGCTCGTCAGAACATACGTTACACGTGATGCATCCTTAAGTAAGCTAAAACCGATGGTTTCATGCTTAAAAAAATATTTCAAGAGGTTCAAACCACAGTATCACAACTCATACTGCACCACCACTGTAAGTAGATTTTGCCTTCACTCTTCTAGTTATGGCCTTGCCATGTTTGAAAACAACTACGTACGCAAAAACCTGTTTTTTTTTAATAAGTGGTACGAGGCCTCTACTTATGTAGTCCTTCATACGGTTGTATACTATATCGACTGGTTTGCTCATGTTCTTTATCTTCAGACAAATAGTGCCCACATATAAAATTATGCAAAACTTTGCATCTTGTACCCAGACCTACACTTGTACGTTGCAAAGCAACGTTTCTAAATACCACACGTACATACCACTGGTACAATACATGTACTTACAATGCAATAAACATGTCACAACACAACAATACAAACAGTTCCATTTAACATGTCACAACATAATATGTTGCATCATACAACCAAACCCATTTTTTGCTTTTTAGACCAGTGTGGTACTAGTATACAATAGTACTTGCAGTTTCCAACACACATTGTGCATCATTTATGAGGTATGCTTGCTTTTCCAGAACTAGTTAGTCCTTTATATTATTCTAATCTGCTCAATACATGTACATCATGCTCTTTTGAGTGTGTCTTTATTTGTGCTTCAATCTAGAGACACATTTGGGCTTAATACCTCTTCTGGAATTGAAAGAGGTTGCATAGCAAGTTTTTCAGTGAATGATGCGTGGTCCCAGTTCTTACCATAAGGATGGAAGTGTTTCCACATCTGTTTCCACTATGGTGGATATTACTCTGCTGATCCAATTATGTATCATCCAAGCTGTCTCAAGTTATAGCCCTTCATGCCTCACCTAGTTGCTGATGTCTATTACTGAGACACCCCTCCACCAACTTGGATCACTTCACAGTTTCATGTATGCCTCTGTGTGCCCCACTTCATTGTCATCTGCATCTAACATTCATACAATCTTCAGTCATTTGAAGGCTGGCCATCTACCATGACTGATCTGGTGGAGATGAAGTTCTTTCTTACCTTGTTCCCCCATCCATGGCAATAAAAGGATAGCCATCATGTTGTGCCACAAGAGTAAAAGAGTCTCCTAACTCTTTATATTCCCTATACTGCTCTTCCTGTTCTATGCCAAGGCTTGGTTAGTATATTCCCTATACTGCTCTTCCATTTCTATGCCAAGGCTTGGTTAGTCAAAGAACTTGTGCAGTGCTGACTTTCTTGTACACATCCATAAATTCCTTCTCCATTTCCTCCTTGCCCTCTTGAATTTCCAGTTGCATGATAACTTTTGTCTCTGTATCAGCTGCATCCTTCAATACCTACACTTTTAGGCTTTCTTCCTATCCCCCCAAGCACTCATCGATTCGTCCATGCATATCTTCCATGATGGATAGAAGAACTTTGCACGACACAGATTGAAGGCATCTGCATACTGCATGGACTCCAATTGTCATTATTGTCTACATCTGTTAATGGGCAAAATCTGAGAGATCGCAAAAGCATATAAGTACAATGCTGGCAAAGCCCAAATCTAGCTCCAAAACAAGGAGCTGGAAACAGCCCATCACATAAACTGAACAGGTTCCTTCTGCGAGCAGTAGTTCTGGTTGATGCAAGGAGAAACATGGTACCACTGTATATACCCTTTTTCCATGGAGGTGTAGCTTGTGATGACCATGCTACAACACTATCCATCATTTGCAAAGGAAATGAAAGTTTAAAATAGTCCAGGACTGTGCGGTTTTCCTCCTCCGTGTAGTTTTCCCAAAGTATCATGGCTCTGTAGCTAGGCTGCACAAAGTGTGTCCTCATATACAACTCTACTGAACACCATTGCAGTTAAGTGGATCGTCCTTGCTAGTTTCCTGGCCTTCTTGCACAGCACTTTCCTCTTGCTGAATCTCATCCCGGTTCAAGTCAGCAGCATCACTATTTTCATCATTCCAATTATGTCATCATTTTTGCCATCTACCATCCCATCTCTACCTTCTTCACTACAAATATTATCCAATTCAGCATCATTATCACCTGTCATTACTTGCTCATTAACACTTACTGGTGTTAGTTGCTGAGGAGGTAAGGTATCCTGGCCACTGATTATGAGTGAGCGCGCTGACAATGCACGTGAAATAGACAGCCCTTCAAAATGACAATGCCACTTTTGGCTGCGACCTGTTCCAATCATTGAAGTTACAGTGCCAAGCAGTTCTTTGGTCTTCCAAGCCAATCCATAACGCTGTTTTGACTACGTACTTTCCATGACCCCTGTGCGCTAAAGCATGTACAGATCTGTATTCCTGGTGCCAAGATAAATGTAATTCAATGCAGTTATTGAGCGTAAATTATTATTGCCCAAATAGGCTAGCCTATCATTAATGCGGGTCAAAGAACTGTTTTCTTAAGTATCGGCAGTTATTTACCTGCTCATAGTACGTTTATCGGTGTTCCGCGTAAAATAAACGCTTCTGCAGTACCTATCTACGTTATATCATAAGAATGTTTAACTTTTACCCCCACACTATAGCGTATGTTAACAAACTCTTTTGAACCAGAGATAAGAGGCGATGAAACTTTAACCCAAGGGCTCTAATATTGCTCAATAAACATCACAGGCAATCCATGGACTATGGGAGTCTAGGGCTAAAGATTGCCTACTACAGTAAGCAAATTCTTACTTAAGTAAGCACCTGATCAAACTATGGTTAACAGTACTGTATCAATAGCTCTAAAATGTTCTTGGGTTTTAACTCTTTGGACGTTAATATTGCAATATGGGTGACGTCGTTAATTGTTAGCTATGTTTTTAATTATGGCTACCTGTAGCTTGTTAGTCGCCAAAGACTTGCCTTTCTCGAAGAATCACACGGTTAGCTTACTTTAAAGATATTACTATGATAAAAATGTGTTTTGTGATGTTTAATTATATTAGATGTTTGAAAAACAACGGTTGCTACAGCACCCGATATAGATGGAGCCAAGTAGGCAGGGATTTGAAGCCGTACGTCATGTAAAGTACAAAACAGACGACGAAAACATGATATTTTTATCCCTTGGTGTTATTTCTAAGGTCCAGGTTTCAAAAAAGGCTTCGCTCTCCCCTATTTTAGTAGAACAAGCAGGTGCTTATTCAAAGCCGCTAGTGATGATAGAGGCGCAATTATTGCACATAAATGTGCACTTGGCGGTCAAAGAGATATATAAAGGTGATTGTGTACACGTACGTGTGATATTCACTTATGGCTGGTCTGATCTGTTACAATTGTTTGCACAGTGTTCAAATGGCACTGAACCTAAGACTCAATATATCCACTAACATACTATTCTTCACTGCACATTAACATGTCATACACATCCCTGAAGCCATACATATCCACACCTCATTACAATAAGTGTACTTAAGGCTGCCACCTAATTAATTTATGTCATACAAAATGGCGACTATATAAAAAAAGTCAAATCTCAGGCAAGAAGTAAACAACAAAACCCAACATTCTGTGCACACTCTTCACACAAGTGTACATAACAGCAACAGACACTATCTCCTCCCAACTGCACTCACCCGATCCTTATGGTTGGCCTGGGCACCTCTATCCAACAGCAGCTGCACACACCCAACATGCCCCTCCTCTGATGCCTTCATTAGTGAGGTGGTCCCAAGCTGTAAAGATAAGTGCATATAATAAGAAGCTATACAACAACCCGATATACATGTACAGATACATACCACACATTGTTGAACAACAGAACAAAAATAAGCCTAACAGACCACAGATAGGCGTGGTGGGTGTGGGGGCTCATGCACAGACCTCTATCCAATAGTAGGCTTCAATAGAGAGTGCACTTAACGGTTTCCCCGCGAACGTCGCTTATAAGCGACACAATTATTACGTACGGTCACCGCGGACGTCGCTTATAAGCGACAAAATAACATGTTGATAGTTACACAAGTGTAACTTTTCGCCCATCGTATACATAAAGACCAAACCATAGACATAGCTAGTAGACAGGTATGCGAACAAGAATCAACATAGTTTGAGCAACGTTACGCTCACAAATATACATTTCTATAACGCCCATACGGTATATTTGGGTGTGTCCGAGCATCATGTGAGGACAGCTGGTAGGGTCGTATCGAGTGGTATATTGGTGTCTTGAAACGTTATAAAGATGACTCAGGGTCAGGAAAACATGTGCTGAGTTAGTAGTGTTCAGCTTTACTAAAGAAAGAAAACAGCAGGAGTTCAAAGTACGCTCAATCATAAATAATGTTGGGACAATTCAATGTACGGCGCTCGTACGTACGCTTGCACTGTTCTGCTTGTTTTCACGCACAAATCGTATATAAAATATATGCCTGCATCCTTAAATACTTGCCTAACAGTCCAGCGACGATAGTAGTTAGATTTCAAGTTCATAGCGTCTATGGCAACGGCAGCATCTCTGTAGGTAACCGACTCATTTGCTCACGGTAGGTTACGTATACCTTACCAGTGTGCTACAAACAATCAGCTCATACCAGCGTGTAGAGAAATGACTTCTCTAACTGAATTTCAAAAGTTGCACTAAGAAGACTCGTTCGGTTCAAAAGTTATTTGGTGCTAATGACACTGTATCTAAAAATAGCAAATATCAATAATTAAATTCCGCGGTTATGTAGCTATAATTGATAATTAAATTAGCTGGTAAACCGTTAATTTACGTTATACAAAATGGTGACTATATACAAAAAGTCAAATCTCAGGCAAAAAGTGATCCCTATGCTATAAACTTTAGATGATGTATGCTATAATTGTTCCAATGTTCTTATGATTCAAAAAATTTCCCTGCGGTACGTAATCACTTGAAATATGGCAATATAACCAATTACGGCTCTATGTGGGGATGTGGCGATCTGTGTATTAGAGACTAATTGGGTCCATATGTTTGCACATATTGTTCCTATTGGGGAATGAAAAAATTGGCTTGCTGTATCCACAACGATGAACAAAGGTCAAAAAGGCTGACCAGCTGCACAAAAACTAATAAATCTTCGATGCACTGTCCAGTTTTTAAAAACAGCTGTCATAGGCCATAAGTATCGACCTACAGTGGAAATCGTGGTACTTGATCCTAAAATTTTTCTTCATGTGAATTTGGTTCACTTGAATGTTCTTTGATTGATATACACTGAAATAAAAATCTGACCATGCATGTTTGTTATATAAGTTTGCCAATTAGCATTCATAAACACTACGCATCACATGACTTCTTGGTTATGAATTGTTATGAATTGTGATATATATAAAGAGTGGTCGTTTCCCATCGTTCGCTCAAGTTGGATATTTAGTCCGATAAAAGGAAATGGTGTTTTCGATACAGACGCCATATTTTATACTGTTTTGTGTTAGATCAGCCATTTCGCTTTGCACGATTTTTATGTCCCAGAAATTTAAAGAGAGTAGTACGATCAGTACTTTATCGTAGGAGATCTTTCTTGCTGTGCCAATGCGCAGTGTATCGCTTCAAAGAAATCTGGCTTAAACACATAGCTATTTGCAATGAATGACATTAAAATAGTTACTGTAGAATTTAAGTGCTATACGAATAATAAAGGTTGGTATAAAAGTAATACGTAATACAGATACGTATTTTTAATAATGAGATAGCTGCAAAGGCTACGTAAACCTCAATTTATAATTGCCAAAATGTAATCAATACGTAATTTTATAGAAGTTATTTATATCTTGATGGTACTATTGTTGTGCGTCCCGCTCTTGTCGTATGAATGGGGATGAAGCAGCTTGCCAAATTTTCTGGAAGCTGGGTTTCTTCTTCCTCTTCAATACTGCATTCGTCGCACTTTTCATCCTCTGAATCAAGTTCCTCTATCACATTAGTCCAGTGTGGTTCGTCGACGTTCTCTTCAGCTCCAATACTAATACTCTCTTCTAGTACTTCCATTTCGTCTCTTTTTCGTTTTGTTCCTTGCTTCAGCGATGCTGCTGAAGCCGATTCATCTATTTGGTCAAGCAGCCCAGCAACAGCAGCATCCTTGCAACGCCCACCTTTAACAACAAATAATGTCTTTTCTTTTTCCATAGCGTTAGCCTCGTCATACAGGGTGTCTCTTTGTTCTATCCCGTCCTCCAATGTGGACCATGAAACTGAAATGCCACTGGCATCCCATCCATCTTTAATGGCCGACTGCTTGCTTTCGGATATCTTTTTAAGTGTATAGTAAACCCATTTAACAAAGGGGATGCGCACTATTTTGAGACTTAGGTCGAAAGCAAGTTTGTCCGGAGTCACTCCTGTCAGCAACTGCTGTTGAGCCAATTGGCTTAACCATGAAGCAAATAGTGTTGCCACCCCTGACTTAAAAACATAGTTATATGACTAATCCAGAGGCTGCAGTTCTGGTGTACAAGAGGCTGGGACAAATAGTATGATTAAGTTTGGGTATATCCTCTTTACCTCCAGCAGGACAATACCCACTTTTGGGTATCCACACTAAGGTTAGCCTTGATTATTTCTGGCAGAACATAGGTAACTGCCAGGTATTCCAAAATGGTTGACTCTGTCGTCCAATGAGATAAGCTGTGAGAATGCAAAATCAGATCGCTCATACCATCTATTTCATCTCCCTCTGGATGACACCGTTCAGTTTCTCCTGCCCAAATAATCTGGACCTTTCCAACTAATTTGCCTTCAGCAGAAATGGCAGGAAGCACTGTAAACTGCCTTTTGTCTCCCCAACCAATTGCAGATATCTGTTTTGCACCAGATGGGCCCCAAGTGCGATTTTGACATGGTAGTAGGCTTTGTCTATGTTGATGAATAGAGATGGCAGAATGCTGTATTTTCGTACCACAAACACCACTCTCCGAAGAAACATATGCTTTACATCAGGGAAATTGACAGGCAGACTTCGTGCTGCCTTTGTAATCATCCCGTATTTCATTCCAATCGTGGTTAGAAACTGGTAGTACAGTGCCGGCTCGCTAGAGTGGAAAGTAACACCTCGCTACAGTGGAAAATAAGGATCATTCATAGTTTTCTCTGTACCCCATAATTGCATTAGCGGGTAACTGCAGTGGCACCACTGCGTAAACTATCACCTGTTGATTGCGGTTGATAGAAGTGCCTCGAAATTGCTTTATAACAAAAAAACATTTTTAACTCGCGTCAACATACATGACGCAATCGCTCGTTTCTGCCCTGCCTACCTGTACTTCCTAGCCGCTACGTCTACGCAGTACCTGCACGCTCACTTCCTAGTCAGCTTACCTTGCGTGCTATGTTACCTTAGGATGGACACATGCAACAGGAAACTTTCATCCTCCAATTTTACCTCGCATGTTGACTTTCCATGCACACTTGTTCTCTTGGTTATGCACCTTGCTTGAGCATCTAACCATGTAACACCTCAGGCTGAGAGGACCGGAGAAGATATACATCAATAAGGACGTAATTGGCATATCAGCCTTGCTCCATGCAACTGAGGTTCAGAAAATTGTCAATCATCTAAATTTCGTGCATTAAGGGAAGGGAGGAATGCATGCAGTTATTCTAATCCCACCATACCATGATAACTCATCTTATAGTTGTGGCAATGAGCACACCATTTTCTGCTGTGTGAGGATGAAGCACACAACATAAGAAAAAAGGTACAGTGTGTGGAGTGTTGGAAATGGTCATCTGGTGTGTATGGTACCATACAATTTGTAGCTGCAGCATTACATGTCAAAAAAGGGATATAATAAACTGCTTTATATTTAGGACAGCTTTGCAAACCATTCATACGGAGAACACAGATCAATTGCGTTCTGGTCACTGGCTCATTTCGGCAGATGGACATTGCGGACAAATGTCTGTGGAGTACGATCAGGTCAGGCTGGCTGCCACGGGGATCTAAGCTACATGTAATGCTGCTTCTTCGTATGTGTAAGAACCATACACACTACAAGCCCATCAACTAATCTAAAAATAGTACAAAGTACATGTATACATACGTTTAGCCATTGTACGCATGCATGACACGATCATAAGTCACGAGGGCTGTTGCTTACTTACCCCCCATACTGGCTGTAACCATGTATTAGTATCTCATCTCACCGCGTGTTACAGTATTGCCCAAGCCACGAACACGTTGCTGTGCATCAGTGTTTAAATCTTCACCTGAACGAAATGTAATCGGCATAACCACAGTCGTGCGCTATGCCTCGATGTCGACGTCTGTCCGAGGTCATGTTGACGATCGAAACGCTAGGCCTATGGCGACCACGTGCACTACAGTGTGAAAAAAATATCATTCACCTACCTCATCGTTTCACACATGATTCCAAAGTGAGTCTACTATAGGCAGTGTGATGTGGATGACTATCTGTGTACTTTCTGCCGCTATAAAAGTGCTCATTCATTAGAAATCGTGGTTGCGCGTGTCCCGATTCTAATGAATGAGCACTTTGAATTTGAGTTTGTAGCGGCAGAAAGTGCACAGGCAGCCATCCACATCACAGTAGACTCACTTTGGAATTATGTGTGAAACCATGAGGTAGGTGAATGATATTTTTCACACTGTAGTGCACGTGGTCGCCATAGGCCTACGTCAACATGACCTCGGACAGACGTCGACATTGAGGCATAGCGCACGACTGTGGTTATGCCAATTACATTTCGTTCAGGTGAAGATTTAACTCTTTGACCGCCAAGTGCATATATATATACTAAAAATTAATTCGCGTTAACCGCCAAGTGCATATATATATGCACACATGTAGAAAACCAGTCTGTGTCGCACGGTTACACGCTCCGTGTACCAATAAGATCTAGTGGCATAGAGCTATGACCGGAGCGTTGGTTTTTAATTGAAAAGAAAGCGGGAACGAACAGCTGCAGGTGTACACGTAATGGCGTCTCTATCGTCACCAGCAGCTTCGAATTAGCACCCGCCTTTTCTACTAAAACATGGGCGAGCGAAGCTTTTTAAAACGTCTGGACGTTAGATGTAACAACAAGGGATAGAACTATGGTGTTTTTATCGACTGCTTCGTAGTATGCGCAATATACGGCTTCGAATTCCTGCCCGCTTCGCTCGACCTAAATCGGGTCTTGTTAGCTGCCGATTGTTTTCAAGCTAGTACACCATATATCATAACAAACATCATAAAACACTCTTCTATCATAGATTGTATCTTTTTAAGGAGGCTAACCGCGAGATTCTTCGAGAACAGCGACTACTAAGCAACGGCCGTACGGGTAGCCATAATTAAAAACATTACTGGCAAATAATCAATTAACTACGTTATCCGTCTTGACTGTCAAAGAGTTAAACACTGATGCACAGCAACGTGTTCGTGGCTTGGGCAATACTGTAACACGCGGTGAGATGAGATACTAATACATGGTTATAGCCAGTATCGGGGGTAAGTAAGCAACAGCCCTCGTGACTTATGATCGTGTCATGCATGCGTACTATGTATACATGTACTTTGTACTATTTTTAGATTAGTTGATGGGCTTGTAGTGTGTATGGTTCCTACACATACGAAGAAGCAGCATTACATGTAGCTTAGATCCCCGTGGCAGCCAGCCTGACCTGATCGTACTCCACAGACATTTGTCCGCAATGTCCATCTGCCTCAATGAGCCAGTGACCAGAACGCAATTGATCTGTGTTCTCCGTATGAATGGTTTGCAAAGCTGTCCTAAATATAAAGCAGTTTATTATATCCCTTTTTTGACATGTAATGCTGCAGCTACAAATTGTATGGTACCATACACACCAGATGACCATTTCCAACACTCCACACACTGTACCTTTTTTCTTATGTTGTGTGCTTCATCCTCACACAGCAGAAAATGGTGTGCTCATTGCCACAACTATAAGATGAGTTATCATGGTATGGTGGGATTAGGATAACTGCATGCATTCCTCCCTTCCCTTAATGCACGAAATTTAGATGATTGACAATTTTCTGAACCTCAGTTGCATGGAGCAAGGCTGATATGCCAAGTACGTCCTTATTGATGTATACCTTCTCCGGTCCTCTCAGCCTGAGGTGTTACATGGTTAGATGCTCAAGCAAGGTGCATAACCAAGAGAACAAGTGTGCATGGAAAGTCAACATGCGAGGTAAAATTGGAGGATGAAAGTTTCCTGTTGCATGTGTCCATCCTAAGGTAACATAGCACGCAAGGTAAGCTGACTAGGAAGTGAGCGTGCAGGTACTGCGTAGACGTAGCGGATAGGAAGTACAGGTAGGCAGGGCAGAAACGAAGGATTGCGTCATGTATGTTGACGCGAGTTAAAAATGTTTTTTTTGTTATAAAGCAATTTCGAGGCACTTTTATCAACCACAATCAACAGGTGATAGTTTACGCAGTAGTGCCACTGCAGCTACTCGCTAATGCAATTATGGGGTACAGAGAAAACTATGAATGATCCTTATTTTCCACTGTAGCGAGGTGTTACTTTCCACTCTAGCGAGCCGGCACTGTACCATGATTTAGAAGGCACCCATGATATCTTATGTATCTGGAAGAAACCAAGCACCATTGGCATGAGTAGGGTACTTGATAGTGGAAAACCAGCAATCATGCTGGCAAGAATGCACAGCAAGCGGTAAGACACTTTGGTGTTCTTTGAATCAGGTACTTGCCCACAGGGCCCTTTGGGTTTTGGTCCACGCTTCTTTCCAGTTATAGCTTCGGGCTCTTGAAGCTTAGGAGTATTTGCTTCTTTTTGAATCTGCTTCTTCCAGGTGCTCACAGTTGTGGGTCCGAGGATGTTCCCATCTGGACAAAATACATCTGACATGTGAATCTTCACCCAGTCACACATGTCTTTGTCAGACAACTTTTGAGAAGATTGCAACGAGAAAAACAACTTCCTTGCCCACCTAGGTCTGTGAAGTTTCACATGCTTGGGTTCTTTAACAATACATTTACTACTAGTAGCTGCTGGTTGACTAGTATAGCCTACTTCTTCGCTACTAACTGGATGGTCACCATTTCCAGCCAGACTGTTGCTGGTACTTGAACCCTTTCCTGCCAGTGGAGGATTAGCTGGTTTACTTTCCATACCATCCACAATGCGCTGGATCTGAGCATATAACTTCCTATTTTTAACGCATTCCTTGCTCAACCTCCCCCACTTTCCTTTCCTGTCAGGTGGTGGCCACAGAAGTCCCCACTCTGCTGCCAGATCTGCTGCCATCTCGTCCTTTACTGCAACTGCTTTTGCTTCTCCATCCTTCTCTTCCTTCAATCTCTTTTTGCGTTGCTCTAACTCAGAAGGCGATGGAGGAGTAATCTATATTTGTAAAAATGAAATGCAGCTCTACTCAACGTGTACTAGTAATATTAATACTTCTAATAGCCCAGATCACAATACTACTACGCGTACGTCCAACTAGGACATGTACAGTACTATTTGTACCTCTTGAATGAAGCATGGGCTTCTGCTAGATTGCTTCATTGGTGGCTTTGTAACCAAACCAGCGTCGTCCTAAGAAAAGTTCCACATCGTACCCACAGGTGAAATTCACTACTAGCTAGTATCACAAAACGGTCGAAAATCAAAATAGTGCGGGTGTTACGTTGTTGGTAAGTTATTTTATAATCACACGCCGAGGGCAAGGTTCAACATTGATCAATATAATGTAACAATGGCTTTATTTATCCTCTATGGAGACAGAATAAACTCTCTCATGCATTCGCCACTAACACCAGGATGTATGATGTAATCCTTTTGTAAGGCCGAGAGAATGAAATATAGGATGCGTTACATATGCATAATGAATATCAATACGTATACGTAATTTTTGACTCATCCAATAAATGAAATACGTGTATAAATAAAGATTGGGCAAAATTTTTATATACTGATACGCATTTCACTTAAATTCTACAGTACATTAATTAAGTTAACTTCTAGTTATTCGATTATGGCTGAGGGCTTTGGTTGTGTTGTTGACAGCGAGAACGGCTCTTTTAATAGCCAAATCACTCGGTGCTTGCCGAGAAAGGCTAGTCAAGCAGCAATATCTGCATGGAAACCTCTTTGTGCAAGGAAATCTCCAAGAAGAGACACGCAAGCTCAGCTGGGGGTAGCAAAACGGTCCATACAGCGAGTCAGCAAGTTTATGCGAATGAGCATGATGAAGAGAAGGACTGCAGCTTCTATTGCCGAAAGTGCCACAAAAGAGTTAAAGTCCCTAGCTGATTTCATGCTTAATCTTGCTGATACGGATGTAAGAACACTTGCCTTACTTTGTACTACATAGAATTGGCGGATGGCGTATCTCCCGTTCTGGCTTGGAGCAAAGTTAGCCAAATGTTCTTGGTGAGTGCAGTTACAGTGAAGAGATGGTCTGCAGTGTGGAAAGCTAGTGGCAAACATGCTCTATTTGATTATAAGACATGAAGAATACAAGTTGTAAATATAAATACAATGTACCTGTAGAATGTGGATGATTAACTTGTAAAAATAGTTGCTATTGGCTTGATGGTAAAGGGACAGTTGTATATACTCCTTTGTGGTGATGCCTATGTGTTTTTTTGAGAGCTTTCATTTTTTCATACACTACGACCCCATCTGCTTCATTTGAGTACGCCTCAATCCACTTCCAAGCTTGTTGGAAGAATGCAGTATGTTGCTTCACAGTCAGGTGCTGTTCTGACAAGGCATGTTGAAGGGTAGTTCGCAGAGTAGTTCTGCAATATTGTTTGACATATGCCCAGCACATTTCCACATGCATACACTCAGGGTGGCACTTAGGGCCAAACAGCAGAATGTGTCCACGACGCTCTGCTTCTTCTAGAATCTCTGGCTTCACACTTGCAAAATCAGGTTGGGATGCTAGCAGTGCCCTGAGTTCATCAAGCCTCATTTTGTCAATCCCTTTTAAACCTCTCTCGTTACATATTTTAAATGCACCCTTGGTAATGGGTGTTCCATCTTCCCCTGCATGGATATCACATTTGTTGCAAAACTTTCGTCATTGAGTTAGTGGCCAGATCAAATGTTTCAAACCATCCCATTTGTGTAAGTATGGGTTGTTTGCCTCCATCCGTCTTCTTCATCCGAGCAGTAGTGACCCTTTTGGTACAGCAGTGTGAGAAGGAGCATTATCATAAGTTAGGAGTAACTGGCATCCCGGATACAAAGGTTCAAACTGATGAATTACTTTTGTAAGATTATTCGTTCCATGTTCCATCACTTTTTGGCTCAATGGTTTCTAGTCCCAACCAGCCATGGCATGGAACTGAGACACCAATTACCACAATAGTAGCTCCATCTCCTTTGGCTTCATATGGTAAGCATCACTGCTTACCCAAGCAAACTGGTTCCCTTCATTTGCATACTAAATGCACTCACCATGATTGCCATGTAGAAGAGGTTTTTCACCTGTAGGGAGGTTAGACCATTCAGGTATCCCCGTTACCTCACTTAAAATAGGCAGACGTGACTGTAAAGACAACATTTTCTTTACCCATTCATTACGATAGGCAATAACATCCTGGTCTTCGTGTCGATCACAAAAAGGAGCCCTTAATGAATCAGACCAAATAGAGTCCAGCTTGTATCCATCACAGAACAGTCATTCGTGATACCTGACGAGAGTGGTATCTGGCTTCATGAAGATCAAGTTCAGGTGACACAACCTCTGGATCATTGAAAAGAACATCATTGATGTAATTCTGCAATTGTTGAATTGTTTATGTTTGCCTCCTTGTTTGAACATTTTTTTAATCCAGTTTTTTTTAGCTCAAACACAAGGGCTGGACTAGCAATAAGAAGGAATGTATCTCTTTCATCCTGTGCACTTCGGTGATCCAACAATGCATCTTCTCTTGTAGCTTTCCACGATGCAGACCATCTCTTCACTGTAGCTGCACTCACCAAAAACATTTGGCTAACTTTGTTCCGAGCACGAACAGGAGGTATGCCATCATCCGCCAATTGCATGTAGTAAGGTAAGCTGCCATATTAGAATGGGTTTTTAAACGGACTGTACAAGTCAAACGCATCATCTGGAGGATGTTTTAATACCAAGTGTTGTCAGTACTGATGGATGCACATCATACCATCGTTTTAAAAGTTTTGCAGCATCTTTTGTTTTGTATATCCGCTTGCACCTCTGAGGGGGGTTTTGCGATGAGTACCAAATAAGAACCGGGGGTGTATCATACTTGTAAAATAGTTTCAATTGAACAGACAACCAGCAACGCCGTGAACATATCTGGAAGTATCCTAAGTGAAGTTCTAAACACATTAAAAAATACATTTGCGTTCTCTGCCTGGAACTATGTAACTTTCTGTTAGTTCAAGGGGTAGTGGTAAAAAAAAGCCATGCATTGCAAGAGCTAGCAAAAGCCCTCTATTTCCCCATCTTTCTATTCACAAAACATGAGACATAGATTTTAAGCTGAAAACTTTGTTATAAGTGGTTACACGGAAGAGATACTTCAAGTCAATAAGAGGCTTCGTGATCTCCATTGAAAACGACCGAAAGTGAGTACTAAATGAGCCATAGTGGAAATTGGCATTGCTAAGTTACGGTTATTACACAAATCTACACAAAAAAGAAAGAGTTTGAAACCCCTACAACTTCTACAGCTTCCTTGAAATCGCTGGAATTCAGCACAACAAAACTTGTTTACGTGTACGTGGTTAAATTATTGTAATAAATACTAATTGGAAAATTATTGATAGATGCGCGTATATCGCGGCAGTACGTACGTGAAAACAAATTAACTACTTAGGGGCGTAGTTCGCAATAGGGTATTATCAACTGTGGTTATAGGCTGCGGTTATTCGGACCCCCCCTCCATTCTTATTTGGCCAACCCATTCTGATATGGCAGTTTACCTTACAACCGCTAGGCAAGTGTTCTTGCATCTGTTCAGCAAGATTAGGAATAAATTTGGCTAGAGACTGCAACTCTTTCCGTGATATAAACTGCAGTCCTTCTCTTCATCATTTGCATAAACTTGCTGGCTCGCTGGTCTCTTCATGGAGATTTCCTTGCACAAAGCGGTTTCCATGCAGATATTGCTG
Source organism: Spongilla lacustris (assembly GCA_949361645.1). Lineage (NCBI taxonomy): Eukaryota > Metazoa > Porifera > Demospongiae > Spongillida > Spongillidae > Spongilla > Spongilla lacustris. Next base: position 13,610,533 of record OX442415.1, read on the forward strand.
CTTGACTAGCCTTTCTCGGCAAGCACCGAGTGATTTGGCTTATAAAAGGGCCGTTCTCGCTGTCAACACAACCAACGCCCTCAGCCATAATCAAATAACTAGAAGTTAACTTAAATAACGTAACTATTTTAATGTCATTCATTGCAAATGGCTACGTGTTTAAGCCAGTATTCTTTGAAGACCTTTTTTTGCGATACACTGCGCATTGGCAAAGCAAGAAAGTTCTCCTACGATAAAGTACTGATCGTACTACTCTCTTGTAAATTTCTGGGACATAGAAATCGCGCAAAGCAAAATGGCTGACCTAACACAAAACAGTATAAAATATGGCGTCTGTATCGAAAACACCGTTTCCTTTTACTGGCTTAAAAAATCCAACTGGTACAAACAATGGGGAAAGGGCCAGTCTTTATATATACCACGATTCGTAACAATTCATAACCAAACGAGAGAGAAATTCACCTAAAACTATAAATAGTAATTTGTTCACAAACCAAGGTCATGGTGAAACCAAAAAGTCACGTGATGCATAGTGTTTACGAATGCTAATTGGCAATCAATTATGTAACAAACATGTGTTGTCAGATTTTTATTTCAGTGTATATCAATCAAAAAACATTCAAGTGAATCAAATTCACATCAAGAAAAATTTTAGGATCAAGTACCACGATTTCCACTGTAGAGGAACCTGCCCAGCATGCCTACCCAACCTAATGTAAATGTGCAAAGCATGGATTTGCGCAAACCCGGTGTAACAGGAATATATGTCCCCCCAGGAATACGCGTCCCCCCAGACAATTATTCCTAGAAATAACTGTCCGCTTTAAGAATGCGAGTCCCCCTACGATTTTAAGAAAGACCTGCAACTTAGCGTGAGGGTTATAGTAGCATAACTAGGGGCGGGTGCAGCCGTGCAGGATTCAGTTGTGAAAAGTTATATAAGCAGATCGAGCTATAGGGTGCCTATATATTAGTTATGTATGAGCCTTTCGTCGCGCGATCTGGCACATCTCGGCAATACCAATATATGGAGTTGTCAGGGAAGCCAGCCAGTCCCATTGCAACTGTAGGCTAACCTGGGCCATTCATGAGTTTGACTAATGTGTTGCATAGGTACGAATGGAGGTTCTAATTAGTCACGTATTGATGTTGAATGTGTACTAGCACGTATTGGACGTTAATTAAGGTTATGTAAACATGCAAAACTCTTTTGAATAGATCCCGTCTTCTTAAATCTGTCACTTCCTGCCACTTTTTTTCAAAAGAAGAGGGCAATAAGTCAAAGGATGCTTATATATAAACAATAGATGCATGGATGCGCACTCCGAACAGCTAGTATCGGTTTTTGCTGTACTATTTTTCTGTGAATGCGTTATTATGCATGTGCTTAGAGTAGATTGTACGAAGTTGACAATTGCATAGACCTTGTTACTTGTACAATTCAGTACAGCACTATAGCTGCATCATCAGAAATTGCTTTAGTTCTGTCAAACTTGATTTGAGTATCTTATGAGGTAGGTACTATGCCGCATACCATAAGATGCATGAATGTGATGGTTGCATGGGACCAGCTTCGCTGCATGACGCGGCATGTGGCTTGCATGGGTTGGGGATGCCATATTTAATTTATAAAAGTACTAGTTTGCTTGTTGCAGCTTTGCTTGCAGCATATATAATTGTTCACTACGCAACAGAATCTACACGCATGTACAAATTATCTCCCTGTGGAGCAGAAAGACAAAAACGTATTAATAGTGTAGAGAAGGTCCAATGCAACTATATACAGTACATCAGGTACCGCACGTTGTTAGTTGGGCATTATATGTGCGTAGCCGAACATGCAGCGAGCGTATCGTATATACAGCTGTGCCATTGCCGCGCATGGTATCAGTTTACCTGGTTATGTATTTGGCCTAGCTGTCAGCCGCGGGTTCTTAATTCCTATTATACCTATACGTGTTGTCATCGACTCACCAACGCTGTCCCATTTGATGCAGGTGCACTCTCTCTCTTCAGGGCCGTTCAGGCGACTCAAGCCAATTTGTATTTTCCAAACCGCTCAACGTTAATGTCTAATTGCAAACTAAACACAATGCGTAACAGCTGTATAAGTAATCATTGCGCGCCTCTTGTACAGTAGCGGTCATAAAAAAGTTTACGTATTTGATTACGCCGTGGCCGTAGTACGGTCTGCCGTACGTATGGTACGCTATTACAGACGTACGGTACGATTACGGCCGTACATGAGTATGTAATATGTAAACAGCTAGCTAGCGTATCTACTTAGTCACTTCGTAGCGCTTCAGCGAGGTTAGCTCTTGCCCAATCCAGACGCTTCACCTTGTTTGCGTCACGAATCATCTGGCAATAAGCACTACCTCGCCTTTTGAAAGAAGTAGCCGTCAGGAGAGCGGACGTCTCATGTGGTCATCGACTATCGCCATGATTTCTGTGGTAACTGCATCCTGTGGCTTGGTACCGCTTAATGAATTTGTGGATTCCGCCTCTTTTGGCGCTATCAGTTTTTAGAAAAGAATCAGTGGCTTCTTGTAACGCTAGGGACGCACCCAGGTTTATAGGTAGCGGTACATGTACATACGCGGCATCAGGCGTTATTATTAGATTAAACACGGGCGTTGTACGTTACGTTTACGGTTATACCGTACTACGGTCACGGCGTAAATAATTACGTAAACTTTTTTATGACCGCTACTGTAGTAAATGCGTAGCAGCTGCTTAAATTACCCGTACTATTGACTGCCTTGCAAGCTAAGAGGCACACAAAAAAATAATAAAACCACGAATATAAGTTCATAACGTAATGCAAAAAACATCTTCAGATAGAATTGCACTCCCTGATAAGAAGAAAAAAAATAACCGAATGAAATAAAAAATTGACCTCACCAGGATTCGAACCCAAAAAATGTACTTCACACACACACACACACACAGACATTCCACCGTCCACCGTTATATATATAGAAGGGAATATTACATGTATATAAATATATGTTGTTTTGAGGATTGATCAGCCAACTCCGCTCGTATATAAGTAAATCAGCATATTGTAGGCTATGGGTCGGTAGGGGCCGTGGAATGTTACCTTGTTGGGGGGGACACACACTCCTGGACGCGTACACCTGTTCCTAGGAGGCAATGTCGGAAGGGGGGGGGGGGGGACACTCCTTCCAAGGAGAATGTGTTAGGCGGACAATGTTTCTTAGGAATAATTGTCCGGCCGGACAATTATTAGGGGGAACACGTATTCCTATTACACGGGGATTGTCCTGTGCAAACCCTGGATGCATGGTTTGTTTGCGCAATCTTTAGATTGCACTTATATTTTTAAACCCAATCAACTCGTATCTCGTAATGTTCAACTATAACAAAAGCACAAAAGTTGTATTGACTACGCCAGAGCCTAGCAGAGCCGTTGAGTGTACATACAGATAAGATGAGATAACCTGTCGGTCTGGCCAGTCTGGGTCTCCAACCTGTTTGGGCTTCTCAAAATGGTAAGTTGTGTGGTAGGCATTATTAAGAGCAGATCGATTGATACACAATAGAAACTTTCGATCCACAAGTTTTGTAATGGTTGTAAAAGGCCCAGTGGCTTCGCTTGAATCCAGCTTATGAGCACCTGGGTGAAAGTGGTATCTGTACTACCAATGTGTAACACACATATGAGCACCAGCTAATCACGATACATTGAAGTTTAAGTATGGGGGTACGTGGGTAAACCGAAGTATACAGCCATATTTGCCAAAGAGGAGCTCGTTTGTTGGGTAGTTGCGCTTATAAATGGGATTTGTACCGACAGTTTGAAGTTCTGGGTTAAGTTGCACTTGGACATTGACTCTGTGATGTGCTCTTGTTCACCAGCCAGCATTAGAAACATGTGACAAGTATTTTTTTGTTAAAAAAAAAAAAAATCTGTGCAGGATTCTAGTAACACCATCATTCTAGCCGTGTTAGGAAAGTCATGTATGTGGAAGATTTGTATGCAGTGTCAACAACTAAATAACATAGGTTACAAAAAAAAACTCTTACTGTACAGAGAAAATTGCTAATTTTATTGTTATACATATATGTGTTTATGTTTTTTCAAATATAGATTCCGTATTCTTTGAATGTCTTCCATGGTCTATGGTGCAGATATTCATTTTGTGAGCCTGCATGTGTTCCCCTTCCAGTTCTCAAAAATCTACAGCAAAATCTAATTACATGTAGTGCCACTAAAATCCATCATATAGCATCAGGATTTATGAAAAAAGTATACTAACCTATATAGTAGCCTCAAGTCCGTGTTCAAGTTGTGATTTTATCTACAAGGTTAATCACTGATGACTGAATAGGTGTGGACCAATCCTGCTCTTCAGAGCCAATCAGAGGAGAGCCCTGGGCAAGGAGGTGGCCGGGAACATTGCACCAAATTGGTCAATTGCTTATATCTTATTTTACCCAAAATATTACAATGGGAGCACATTAATTGCTGATTTTGTAAAGAACTGGCCTGGTGACTCGACCATTCTTAATGGCAGTCCAACATCCTCAAAATTATGATAGTTAATCAATGGAAATTAGTCTTGGGCTAATCGGCTGCAAGGCCAATTAAAATCTTGATGTAATAATTTGTCTTTATATATTTCTGCAGTTACTGGTGATGGTGAGGAAAAAGTGATATCTCAGTGGAATATATGTGGTAGCATTATTGGAGGCTTGCCAAGCAACTGTACTATCAAGATGTAATGAACCTGACCACATTTTCAAGAGTTCTGAACCATGGCACAGTTCACATGTGCTTGGTGTCGCATCAGTAGAGAACAATTGAATCTATACACCATAGGCCCTTTACTTGTACTGCAAATGCATGTTGTTTGATATCAAGTAATGTGGATGTACTTATTTTTCGTTACCCATTGCTAATATATTATAGATCTGTCTGATCTATGCTTTGAGCAGGGCAATCCCAGCACAGTGGTTTAAGACCATGACATGGGGTCAGGGTATAATCGTCAGACTTTATTTTTTTAAATGGTTTTAAACTCCCTGAGCTATCATTATTTGTGCTCCAACTTCAAATTAGGCTAATATTGGCCCTAACAGTCAAGTGCAAAGTATTAAATGGAGGTAAATGTGTTCAACAGATGTATTTGTGTGTTACAAATTATTTAAAAATCACTGTGAGTGATTGAAAGTAAATAAAGTAGCCATATATTCTTAAAACCTTCTTACAGATACTGGTATAATTTTTGTACGCATAGCTCGTCACAGAACGTAAATTTAATTGGATTACACGGTTGCGCAATGTAATAAAATCACGTGCAACCGCCTAAGTGAACAAACGGGTGAAAAAGGGCGGCCCTCTCAAGCAAAGTAATATAGTAAATGCCTTCTGCTATTAAATAATTCTGCTATTAAATAATAAACCTATTAACACGCGCCGCTTCTTGCTGCTTCAAAGTTTGGATTTTTAAAAACGCTATAAACATAAGCAACTAACGATCCAAAATTGTTAATAATCACAACTTAACTTGCTTTTGTAATCATGGCCGACGACCGTAGCACTAGTATTAGCAATCAAGAAGCGTTTGAAAGGTACGTAATGAAGGTTAAAAGCAACGTGGAGGCAGCCAGACAATTTATGAACGATTAAGGAATAATGTACGAGCCTATAGGTCTTGATCGACGGGTTTATCACTTTCGTCGTCTTAGGAGTAGATGGGCTAAATTAAGCAAACGGCAGAAGAGCAAAAGTACAAAGAAGGTATTTATGGAGTTTCAGCAAGAGAGGTTTTTAAAACCTGATGTTACCGATGAGTCAATTGCTGCTCAGAGTTCAGATGAACATGGAGATGAAGTGGAAGGGATCGAAAAAGAACAAGATGAAGCAAGTACCAGCACAATTGCTCCACTCGATGCACTGAGCCCTCATCATTCCAAAAGGAGAACAGATGCTTTTTTTGCTCTATTGAAGGAGGAAGCAGAAATGCAAAAAATAACAACTACCCAATTGTTAGGACACATGCTTCATAGGGATAATTACATACATGCCAGGGCTGTAGCTGCAGTAGGTCTCAAGTTGTTCCACAAGGAAATGGTTAGCAGAGAGATAAGTTTAGATGAGGCTCTATTTATTTTATCTACTTACAAGCTTGGTCGGACAGGGTATACTAGTCTTAGGCAGGAATTGAAAAAGTCCTAAAAAACAGGCTGAATCAAGTAGTTACCTTTCACTTGAGGATAGCCTACTAGAATCTATCTTTCTGAACTGAAATACATTCATGATTATAAATTATGTTAGTTATCCAATGTATTTTTTAATTATAAAGTATAAAGAATCTTGATTTTTTGCCTTGAATTTAATTAACTATTCTGGGAAAATTTTAATTCCTACATCATTTAGTACCTGTTTAGTGTAATATAGTTTGGACTGTTCCAATTCAGGGTGATGCCCTTTGGCCTTCAAGGGGCACCTGCCACATTTCAGCGTCTAATGGACGGAGTCCTTTGAGGTGTTAGAGATTACGCAGCTTCATATATTGACAATGTGGTTATCCATGGGTTCACATGGAAGGAACATCTCAGCCAGATCGAAGCAGTGTTAGGATGCCTAAGGAAGGCGGGTTTGACAGCAAAGCCACAGAAGTGTCAATTTGGGATGGCTAAGTGTGTGTATCTAGGCCATCGGGTGGGAGGTGGAACCATTGAACCAGACCCCTGTAAGGTTGAAGCAGTGAGAGAGTTTCCTGTACCCAAGACCAAGAAGGATGTAAGGCAGTTCTTAGGGCTCACAGGGTATAGGAAATTCATACCCGGGTACTCCACTATTGCCAACCCCCTCACTGAAGCAACTCGGAAACAGGCCAAACGTGGTTATCTGGACTGAACAGTGTCAAGAAGCGTTTCTACGCTTGAAGGACTTACTTTGCTGTTTTCCAGTTCTTAGGAGCCCCAATTTTGAGAAGGAGTTTATACTCCAGACAGATGCTTCTGACGTAGGGGTGGCAGGGGTACTCAGTCAGTTGGATGAAGACAACCTGGAACACCCTGTAGCATACTACAGCCGCAAACTACTTCCCAGAGAGACGAAATACTCCACAGTGGAGAAAGAGTGCTTGGCTATTAGGGTGGTCATGCATGCCTTCAGGGTTTACCTCCTGGGCAAGCCATTCCAACTTCAAACAGACCACCGAGCATTGGTGTGGCTGGACCGATTGAAGGATGAGAATCCTCGATTATTACGTTGGAGCCTAACTCTTCAGCCCTTCCAATTTAGGGTGTGCCACCGTCCAGGGAAGGAGAATTGCAACGCAGATGCCCTATCTCGGTCTATGGAGTGACATTCGTCACAGAGAAGGGTGAAGGTGTGATGGACTATTATGCTGTGTGATCTAATAACCTTTGTGCGCGGGCCGTGCGGCCCTATTGTAGTCAGTGTCGAGATTTTGGAGTGTGATAAGTTGGCTAGCTGGTTGTGTCTGTTGTCTAGCGCGGAAGCCGTTAACAGGGGATTAGAGCGCGGAAGCCGTTAACGGGGGATTAGATACCAGTAGCGTGACCGATTCAGCACTCTCTAGTGTGGGCCTCAGTAGTGTGGTCCTCGACACATTGATAAATGAAACTTCGTGGACAATCAATGTAATGGTTGAAGGGGGGGGACAAATGAAGTTTAAAGTGGACACTGGTGCGGAAGTCACTGCAATATCGGAAAGGAGCTACAAAGACTTAAAGAAGCCACAGTTGGAGGAAGCAGGAAGAAAACTGCATGGACCTGGACAATACCCTCTGAGAGTCTTAGGGCAGTTTAATGGCAAGGTGTCTTACAACGGAAAGGAAAGCATTGAAACCATTTTTGTTGTGGCAGGACTTTGGACAATATGTTGGGTCTTTCAGCCATCATTGCATTGTAACTAATAGCTAGAATAGAAGCAGTTAGTGTGTCATCCGTAATGGATGAGTTTCCAGCACTCTTTCAAGGATTGGGTGATCTTGGAGAACTTTTGATATTCGTCTGCAGCCAAGTGCTAAACCATATGCACTTTTCACTCCACGGAATATCCCAATTCCATTGCGTCAGAAGGTTTAACAAGAGCTTGATAGAATGCTATCGTTAGGAGTTATCTCAAAAGTGGACATTCCTACACCATGGTGTGCCGACATGGTCGTGGCACCCAAGTCCCAAGAAGAATGGGGATATCCGGATATGTGTGGATTTCAGGCCTCTTAATAGCTGTGTTTTGAGAGAAATACATCCACTACCAAAGGTTGACGAAACCCTGGCATTGCTAACTGGTGCAAGAATATTCAGCAAACTGGATGCAAATAGTGGATTTTGGCAGATCCCATTGTCAAAGCTGCTTACAACGTTCATTACACCACAGATGGGGATGTTTGTTCCACTGGATTCAAATAGGGTAGGGATCTAGCAACAAGGACCTGTGACTTCTGTGGCAAACCTACCAGCAACCATAGCCTTGTATAACAATCAGGTATCTGTACTGACAATTCCCCCACAGTCTCCATTTCTGAACTTGGTGGTATCTTAACTGTTTGTACCAATCTCACTGGATAAGAACAGCTGCTGCAGTCTGATCCTTGTAATGGAACCTTAATCCCTTGATTAGCAAGTAGCAAGCAGTTACCGGGAATATCAATAGTGCACTGGTGTTACCTAAGAAAGTCCATCCCGAGTATTCCTTCTATTGTCAGTGCATCGACAACCACTACCAACGTCGAGATAGTTGCTGTTCCAATTACAAGTGGAAGTCATGCATGGCCGAACACACATAATTGCAAACCATCAACACCAACGAGGCGAGCTCCAAGCCATGGTTCCAGCCTTAGTGAGGCGTCATCAGTGAGTTTACGCCACACGGTGCTGTTGAGCAATGACACAGCAGCTCCGATATCAACAAGGAAGCTCCGTGTACACGCCCATATACAAAAAATGTTTCATGTGGTAACGTCAAAATTACAATGTCATTGACTAGAAGAGCCGGGTTATCTTCGCCCTCGACAGATCGGCTTAATCCATCGAGGGTTTCCCTGACGCTGAGGAGGAGCACGGCACGAACGGGCAATATGGCCTTGCTTTCCGCAGTTCCAACACGTAAGTGGAGTATGCTTGCAGTTGAGCACCCGTGATGCAGGTCGGTCTATCCTGGTCTCGAGTTTCTCTAGCCTGTCCATCACCTGCTTCATCATATCTGGCAAAGATGCCATCACGTTAACTCCCATCAGCTTCGGCTCTTCGGCTGCGTCAACTGCGTCGCTTGCGTCAACTTTGCAGATGGTTTTCAGATCCAGATACGACTCCATCTCGAGCGTTGCACTAACTGCCTCGTCAACTGTTTTGTGGCGCTTCTGCCTTACACTAAACGCGACGTGTGGGTTCTTGATCTGGGAAAGAAAGTGGTTCAGCGCGAGCTGCTCCTTGGCCTTATCTTCTAGCTCTGGATAGGCTTTATCCACCAGATTTATGAGTCCGTCCACAAAGTCGGCCCAGCCCTCGTCCTTTTTCTTCCGCCTTGCTTGAAACTGCGCTTGGTAGCGCTCTTTACAACAAGATGGCTTGAACCTTTCTTGGAGGGCTTTTTTCACTGATTTGTAGTCCGTGTTGCTCGGGAGGCGCTGTAAGGCTGTTTGAGCGCGGCCTGTTAGTCTTACTTTCAACCAGCACAATCTTGCTGCTTTGTCCCATTTGTTCACCCCTGCGACATTTTCGAAATGCTAAATCCATTTATCCCAACTTGTTTCGCCGTTAAAAATTTCAGGCATTACTAACGGTTGGTTTGCCATCCTGCCGACAATGCCAATGTGATAAGGTTCACTATAATATCACTACTGAACATAAGATGGGTACAATACATATATAGGACATGTATAGAACATTCTAGAGCAGTACAAACCAGTAAGGTCATTAGTTAACAGCTTAGGTGTCTATCAATCACGTTACAATTGTACCACAAACCATGGATCCAGGGTTTGCACAGGACAATCCCGGGATTGTGCAAATCAACGCTTTGCACGTAACATACATATCACATGTGTGCCCGAATGTAGCATAATGTCCATGTAGCTTACAATTGTGGTTGCATACTTGGTCATTAGGCCCATACCCACTGTGTTGTACTAATCACTTCCAAAGCAAAACATCAAACAAGCCATAAAATGGACTTCTCTAACAATGCCTATGAGATGGCTTCATGTAAAAAGATGTATGCACATGTTAAGCGGTTTAGTGTTCAATTGACACTCACATGAACAAGGTCTAACACACACAACATTCTGCACACAGATCACCCTCTTCATACATGGGAACATGACAGGAATAGAACTAGTCTCATCTCAAACTGCACTCACATTATCCTGATGGTTGACCTGGGCACAACTATCCAACAGCAGCTGCACACACCCAACATGCCCTCCATATGATGCCTTGATCAGTGGGGTCATCCTAGTCTATAAAGATAAGTGCATATAATAAGAAACCATACAACAACCTAATATACATGTACACAGTACATGTACACAGATAGGACAGCACATAAGGATACATACCACACATTGTTCAACAACAGAACTAACACAAGTGTAACAGACCACAGCTAGTGTGGGGGCACATGCACAGACGTCTATCTAGTACATGTAGTAGGCTTCAACAGATAGTGGGGGTAAAGTGGTATGGTTGTACTAAAAGGGGTGTGGTAATCTAGGACTCAAAAAAGGGAGTTATATGATGTTGCTGGTATTCTGGTTTGTGAAGCTCCAGTTATTGGGAGTGCCTCTTTTGCAAAAGGAGATAGTGTAGCTATGCAATATGGACATTTAATTTTTGGTGTGTGTATGTATGCGTAGGTGTTTAGCCGTGCTGCTCTACGCATGCGCTGGTAAATGTATATAAACCCTATTATAGCAGTCTGCTGATAATCATACAATTGCTGTATAAGACTCACTTGGCAATAGCACTACACATACAACACATTGTTCAACAACAGAACTAACACAAGCCTAACAGATCACAGCTAGGTGTGAGTGGGTGTGGTGCTAGTTACCAGACCTCTATCTAATAGTTCGTTTCAATAGAGGGTGGGGGTAAAGTGTTATGATTGTTAGAAAAGGATTATATGATGCTGGGATCCCCACAAAGGTGTGCTCCCCTCCTCGTGGAATTTGAAGGCTTTCAGCAGCTTCAGCGATTAGTGCTTGGAATTTGCAAAAAATGAGGAATTTTGTCATGTTGGTCCCCAGGCTTTAACAGTAACCATATCTCATACATTCCCCCTCCTCTAACCAACCTAATTTACACGTACATGTATATATCACGTGTGTGCCCTAATGTAGCATAATGTCCATGTAGCTTACAAACTTGGACTTTAGGCCCATTCCCAATATGAATGTTGCAACATGGCTAATCACTTCCATAGCAACATATAAAACAAGGCAGAAAAGGGACTTCTTTGAAGGCATTTCTACACTACTAGCAGCAAAGTGCATTGAAGGTGCATCCACACTAGGCAATTACAATTCATTACCTAAACTGGATCGATCTACTTTGACCGTACACATGACAAATATTTATATGGCTGTGTCACATTGGAGTTTTGAGGAAACTGGCACATTCGTGGGGGATATGGGGAGCTGCTCATGTATGCGCAACAACGGCATGACGGAGTTGTACACAACAAGTTTATTAATATACTGCATGACATACAATGTATTTAAACTACTAATGCATGCGCACACACATGTAAAGTCAAGGTGGGAGAGAACAAAAATGAGTAGGAGCTGACAGCAAAAGTGAGCAGTAGCTGAGAGGCAGTTGTTTACATGCGTTTTCCAATACGTCATTGGAAGATATGTTACTATTTTTACCGCCATGACCAATGACGTATTGGAAAACGCATGTAAACAACTGCCTCTCAGCTTCTACGCACTTTTGCTCTCAGCTCCTATGCATTTTTCTCTGGGTTCGTGCACATTTTTGCTCTCAGATCGTACACATTTTTGCTGTTGGCTCGTATTCATTTTTGCTTTCGGATAGTACCCATTTTTGCTCTTGGCTCGTACGCAATTTTGCTCCCCAACCACCGCTTGTACCAATTTTTGCTCTCCAACTGTTGCTCGTACGCGTGACCTACCAGGCCACAGTAATCACCGCACACCAACATACTTCTTATTACACATCAACAATAGCTACACATCCCTGAAGCCATACATATCCACACCTCACCAACAAGGTCCAACACACACAACATTCTGCACACAGATCACTCACACTTAGCTTTCTTCACACAATTAAGGGAACATACAGCAACAGACACTGTGGTCTCATTTCATACTGCACTCACCTCATCTTGTAGGTTGGCCTGGGCACCCCTATCCAACAGCAGCTGCACACACCCAACATGCCCCCACTCCGATGCCCACATCAGTGATGTCCTCCCATACTGTAAAGATAAGTGAATGTAATAAGAAGCCATACAAGAACCTCATATACATGTACACACATAGGACAAGACACAAGGATACATATATCACACATTGTACAGTATACTACGGACAAGCCATCCAGACAAGCACAGGAGGGGTGATTGTAGTGAGGTGTACTGACATTGGTGCAGGTAGTAATTTAATTAGGCAAGTGTATGCAGCTAGAGAGCATTATGAATATCATTAATTACGTGATGAACCTAGCGGTGGATCCAGGATTTCTGGAAGGGGGGTCTAATAACTATATTCACAAGCGGGGGTGGGTACTGGAGGGGGCGTGCCCCCTCCCGTAACAGCTAGGGGGTCTGGGGGAGCGCTGTAAGCTCCCCCAGTGGGGCCATGGGGCGAAGCCCCAGCCGCTTTTTCACTTTTGCGTTCATTTAGCATGAAATATAAGCATACTATGAAAGTGTATTCAATATTGATAGCTACATGTAGCAAGTGCAATATTTGAGTTGACGAATATAGATAGAAGCCTGCGTGAGTCAACGTGGATAAGGATAGCGAATAGAAAACTCTACGCAAAGCCATTGAGACCGTATTCTGGTCTAAACAACACACACGTTATACCTTTAATACTATTGTATACATGTACCTACTTGATTTAGCTCTATCTGTTTCCTGAGGTAAACTATCTTGTTTTGATCGCTTACCATCGCGCAGCAGTAAATTCAGTAATACTAATTAAACACTGTACGCTTGGAGGGCCTTGGCTTTAGACCCCCCCCCACACACACACACTCACACACACTTTGGGTTGAATGCTAACTCGCTAATCAGTTCACTCGCGTTCACTAAACGCTTTGTTTTTCAACTCGTCAATCATTTAATTAATTAATTTATTCATAACTGGTTGGACCGAGGGGGGGGGGGTCTTTAGACCTCTTAGACCCCACCCTGGATCCGCCACTGGAACCACCATCTATGTATATATTAAACAGTGGAGTGTCCTTGTGTGTGTGTGTGTGTGTGTGTGTGTGTGTGAAGCACGTTTTTTGGGTTCGAATCCTGTGAGGTCGATTTTTTTTTCCCTCACCAGGGAGTGCAATTTTATCTGAAGATGTTGTTTGTGAAGTTATATTCGTGGTTTTATTAATTTTTTGTGTGCTAATAGCTTGCATGGCAGTCAATAGACGGGTAATTTAAGCAGCTGTTACGCATTTACTACAATGATTACTTATACTGCTGTTACGCATTGTTTTAGCAGTTTGCAATTAGACACTAACGTTAAGTGGTTTGGAAAATACAAATTGGCCTGAGTCGCCTGAACGGCCCTGAAGTAGAGAGTGCACCTGCTTCAAACAAGACAGCGTTGATGACTACAGGTATAGGTATAATAGAAATTAAGAACCCATGGCTGACAGCTAGGCCAATTACATAATCAGGTAAACTGATATGATACGGCTATGCCCATAACTGTTCAGCTACGTGCAACTAACAACATGCAGCACCTTATGTATTGCATAGTTGCATTGGACCTTCTCTACACTATTATGTCTTTCTGCTCCAGAGGGAGATAATTTGTACATGCATGTACATGTAGAATCTTTTACTTAGTGAACAATTATATATACAGTAGTGCAAGCAAAGCTGCAACAAGCAAACCAATAATTCCCCTGATTCTGCTTCACTGTTACTTGCAATACCATCTTTTTTGCTTTAGCTATGGATACAGATGGTACTTGTTCATCCTCCCCATGAATGTCTTCAGAATCTGCCCCTCCAATAATTGCACCATTTGGAACAGGTGCATCAGCTACAAAGTCATTATTCCTTTTGACTGCACTGTCACTCTTAGATAATGTTCTGATGTGCTGCCATCGTCTGTGTCATTCTTTTTGCAGCTGCCACAACTTCCTGTATAGACCGGTATCTCTGTCACATCCTTCTCACCAGGCAGCTCAGTGTACTCGTCTACAGACAATATATCCTGACCAAGTAGTAGGCTTTGGATGAGAGTTTGTACCTCGTTCTCAATACGTCTTTGCTCAACTTCGACATCAGAGCAATGCTTCAACCTTTCTGCCCATCCAACAGACAGTATACCAGACTTTATCCAACAGTTCCTAGCTGTCTGTGGACTCAGCTCCCTCCATGCTTCCTTTATCCAAATGATGGCCTGCATGACATTAGGGTACTCCTTCGACATGTTGCTGCTTGGATTGGAGTGAAATTCACTCAACAACCAACGCAGCAATATCGTGCTTTGGCAGCTACAATTATGCCCTGGTCCAATGGCTGTTAATTTGGAGGTGACAATTGCAGGCAGAAAGACAAATAATACCTTGGAAGCATTGAGTGGGTCAAAGTGGTTCTCCACTTTCGATCTCCTACTGGCAGGTGGAGGTAGAAGAGAAAGATCGGCACAAAACTGCATTCTGTACCAGAGAGGGACTTTTTGAATTTAAAGTTATGCCTTTTGGATTCTGTAATGCCCCTGCAGTGTTCCAAAGGTTGATGGACCTGGTGCTCTCTGGTATCTAGTGGGAATGCTATATTGACGATATAGTTATCATGGGAAAAGCCTTCAAGCGTCCTCTTCAAAATTCTGAAACTTGTGCTAGAGAGACTGAGTCGGGCAGACTGAAGCTAAAACCTTCAAAATGTTCACTGTTCCTGGATAAAGTTGTGTATCTTGGTTGCGTCGTTTCGAGAGATGGAATTCACATCAATCCAGAGAAAGTTAATGCAGTGTCAAGGTGGCCAGTTCCCACTTCAGAACGCAATGTTCAGCAGTTCTTGGGTCCGGTTGGATATTATAGAAATTATATC
The DNA here is from genome assembly GCA_949361645.1 of Spongilla lacustris. NCBI lineage: Eukaryota > Metazoa > Porifera > Demospongiae > Spongillida > Spongillidae > Spongilla > Spongilla lacustris. The sequence continues at coordinate 13,625,800 of OX442415.1, forward strand.
CAGAATTTTGCTACCATTGCAAAGCCCCTTTACCAGCTCACTGAATGAGGACGTGAGTTCGATTGGTCAGAAGAGCGTTCTGTTTCCTTTCAGGAACTGAGATCTAGGCTGGTTGCTGCCCCAATTTTCACATTTCCAGATTTCAGTAAAACTTTTTTCCTTGGTACAGACACTAGTGAGACTGGAATTGGAGCAGTTTTATTGCAAGAACACAGCGTTTTGGAGAGGGTGGGGGCATATGCTAGTCTCACGTTCAGCAAGGCTGAATGAAGGTACTGTGTAACAAGGAAATAATTATTGGCAGTGATTACCTTTATGAGACATTTCAGGCCTTACCTGTTAGGCCACCACTGCATACTTCGAACAGATCACAGCTCTCTACAGTGGATTTACAGCATGAAGAGCCTGAGGGGCAACTGGCATGATGGCTGGAACAAATTCATGAATTGGACGTTGAAATGGTGCATCGGAAGGGAACCTTGCCTGATAAAGGCAGACAAGAGTGAATGTCCAGCAAAGATAAAGCCTCCCTCCCAGTTTTCTTGCAGTGATGGTGCCAAAGCCTGTACCGTTCAGGCCAGCAAAGAACTGCTCAGCAAAATACGAGAGCTCAAGGCAGCTGACAAAAACGTTGGACCTATCCTTCAGTCGGTGATTTCAAGAAAAATACCTGATGCCAGTTTCTGTAATGGGAAAAGCAGAGAATTTAACCACCTCGTACAACAGTCAGGACAGTTGTTGTTCAAGAATGGAGCTCTGCACAGGTATCATGAAGATGAAGGAAGTTCAAACATACAAGTCGTGGTTCTGAAGGCAGCCACATGAAGGCAACAGCAATGAGATTACAACAGAAGAGTGCACGGTCAGGAGTGTGGTAATGGGACTTAATGTGTTAGTACAATAGGACTTTTAAGGACTCACATGTAGAAGCTTCTGGAAGAAGTTCAAGGTGCAATGGACATGTGCAGTTGGGAATGCTTGCTACTACTTAAGAACTCGCCAGACTCTTATCTCTATCTCTCTCTCAGCGGGTCTGCAACAACGGCGCTGGTCGCTGTCCTTGTCAGCATGCGCACTTGTTACTACCTTCTTTGTATAGTTGTGTGCTTTGTGATTGTTAATATTTGATATCTTCTCTGTTCCTATGAGCGCCCCCCCCCCGCCCGCAGTCGATAAAAACACCATAGTTCTATCCCTTGTTGTTACATCTAACGTCCGGACGTTTTAAAAGGCTTCGCTCGCCCATGTTTTAGTAGAAAAGGCGGGTGCTAATTCGAAGCTGCTGGTGACGATAGAGCCGCCATTACGTGTACACCTGCAGCTGTTCGTTCCCGCTTTCCTTTCAATTAAAAACCAACGCTCCGGTCATAGCTCTATGCCACTAGGGCTTATTGGTACACGGAGCGTGTAACCGTGCGACACAGACTGGTTTTCTATATGTGTGCATATATATATGCTCTTGGCGGTTACCGCGAATTAAATTTTAGTATATATATATGCACTTGGCGGTCAAAAAGTTAAGACTGGCTACATGTAAAATGATTAAATGGCTGCCAAAGGAAGCGTATATTCATACAGAGACGTTATCACAAGATTCATAATGTCAAATACACTTTGGATTGATAAAACTTAATTAATAGTATAATTATATAATGGCATTGCTATGACAATGGTTACACGTGGCGGAATAATTGTTAGGATTGAAACCTCGGATGGTTAAAAAAAACGTTTTTCATCGAACAGAACCTATTTAATTCGAACCGAACTTCGAACGGTTTGCGATTGCCAAATATCAACGATTATTAAAAGTATTTCCCCTCCCCCCCCCCCCCCCCCCCGCCCCCACCCAAAAAAAATGGCCCTTGTATAAAAACGAGCGTAATACGGTGGGGGTATCAACGTAATAATGAATGCAGCTGGGTGCTATTCTTTAAAATTGTACCAGTTCTTTTCTAAAATGTTTCAACAGGTACGTGGAAGCATTAATTACGCTTGTTTAAACACGGGCCATTTTTATTTCGGTGGGGGCGGAGGGGGCATATATCGCGGTATTCTACGGTAGTTCGATATGCGATCGACAGTACGAAATAGTTAATTGGTTATGCATGGCCGTACTGTCGCTCTCTGTACGTACACGTACAGATCTTGCTTAGCATTTCTTCAAAATCGCCATCCAGGAACACCCGCCTTGATAAAACTGCCATTAGACCTTATAAACTATCTATGACCTTATTAACGTACAAGGAAATGAATTTTTAATGAGATGTTCGAAAGGTTCGAAATACGTTCGAACCGGAACACTAGGTGTAGCCAGTCTTAACATACCTGAGTATTAAATAGGGTTATTCTAGGCAAATTTGTGCCACCTAAATCTCATATTCTATCACCACTTCCCATATATATTCTCCTGTATAAAAAATGCAAAATCACATACAATACTAGCTACACATCCCTGAAGCCATGCAAATTTACACCTCACCAACAAGGTCCAACGCAAACAACATTCTGCACACAGATCACTGATACTATGCCATCCTCACACATTGGAACAAGATAGCAACAGACTGGTCTCATCTCAAACTGCACTCACGTTATCCTGATGGTTGACCTGGGCACCCGTATCCAACAGCAGCTGCACACACCCAACATGCCCCTCATATGACGCCCTCATAAGTGGGGTCATCCCACCCTGTAAAAGGACAAGTGCATATAATAAGCCATACAACAACCCCACATAGGACAGCACACGCATGATAAATACCACGCAAATGTTCAGCAACAGAACATTACAAGCCTAACAGACCATAGCTAGTGTGTGGGTGGCTGGATGGATGGATGGATGGAGACATTGTTTATACATTAACCACAAACAGTTAATTAACAGAAAATTGTTGGCAAATGTAGTAATGCAATGGTGTTTCATTGCATTGCAAACATGAACATTAGATCTCGTCCCCACTTTTACCTACGTAAAAAGTAACTAGACACTCATTATCACATGCCATTGGAATTTGGCTTATCTTTGTAATCCGTTCAAGATAAGCACAGGACAGGTGAATATCTGTGTTACGCACCCTTTGAGGACTACAACAATATACAGGCCCGTGACTAATAGTGCTCCATTTAGAGTGGTTGGTTTCAAAAAACATTTGTTCATTAATTTGCCTGACATGAGTTACAAAAACTTGTATAAACATATACAGGAGTGCTGGTTGTATTTGATTTGGTTGTTTTTGTTAGCAGACTTATTTTCTGTGAGTCATACCAAGGCGCTGCATACGACCAATTTATGCATATTACAAGGCATGACACAAGCATAGCGACGGTCCAATTGAGCCTTAATTGTATCCCTGTGACAGTAAACTAAAGTACGTAGTAATGCAACAGTAGCCTTGATCTTTTTTTTTGCATGCTGTATGTGGTTGAACATTCTATTTAGCAGTGGAAGAGAGGTCAAGAGACAGTGCCTGCATGGGATGAATTGTTCCTGAGGCAAAGAAGCCACTACAAATGTTACTGAGTGCAGCTTAGAGAGGTGCAAGAGGGTGGAACCAATCTGTACAAGAGAAGAGTCATTATATGTTGTAGACATGACAACGAAGCTGCTCACATGATAGTCCGGCTGTTAGTACCTAAAAGGGACCATGTTCATAGGTTGGTTCACCACTGGGCTGGATATAATATATAGATAATGCGATGAGGTGTGCTGAGTTGTGTCAGCGGTGCACTGCATGGAGCGCGGCTGCATAGTTTGACCTAGTCTGGGGACCAGACCATATATGAGAATATGGGTCTGGTGGCGTCCCATAGAAGGTTTTGTGCGAGAGGAATGTAATTATCTTGCAGTCGGCAGATTGCTGATTTACGTAATTTATTCATTGCAGCTTATTGTGGGTGTTCCTGCATGTATATGTATCAGGCTAAGACTTAGAGTGGGGATATTACAATCACAATGGAGCCTTGGACGTTCCGTAGGGGATCACAGTAGTACAAAATTTCCCTCCGCCTGTTGGTAGCAATACAAAGGTACGGTGTCGTTTCCAGCTGTTATGCTCTGTACTGTGTCGCGCTGCTCTTTTCTAAGCGTTACACGTAGCTTTTTGCTTGTCTGGTCGAAAGCATAATCAACCTGTCATCACTGTTAGCTGTCGCCATGATCAAAATGCCCACAGTACAATAATAATTACGTTAATTAGCATTCCTGCGGTACTGCCTCATTTTGAGGCACCGGGCACAAAACCTTCTACGGGACGCCACCAGACCCATATTCTCATATATGGTCTGGTCCCCAGACTAAGTTTGATTTTTGACATCACTACATTATATTAGATAACAGCATCATAACCAACTACACATGTACAATCACACACCACACACACACACCACAGATTATCACAACCAATATAGCGCGCCGCCTGCTAACATAACGTACAGTAGGTCTATACTAGCTAGCTACAGCCCTATACACACCCCACACATGTAACGAGGCATGTAAAATACAATAGAAACCTCTACACCTTAAAGACCAAGTACACATAAAATAAACACAACACATAGACTTATGCAAATGAAATAATCAAACTGAGCAAGAAAATAAGAGAACAAGGAAGGGAGGGAGGGAGGGAGGGAGGGAGGGAGGGAGGGACGGGGGAGAGAGGGAGGGAGAGAGTGAGGGAGGGGGAGAGAGGGAGGGAGGTGGGAGAGAGGGAGGGAGGGAGGCAGAGGGAGAGGGAGGGAGGCAGAGTGAGAGGGAGGGAGGCAGAGGGAGAGGGAGGGAGGCAGAGGGAGAGGGAGGGAGGCAGAGGGAGGGAGGCAGAGGGAGAGGGAGGGGGAGGGGGAGGGGGAGGGGGAGGGGGAGGGGGAGGGGGAGGGGGAGGGGGAGGGGGAGGGGGAGGGGGAGGGGGAGGGGGAGGGGGAGGGGGAGGGGGAGGGGGAGGGGGAGGGGGAGGGGGAGGGGGAGGGGGAGGGGGAGGGGGAGGGGGAGGGGGAGGGGGAGGGGGAGGGGGAGGGGGAGGGGGAGGGGGAGGGGGAGGGGGAGGGGGAGGGGGAGGGGGAGGGGGAGGGGGAGGGGGAGGGGGAGGGGGAGGGGGAGGGGGAGGGGGAGGGGGAGGGGGAGGGGGAGGGGGAGGGGGCGGGGGAGGGGGAGGGGGAGGGGGAGGGGGAGGGGGAGGGGGAGGGGGAGGGGGAGGGGGAGGGGGAGGGGGAGGGGGAGGGGGAGGGGGAGGGGGAGGGGGGGGGGGGGGGGGGAGGGGGAGGGGGAGGGGGAGGGGGAGGGGGAGGGGGAGGGGGAGGGGGAGGGGGAGGGGGAGGGGGAGGGGGAGGGGGAGGGGGAGGGGGAGGGGGAGGGGGAGGGGGAGGGGGAGGGGGAGGGGGAGGGGGAGGGGGAGGGGGAGGGGGAGGGGGAGGGGGAGGGGGAGGGGGAGGGGGAGGGGGAGGGGGAGGGGGAGGGGGAGGGGGAGGGGGAGGGGGAGGGGGAGGGGGAGGGGGAGGGGGAGGGAGGGAGGGGGAGGGGGGAGGGAGGGGGAGGGAGGGTGGGAGGGAGGGGGAGGGGGAGGGGGAGGGGAGGGGGAGGGGGAGGGGGAGGGGGAGGGGGAGGGGGAGGGGGAGGGGGAGGGGGAGGGGGAGGGGGAGGGGGAGGGGGAGGGGGAGGGGGAGGGGGAGGGGGAGGAGGGGAAGGGAGGAGGAGGAGGGGGAGGGAGGGGGAGGGGGAGGGAGGGGGAGGGAGGGGGAGGGGGGATGGAGGGGGAGGGGGGATGGAGGGGGAGGGGGGAGGGAGGGGGAGGGGGGAGGGAGGGGGAGGGGGGAGGGAGGGGGAGGGGGGAGGGAGGGGGGAGGGAGGGGGAGGGAGGGGGAGGGAGGGGGAGGGAGGGTGGGAGGGAGGGGAGGGGGGAGGGAGGGGGAGGGGGAGAGGGGAGGGAGGGGGAGGGGGGAGGGAGGGGGAGGGAGGGTGGGAGGGAGGGGGAGGGGGGAGGAAGGGGGAGGGAGGGTGGGAGGGAGGGGGAGGGGGGAGGGAGGGTGGGAGGGAGGGGGAGGGGGGAGGGAGGGTGGGAGGGAGGGAGGGAGGGAGGGAGGGAGGGGGAGGGGGATGGAGGGATGGAGGAAGGTAGGGAGGGAGAGGGAGGGAGGAGGAGAGGGAGGGAGAAGGAGGAGAGGGAGGGAGGATAGAAGGGAAGGGAGAAGGAGAGGAGAGGGAGAGGAAGGGTGTGAATATAAGCCAAAACACAAGGACATGTGGCTTGTGTGATACACACATTCAACAATACATCATTACAAGCTCTAGTCACATGACTAGCTCCACCCACTTGTACTGTGTATTGTGATCACTTACTAAATAGATACGCTATAACTATGTCTCATTGCAGGAAAAGGGCAAAATAAACCTGTAGAGCTCACCAAACACACCTTGAATTATCATGTATGCCTGACTCCCCAACATGAAGACGGTAAAATAAGTCCAGCCAAACTGAGGTGGGCGTGGCAGCAGGAAGAGAGACTATCGCCAGAGGGGCAGGGCTTACTATGCTGAACTGTATATTAATGTGCCTTTAAGGGTTAAAACATAGCCTGGGGATGAAATGATTGGCACCTTCCTCCTCCCATTAGCACTTTCTATCCTATAGCAAGCCTTCGTTTTGTAGAAATTAGCAGGAAGCAGCAGTTCCACAGAAAAAGTAGACTAGCACAGCTGTAGGTTGTCTCTGGATTGCCTTGAGAAGTCTTTTTGATGACATAGAGCAATGAGCAGTTGACACAGAAACGTCGACACAGAATCGACAACACAGAGACGTATTTGGGCGTGGCCCAGCGGAAGTACTATTTGGGAGTGGCCCTTAGGAAGTCGACACCGGCAAATTTGGGCGTGGCCTTAGGAAGTCGACACAGACAACGGAAGTGGTTGGTCCAATAGAATAATATACGGCAGACAGGCAAGCGAAAATGGTGCTCCATCGTGACGATGTGGAAGTTGACAGTAAGCATTAGCGCACATCGTGCCAAGCAGTTACGCCCGCCTTCACAACTCTGCCATTTTCTTTTTCTAGGGATCATACTGCGATACTGGAGGCAGCGCAAACGTATCGATGTAATATTGGCGTACTTGCGCTGGGTGTACTCCGTGTCTGTCGGGTACACGTGGCTAAAAGCAAAAATTAGCAGCACTGAAACCAACCTTTGTCTATTGCAACAAGCCATTGGGGGGTAACAGCACATTTTTTGTTGGCTCTCTGTCAATACATGTACTTACATACCGTGTAGGAGGAATTAAAAACATTGATTGCGCCAAACCTATTATGATTACACCGTGAAATGGTAAATATCTGATACTATATTACTTATCAAAATATCTTGGTATGGTCAATGTAATAGTGTGCAGGTTTAACCCTTCGTTCTTTTTAAGATGGTGATTACAAGTGTGGCATTGATTCTCATCTTCTTGCCATTGTATGGTGCATGTTGCACATGATCCCCCAGCGTTTTATCCTGAAGCATTTAAACTGCTAGCAGGTAACATTCTTTATTTTTTGAATTTGACACAAGAACAGATCACTGCTAAAAATTGCAAATGTGTGTATCTATATTTATCATATGTTTTTAGTAATGTTATATACTTCCATTGTGGTGATGAAATATTGTCATGAATACAGATATGAAGTTAGCGATACACTGCCTTATATTATTCTATTGTATGAACTACTTCCATTGTTTGTGTCAACTTCCTAAGGCCACGCCCAAATTTGCTGGTGTCGACTTCCTAAGGGCCACTCCCAAATAGTACTTCCGCTGGGCCATGCCCAAATACGTCTCTGTGTCGTCGTTTCTGTGTCGACGTTTCTGTGTCGACTGCTCTATGCACTATGCTCTTTGTCAACTGCTCAATGCTTTGTCAACTGCTCAATGCTCTATGTCTACTGCTCAATGCTCTTTGTACCGCGACCTACCGGGCCACCGTAAAATGGTTTTGTTCTCGTTTCAGAAAATAAGTCTCCACATGAGCTAGGCATGTTTAAAACAGGCAATTATCAATCTTTACAATAAGGTGCATTTCACACCGTTATGTCAGGCATTTTCTCGAGAAAAACGGCTTGCCGTTCGAGTGCTTTAAGAATACCAAAACAAAAACAAAGCTACCGTGAGATGTGAGACTTTAGTGGGCTAAAAAATAACATCCCTCAATAGTGTGCATTGACAAATTGTAGTGCCGAACTAAATAGAGAACAGATTAAAAATACATTGGTATTTTATGACAAATGCATCGTCACAAAATAGGGATTAGAACATTAACCACATTTTAATGAGCATTGTACCGTAATATACATACGTTTTCTAATTAACAACCTAATGTCCATCTTGAAACAGCCGTTAACTCTTTGACAGTCAACACGGATAACGTAGTTAATTGATTATTTGCCAGTAATGTTTTTAATTATGGCTACCCGTACGGCCGTTGCTTAGTAGTCGCTGTTCTCGAAGAATCTCGCGGTTAGCCTCCTTAAAAAGATACTATCTATGATAGAAGAGTGTTTTATGATGTTTGTTATGATACATGTATATGGTGTACTAGCTTGAAAACAATCGGCAGCTAACAAGACCCGATTTAGGTCGAGCGAAGCGGGCAGGAATTCGAAGCCGTATATTGCGCATACTTTGAAGCAGTCGATAAAAACACCATAGTTCTATCCCTTGTTGTTACATCTAACGTCCAGACGTTTTAAAAAGCTTCGCTCGCCTATGTTTTAGTAGAAAAGGCGGGTGCTAATTCGAAGCTGCTGGTGACGATAGAGACGCCATTACGTGTACACCTGCAGCTGTTCGTTCCCGCTTTCCTTTCAATTAAAAACCAACGCTCCGGTCATAGCTCTATGCCACTAGGGCTTATTGGTACACGGAGCGTGTAACCGTGCGACACAGACTGGTTTTCTATATGTGTGCATATAATACAATAAAGAATAATTCCCAATAACACCTAATTAAAAATAAATCATTTTAGAGGCATCCAAAAGCTCCAACATTTCCTTTAATTTTAATACTATCAACTTGGCTGAATTTATTAATAAATATACCAAGATACAGTGGCCCCTAAATCAAGTACATTGCGAAAATAAAAAAAAATTAAAAATTGGAATAACTTCTAAACGGAAGTAGTTAATGAAATCTTACAGCTTTTAACTAACCACTCACCCTACATTAATGATATTTGATTGAAATGAATAGGGGTCTTGAGACTTTTGACTTTTATCAATATGAACTATTAAAATTTTATTTCCCCAGCATGTCTTCTTTTGCTGTTTCTAGAACTTTTAACAACAATTACCAGTTAATTAGCTGCTTGTGGTTAATTTATAATCAGTTTTCCTTGATTGACCTGTATATTTTGACGTCAAGGATTAGGCCCATACCTTCTATGTGGTATGGGGATGGACAAGCGCCTCACATCCATACTGATTAAAAATCTAACACTCTTACCCAATCAGTTGCATCTATGTGTGCACATTCTCTAAGAAGGCATATGACATCCTCTATCCTGCCATCACGTGCTGCATCTATTAGCTCCCTTGCAAGATCCTACAGAGAGTTAATCATCAATAAACACCACAGTGGCCATTCCTGTATGACCTCTGTAACTGAAGTGGAATAATCCACTCTGGTATTAACACATACATACGCACATACACATGCATGTACCTGGTACACGCACACACACGATCACACGCAACCCAAAAATTATGCTCGAGTTCCATTTTCATTGAACATGCACATACGCACATAAATTCTTAGTCACGAACACTTGCCGCCCTCTCAACAGACAAGATATAGAACCCATGCACGCAAAACGTATAGCCTAAGCCTGCTACAAAAAAAAGGCTTTACCTCATTATACGACGCCATTGTTCGATCGGTGGCAGGGGCGGACGGAGGAATTCGGAAGGGGGGTGTCCAATATGAATATGATGAAGCGGGGCGGGGCGGGTGGTGCCATAAATAGTAAATGAAGGTTAACGAAGTAAAAGAGAAGCCTTGCACAGTGGCGGATCTAGCATAGCCTTGGGGGGGGGGGGGGGGGCGGCAGCCCCTCCCCCCCCCCCCCCCCCCCCATTCATATTAAATGCCGCCCCTGTCATGAAATTGCCGCCCCCCCCCCCCCCCACACACACACACAGACGCGTGCGCGCGCACTTCCTACCGTACGTAACGCACGCGCATCCAGAAAGCACACCTTTTGTGTATGTATGTGTGTGTGTGGGGGGGGGGGGGGGGGGGGCGGGGGCGGCGGCAATTTCTCAAAGTTTCAGTGATTAATTAAATCTTAATACCGGAATTTTTATTTAATAACCGCGAACGTTTTATTCGTTCCTTTGAAATCTTGCCTGCATGTGCATAGGGGCAGTGGCGTAGGAGCTGGGGCGGCAGCAGCGGCCATGGCCGCTGCACTTTTTCACAACAACAAAATAAAATGATAATAATAATAGGTTGACAAGCGCGCATGTATCAATTCAATTAGCTGAGCAATTGCTGCAGACATGCAACTGATGCAAGTGGTCTTCAAATCGATCGCGAGAGCTAGCTCAAGCTAGGCTACCCAGTGTACAACGGTTACCAAAAGTGGCCTTGGCTGCACTATAGCCGTTTTGTTACATGCGCAGAGGCAAGGTCTCAAAACAAACTAACCTGGTTACAGTTTTTGCGTTGTTTTGGGGGGTTTTCTACGCAAAAAGCGTTGGCTTCTAGGGCTCCGCCCCAGACCCCGATGGGGGAGCTTATAGCGCTCCCCCGTGCCCCTAGCTGGCCGGGAGGGGTACCCCCCTCCAGTACCCTCCCCGGGGAGGCGGGGGAACCTCCTTTGTTGGCCGCTGCACTCTATATTCCCTTCCTACGCCACTGATAGGTGTATACTAACTTAACTGAATCACGATCATAATTACCAATAACAAAGTTTCAGTCTTTAAATGTACAAGTACATAGTCTACCGATTGTCACTAAAGGTTTAATTAGGTGCACCGTTCGATAAAAGGTGCAAATGGCGAAAGTGCGAAACATTTTCACAGCTGCTGCCGCTTCAATTGCTATATCATCATACCTCTAAAGCGATTTACATACATCACAACGACAATATAGAGAAGTACGGTTTGCTCACGCGAGCATATCCAATATTTTCAGACGCTCAGACGCCTGTTGACGACCGTTACGAGGCGCGTTATCACAATAAACTTCGTTGCCTTTCGCGCGTATGTAAATTCTTTCACTGCGGTGCGAATACGCTGATTTTTAGCGGCTTTGAAGCGAAAAATGTGAAAGCTTCGGGGGCTCCGCCCCAGGCCCCGATGGGGGAGCTTACAGCGCTCCCCCATACCCCCTTGCTGGTGAGTGGGTGGGCCCCGCTCCCGGCGGCCCCTCCAACCAACCGCCCCTCCTATAGCCCCATTCCTAGATCCGCCACTGGCCTTGCCGGTCCCCACTATTCACGTGACGTGGCACGTTACTCGTTCGTCAATAATGTGAGTGTTTTCAAGCGCACACTGATAGCGGAGCGATCTGATCGGCCATGAGTAGCGTTCAATCACAGCGTTTGCATTGAAAAGCGCATATCGTTTTCATACCTAACCGCGTGTGGTTTGTGGTTGGTTGATTGATGCTAGAGCAGCATATGCTGCACGATTTGCGAACAACATTTCAGTAGTACATTTTTTGTGAACATTTTTTCTTCACACACCGGCCTGGGTGCTAAAACGTGGTTACGTCAGTGACTTAAAATGTCCGCTAAAAAGAGGTCTCGACAGTTACTTCCCGATCTCGATCATCTAGCCGTACGTAACGCTAGTAACAAGATTGATATCACCACAGTGAAAGCAGCCTACCTACAGTTTACCAGCGCGGAGCTCGGGCAATGTAGCAGTCACTCGATGAAGGGCCTGGATGAGAATGTGAAAATCACATGGCTGATTGCTCGCTATGGAGCTAGGATTGTGCTGCCGCTGCTCATAGCCACCCAACGTATGCCAGGGTCTCTAACTGACCAACAAATTAAAGGTGGAAGTATTTAAGAGACACAATAAATCCGGTGTCACAGGCATGTGGGTCCCCCCCCCCCCCCCCCCCCCCCCGACCCAAATGCCTAGGCATATGGGTCCGGGTAATTATTTGTACATCCAGGCATCTTGGTCCGGGTATGGGGCGGAGGGGGGGACCGAGTTTCCTGATGCGTTTTATTTACTGGCACGGCCGGTTTTGATTCGATAGACACGTATAGCGTCTGGGAACGATTATTAAAGTTGAGCTTTATAAATAGAAGTACAATTTCTTTGGTGTTCTAATTAGTAGTTTATATCATTCGCTTTTGTTAGTGAAGTTGTTTTTGTCAACATGCCTTCACGTCAGTATAAAGATAGAACTAAACGTCGAGCGGAATACCTCCAAAAGCGAGAGGAAATATTGAAAGAGCGATCGTCAGAAGAGAGCAAAGAAAAAGCTCGAGAACGATATCATCGGAACCCCGAGCCAAAACTAACCGCTGCCGGAGGGAGCATGTCCAGAAATTGTGGACATCGATGCATAACTCGGCGTACGATTGTGATTAAAAAAAAAATCTAATTGCACCATTAAACTCACTAGGTACTTTAGAGATTTATCGCGTTATTAAAACTGCGAATTAATTTATTAAAATATATTATTGTTATTGTCTTTTAATAAATGCATTGTATGTCTGCATGGCAGGGAAGTTAGGAATAGGCATCGCTGTTACATAAAATCCTCCCAAACTACAGCTATCGTCGATTTTAGTGATCTAAGCATACGCATGCGCAACTCAAAACATTTAGTTGTACTCGTGCCCCTGCCATTGGATGCATGCTAGAGGTCACGTGATCTGTTATAACCATTTTGATCCATTGGTATAGTAGTTGGGCGTAGCCTTTTGGCGGAGGGTCGGGTTACCGGTATCAAGCCTATACCAAGATTTGTACCCATCTGATAGTATTGTGGATATACAATGTAATAGCTCTACACTCACTACATAATATGATATATAGGTGTGACTACGAGACTCGCTCGTTAAGATGCATGGGCGATTCCGTCCCTATATTATTACATATATATCTATCTGCATGTGCATCGCTCTGACAATGACCACGACGACTGGCTTGTTTTTGATAACATACTAGAAGTTCTCGTGCTTCCACTAGCTAAAGAATTAACATATATGTATGGCGGCGGATATTCACAGCTGGACTCTCCACAGTGTCCTGGCCCTATTATACTGTATATCGTCGATTAATGACTATGTATATGGATCAATTGGCAGGCAAGGTCGCTCCATAGCAGTCTCGTTCCCAGACCCTATATCTGCTACGAGGTTAAGTTCTGTACCCAGCTCCGCCGGAATTTTGGCTAGGGTATACAAGAAGGATGAACAGCCGTAAACGTATTCGGCAGTTGGCCTGAGATGTGTGTGTTTGTTATGCATGCCATGTGTTCTACTTTTTTATTATTGAGCGGCTGGAAGGAAATGCACACGCACCCACACCCAAATGCAAATACAAACATGCACCATGCACGCAAATACACACACACACACACATGTACATGCAAATACACACACACACATGTACATGCAAATACACACACACACACACACACACACACACACACACACACACACACACACACACACTGATGTACATGCAAATACACACACACACACACACATGTACATGCAAATACACACACACACACACACACATGTACATGCAAATACACACACAGACATGTACATGCAAATACACACACACATACACACACACACATACACACACATGACACAGGACTTGCAAGGGCATGCAGTTGAAGAAAAGAATCACATACATGCACCTGTCTATCTAATTTACTCCTACAAATACTAAAGCAATGGCACAAAAAAGGATGCCATGATGCAGCTCTGATCTGTCATCAATGAACAGATCGATGGCCGATGGCATGAAGGCTGGTGATCACGACTCATACACAATGGCATGCAAGGATGCTAGATAGAAACTACAAGTATGTACTAGTACTGAGGGCCATGCATGTGAAACGTTTACATAACAGCCATAACTAATGACCACATGCCACCACCCTAATTAAATAGGTGACCACAAAGACTTTGAGTCAGCTACATTCTCTGTTAGTACAAGTTAACACCTCGCAACAGTGGAAAATTACAGCGATTCATTGCTTATTTCGGGCGCAGTAATTGGATTGTATAAGTAAACGGTGGTCGCTGTTGCGTAATTGCTGACATCCGCAAAGCATTTTTAACGTGCGTCAACATCAATGACGCAATAGCAATGTGGTCAAATCGCAAACCGCGATTGAGTCACATTGCGTCAATTTTTTTTTTTAGCAATTACGCAACTAGGACACCGCTTATAAGTTCCAAACCATGCATTGCCTTTCAATTTAAGCTTAAGTAACAAAAGAAGGAACACGTTCAAGCCAGTGTGTCACCACAATAAAATGTATGCATGCAACACAATAAATCAATTGAAATGAAAATGGGTATTAATTTATAATAGTTGTACCATTTGGTGTCATAAGCAAAAATGCCTACATTGTTGTACCAAATGCACATTTTAATACACATGCATGTACACACTTATGCACACAAATCACACTTGCGCACAAATCCAATACACAAACGCACGCATGCACACACACACGCACACACACACTGATATGCATACCACACACACACACACACACACACACACACACACACACACACACACACACACACACACACACACACACACACACACACACACACACACACACACACACACACACACACACACAACATACCTGAGACCACACCAGGTTCAACAACAACATACTGCAGATGTACATGTAGAAGAGACGGCTGTGGACTCCGGAGAAAAGTACTATCTGGACTACATTGGGGAAGTCAAAGGAGATACCACACGGCTGTGGATTGAAGTGGAGCTGAACGGAATACCACTAAAGATGGTACTTGATACTGGAGCCAGTATCAGTCTGGTGAGCAAGAGGATGTGGCAAGACAAACTAGGAGCTCCTCCTTTGAACCAAAGGAAGTTAGTTTTGCGAACCTATTCCGGGCAAAGGCTTCATGTGTTCGGAGAGGCTACTGTTCAAGTGAAGACTCACTCACAGCTCAAGCAACTACCATTGGTATTTGGAAGAAATTGGCTTGTTCATGTCGAACTAGCCTGGGACGTATTGAAATGTACATATTTACATGAGCGTACATGTACAATGCATGCCATTGTTGCTTCTTGTCCGCAGGGGCAAAGGTCGCAGACTGCATGGCGCCGCAGGAAACCCACCAAACCCACCTGCATTGTTGAAAAGAAGTGAGATCATTTTCAAACAGGAGTTAGGGAAAATGAAAGATATCAAGGCCAAGGTAAGAGTCAGGGAAGACGCAAAGGCGAAGTTTTTCAAACCAAGACCAGTACCGTATACCCTAAAAGAACGAATAGAATTGGAGCTGGAGCGATTGACTTCTATTGGTGTAATAGAACCTATTACGCACTCCGAATGGGCAGCTTCTATAGTTCCTGTGATCAAGAGCAGCGGGGATGTCAGAATATGTGGAGATTTTTAAGTGACGGTTAACCAGTGCTTGGACATAGAACAGTATCCCCTTCCAAAAATTGAAGATTTATATGCAAAGTTGCAAGGAGGTCAGAAATTCACCACGTTAGATATATGGCAGAAGCATTTTTGCAGATCGAGCTTGACGAAGAGTCGCTACAATATATGGTGGTGAACACACATAATTAAAGGTTTATTCCGGTATAAGCGACTTCCTTTTGGTGTGAGTTCGGCTTCGGCAATATTCCAGAGAGCGATGGATACCATTCTGCGAGGGCTTTCGGGGGTTGTGTATTACCAGGATGACGTATTGGTGACAGGGTTAAACACGGAGGAGCATATACAAATTTGGAACATGTTTTTGACAGGATGAAGGCTTTTGGATTGCGGTTGCGCTTGGCCAAGTGCAAGACAGTAGAATATCTGGGCCACGTGATTTCAAGTCAGGGGATACATACTAGTCCAAAGAAAGTAGAAGTGATAAAAATGGCTTCCACTGCAAGAAACATTACAGAGCTGCAATCATTCCTGGGGATTGTTAACTATTATGGGAAGTTTATTGCAGGGCTCGCGAATATATGTGCACCATTGAATGAGCTGCTACGGAAGGCCGCCACTATTTGGAGATGGACTAAAGAATGTAAGGACAGCTTCAACAAACTAAAACAAGAATTATCATCGGCGGGGTTGCTGTGTCATTACAATCCTTCACTGTGCAAAAAGTTTGTTATGCGATAGTGTATATTTATGCGTATATTTGAGGAATGCGCAAAATATAACCTGTGTAGTATATTTAAAGTGTACGACCGCGTATATTTGAGAATACGCAAGTGTCAAATACGTCACCGTTTATATAAGCACACCTTCAAAATATACGATAGTGTATTCTTAAGAGTATATTTGAATATACTGTAGTGAGTTATACTACTGCGTATATTTCATGCCATAAAATCCCACTGTTTACATAAGTATACCACAGAATTAATTCATGAGTGGTCAGACCCGTACCCGGACCCACGTGAGGTAGAAGCATCGAAGTCTGCTACTTTGCTTCTATTAATGCTGCTGGACGTCAAAGGTTAGCTATATACATGTATGTCTGCTTGGTGTACCCGTATATACGGCGGTAAATTTTGTGAGCGGTAGGCCGGGCCCATGGTGCATGGCTATGGCCTATGCTAACTCGCCAGTTGAGTTTGGTCATGATCACATCGGATCCCAGTAAATGCTAAAATGGAAGCAGTAGAATGCCTACACAGTAGACCTCTATTGGACCCCTGTACAAATGTTTGTGTAGTACGATACAAAAGTGCTCCAATTAAAAATGTGGTTAACTAACCGTGCATGTGATTTGTAGATTTTAGGCGGACTATTTCATGGTCGTGTTGCTTTTGGTATGAACAGACAGAAGGACTGTAAGAATCGCGCTGAGATCAGGGTTTTGATCGTTAAATGGCAATAGTTCGTCTTTCCAGAGTGTACAAGTTACCGTGTTGCAGTTGCTAAAGAATGAATTCACCTTTCTCTATTTGCATTAGGTTGGCAAGTGTCCTAAGTGTTCCCGTTCGGTTTAACAACCGAAATTATAGAACAACAGGCACAATGGAGCGCGATATAAAAAGGTATAGGCCTATTCATTTGTTGTGTTTGCTAAGGTTTTTTTCTTAACTTGCAGACTCCGACCGGACGGTACGGTAAGTGTTTAACCCGCACTGTTCCATTGTTTTAAGTCAAACATCGGAGATAGGAGACAAGAAAGGTAAGCATATCACTTACCCGATAATGTATCTGTTGCTTTATACTGTATATAGAATCATGTATAAACAGAACGAGGATATGATATGTGGTGAGTGAAATATTTTTTTTTACGATATGAATCTATTGTTCGTATTCTGTACAGGTGCCTTGGATCGAATATATGCAGATTGCCGCCTCGGACTGTTAGTTTGTTGTTTTGTTGTACATGTGCAAAATGATTAAAATTTTAAATTGACTAAACTGGATCGGGAACGAGGGGTGGGAATGGTAGGAGGATAATATACGGAATATGAAGCACTTAGTATACGGTGACCGGACAACGTAGCCACAAAGTGAATTCAACGGTTTGCTAAGCAACCACAAATGTCGCGTGATCGGTTATATTTGAATATACGCACCTGCGTATATGGTTCTATACGCTGGTGTGTATATTTAAGGTGTATATTCAAATATACGCTATAGAATACGCTATCGTATAACAAAGTTTTTGCACAGTGCTTCAGAACAAATCAGTCTTGCTTGCGGTGCTTCGGCGCAAGGATTGGGAGCTGTATTATCTCACCACTTCACAGACGGGTCAGAGAGGCCAATAAGTTTTGCATCACGTACCCTGTCGAAGGCTGAACAAAATTATTCTCAGATCGAAAAGGAGGTCCTCAGCATTATTTTGGGCTGAAGAAGTTCCATCAATACCTTTTCGGTCGCAAATTTACATTGATCACCGATCATCAGCCACTAGTGAAAATCTTCGGACCAAAAACATGTATATCTTCTGTGATTGCGGGACGTTTACAAAGGCTATGCATCATTACAAGCTAGCAGTATATCGATATCTCATTATCTCATATGTATTCCGGTGTTATCATCTATCTTTTTAACAGTGGTGACAGTGGGAGAAAAAAAAGGTTCCCAGGAAAAGGGGGGGGGGGGGGGGGGGGGGGTTATCAGGAATATGACCCAGGGGAGATCATTTAAATACCTGTCCCAGAGGGCTAGAAGTTATAACAGAAGCATGCCCAGGTGAGATGGAATAAAACACAAGCTTGTCCAGGATGCAGGGGGGGGGAAAAAATAGAAGCTTGTATAGGAGGGCATTATAAGTCCAGTCCCGGATGGGGGTGGTGGTGGGTGGGGTGGAGACAGAATAAATATGCTTGCCTGGGGGGGGGGGGGGGGGGGGTATGTTTGGAATCATTGTCATTCATATAGGGGGTCCCCTGTACAACTTAAATAATGGAATAGCCCATTTGTACAATATTCACATGTACTTGTACTGTCAAAAATATTGACCTCTCCAAACAAAACAACAAAATAAACCCAACTATTGAGACAGTTATCCAGACAGTACCTTGATGCCACATTTAAAATGTGCATGCATGATGTCTGTTTTCTCTGGTTGAAAAGCTAGTAAATTCTATATTCTGCTTTATGCTATGTGTACATGTACTGTGCAAGTAAAGAATCATATTCTTTTGACAGGTGGTTATTAAAAACAGTTAGTATTACAGAGTTTGCATGACACCACTATAAAGTCATATATTTTCACACAAACACAAAAGCTCTGTTAAAAGAGGTATATAGTTAACTACCATCAACAGTAAAGGTATATGCACCATATGGGCAATGATATCTCCCGAATTGTTTAAATCATCTCGTCCAAGATGTGCTCCCATTTTTGGAGAAAGCAAAGTGCAGCTTTTGCATCAGTATGATTTGTTTGGAAGGAGGTCAGCTAGTGTATACGTATCACAGTTACATGCAGTCATTTTCCTGTACAAATTGTGCTACACATCGATTAAGACGATTTACCTTCTGGTGAAGCATGGCCTTTAATTTCCATTATTATTTCCTGCTCTCGTTTCGGTTGCCGTTTCCTTGCAATAACCGTCGGTTTAGCATAATAAAGAGCACCTCTAAAAGAACGGTTCTGATATTTTGAAAATGATGCAGGAGCGTGTCAGTGTAAGAGACCATAAAAGTTGGAAATTGTGTGATTGACCTCAGGAGGTACAAAGGCATCTAGCAGCAAGATGCCTCAATGTGTTGCCAACAGCTATGAGATGAATGACACTGTTTCTTATTGATCAAGGTCATCAAATTTACATCATGTACAACTTTTCCATTACCTAGTGATTTGATCAACCGTCATTTCTCCAGGAAGTATTGCTTCCAGAATGTGTTGGGCATTGAGAGTTGGTAAACCTGTGGCAGAACCTTTAGGAAAGCAAGAGTTATTTCTAAACAATCAGAAGTACTTGTTGGTGTGAGGCAGATGTATTGTGGGACCCTATTATTTTTATTATATTAACAATGGATCATAGCCATGCTCGACCTGATTTCCTCATTTTGGATGGGACATATAGGCAAGCCAGCTGCACTGGATATCACAGAGCCATCACCTCTCACCCCTGCTATCTTGGGAGAATAAAGCCGAATGATGGGTGCAGCAGCCCTTGCTGTCGAAGATCGTAAAGTACTTTGATTCATTCTTACGATTCAAAATGCCAAGAGTTGGAGGGTATCTGGCTGTGGAAACCTATGGCAGTTGGGGAACCAAAAAATCTTCTCAAGGCTTTCCTCCCACCTGGCCATCAGCATGACTTCCCCCAAGCCTTCAGTTTTGGCAGACATCTAAACATCACCTTATTCAGGTCCATTGCCGGAGCCATCCTGGAAAGGGATCTTCTTCCTCCATGAATTTGTGTGTGTGTGTGTGTGTGTGTGTGTGTGTGTGTGTGTGTTTGTGTGTGTGTGTGTGTGTGTGTGTGTGTGTGTGTGTGTGTGTGTGTGTGTGTGTGTGTGTGTTATCAGTAGTGTAATGTCATTATTACATTAATAATGACCAATGTATTTATTATATTTATTTAGTATTGTTAGTGGTGTTAAGTGTAGCAATAGCCAACACAAATATGCCAATATACAAAATACAGCGTTGCAGATAACTACAGCTTGGCACTATAACTACAAACCGTATCTTAGTACATTACTACTACCACAATTTGAAACAAAAACACTGTGACCTTTGGTATCTAGTGCAACCCCAAAGGGATTATTGAGGTTCCCCACTGTGTAAATCTTTTGTCCTTGGGGATCAACAATTTCCACCCCACTCTCCAATAAAATGAATCCATCTTCATCAATCGCTATTCCTATTGGATACTTCACATCTCCCTGCATTTTAACAAATGTTCCCTCTGCTGAGAAGACCATGATAAAATTTGAAGCATATGCTGCAATGTGAATGTTCCCATTGGAAGGAATCTAAGGCTAACCAATGAGTAAAATGTCATCTTCTCGGTTACCATCAATGGTAAATAACTTGGTTGAATACTTGGACTTTATTATTTTCACTATCAGAAACTATCATCCTATCCTTTGCATCAACAATGATATCCCATGGTCCATTGAACTGTCCTTGATCTGATCCCTTCCACCAAACTGATGAATGAATGTTCCTCCTGTTGTCAACTTCTGTATGCGATGATTGTGATAGTCAGCAACGTATATCACACCTGACTATGAGGTCCCGCGGTATTCTGAAGAAACAAGGATTCTAAATCCGGCGATTTAGAGCGTCGCGGGTGACTAACAATGTACGCAATGCATGTGAATGGACCGCGATATATAAAACTGTGACCGCTTGACTTCTTCATGCAGCTACTGTAAAAGTATTTAAGATAATGATGCCATAATTGCATAAAATACAACATAGGTACTCTTTATAAGGTTCACAGGGTCAAATACCCATTACATCTAAATTTAGGTATCTCATTATATAATCTAGCTGCCAATACGGCAATAGCCTGTATAGCGAGCGATATCATAATATTCTTCCCTATTTATTCACATTCATCATTCTTCCAATGTGTAATAATTACTTTAGGAACTTGAGACTTCTTTGATTGATTTACACATATATGTCCATTGTATAGCACATCCACATACCATAGGTGTTCAATATACAGACCATTAATAACTGATCACGACTATAGCCATTGAGACATCAGGAGAGAGCTTGACCATCACCTTAGGCAGGCATCGGGAGAGTGCAATGCCTACTCTTACTTGCTACAAAGGCTATCAGTTGCAGTACAATGTGGAAATGCTGCTTCTATTATGGATTCTGTGAGCCAGCATGCAGTGGTAGACTTTTTACTGTATCTTTTTACTAGTATTGTTACTTATTGTGCATTGTTTATGCTTACCTTTATTATTTTATTATTACAAATAGCTGACACGTTGGATAAAACGCTTTAATAATATTACATTAATTTTTTTTTCATTATGAGATACACTGTGTAAAAACGGCTGTTATACACAAGTGTATAACATCAATTAGTGGTGTATAACACTGCGTATTGAGATGTTTTACACACGTATACGCAATAACGTCTATGTACACACTTTTATACAGTAGTGTATAACAATACCTTTTTCATAGTGATATTAGTGAACTCATTTGATAATTCCACTTCCTTTTCTGCCACACATTGCAACTTCTTTTCTATCTTCCTCCTTGAACTGTTCTCCTTCTTTAGAATCTTATCTTTAAGTTGCTGATCTTGCAATATAGAAATGTTGTGTTCATGTTGTTTACTAACTAACTTTACTCTCTGAGCTTGTCTGATGCATAATTTAACCAGGCTATATTTTCTTGCTTGTTCTAAGAGTGTGCACACAACTACTGCATTGTTCCATTAATTTTACATCTTACGTTTCCATCATTTAACATTAGATGCTTTTCTATAAAGGTAATCAGCCAGGCTAAGGGTGCATTGTGTTCAGCAAACATACTTGGTGAACAATGGATGGTGATAGATGAGCTATAGTACCTTCAAGGTAGCCATGCAACTGTGTCTATATTACACATATTACACCTTTAAGTAGCTAGTGTACTACAATATCTATTATCTTATCTTATCATGTTCTGTCAGTAGTAGCATGCAGAATTTTGTACTTCAAGGTTCATGGAGAGCAGTAATTTTAAAACCTGCCATTTGATCCAAAGCTACTTCAATAACTGGGCATATGCTGGTTATGAGTAGATGTATTTCTCGATGTTACTGCATAGCTAGGATACACTAACATGAAAATATTGTCTTGAAAAATACGCTGTGTGGGCACCATCATATTTTTATCATTGAGCTGTTTTTAATGATATGGCGGTCCATGCTGTACAATACTTTCCATAACTAACGCGTGCCTTGATGAATTCGGTGCGTATTAAATAGAACTATCACACAACTCTTTGACACATAAACAAAATAGATTGTCTAAAGTATGCGTTGAAAATACAAAAAATAAGTTTAATTCCCAGGGCTCTAACACAGAAATACCAGATTAAGCATTATTATGTCAAGCTCTAAGCAATCCAACAGTAAACACCTGTGCCGATAAATGGACCCTTGGGCACCATCCAAAGCTCATGAAATTTTATCCTGATATAGGCTAAGACCTAATAAACATGGGAAACGCTTCCTCAAGTGAGTGCTTTAAGAATCTAGGGAATGGCTAATCGTGACCGATTACTATGGAAATCAACGAGGCACACAAAATAACGCCGTATGCTGGCTTACATTTAGATGCCAATAGTGTATCGGGCAACCCCTTTTGTTCTGTATTCTAGCAATAAAGTCCTATAGTAAATACCTTGCAAACAACTTTACATAGCGCGCGCCTTCTTAAGCACTCGTAGAGAAATCCTAAATACGGTCACAATTTTTGACGAGATTTAGATCACCGGTTTCCGCCTACGCAAACGCAATTTATTAAAGTACCTATACTAGTCGTAATGGATCACGTAAGAGATTTCCAATCCATGTCTATGGTGCGCCTGTGCATGCAAAGTGCATGGCTTGCGTGCGTGTAACTGTGCACGTGTGACGCTTTAATAATGAGAGGGACACCAAGCCGAATTGAAGTAGTACTAGTCTCGCAAGCCTGACGTACTTTGACCGTCGTGACCGTATTATGACGTGTGGTGACACCGGCCAGTAATTGCGGTCCAGCAGAATTATTCATCCGCGTACTGCATACAACTGCAGATAAACCCACAGTTGTATTATTTGTCTAAATAATCTATGGTTGTATCTACAGTAGCGGCTCACTAATCAGACCACGCGGTAATAAGACCACTTAACCACCCGATTATAAGACCACTTCGCCAATCCGACCACCGTCGAATAAGACCACTAGTGTATAAATATTGGAGGGGCGTTTTTGTGTACCTTTCTTTCTCTGAACAGGCGATCAATGAAGTGGTTTCCTAATACAGTTGGTACCCACCTTGCATTCGATTGCGGGGATAATCGACGATCCCGTACTAATGGAGTTAGCAATGTCTATGACACACACGAGCCAGCTCTAAGCTTGCTTTGCAATCCTTGGCATAATTGTTCATCCTTCCAGCTGTTATTTTGTTACGATTCGCTTGTTTATCTGCTACTGGTATCCTAATCAAAGCGCATTTCGAAAGGCGGGAAACTCGCCAGTAAGACCGAAACGGTCGTATTGGCGAGTTTTACCACAAGATCCGATTGTCCCCGGGTGGTCTTATTAGTGAGCCACTACTGTATTAGCCCTCCCCGGTGCCAAAAGCAACGCATACGCCCCCAATTGCACGTAAACTATTTATAACCGTAACAGCGGTTAATTTCGTACAGTGCAGTTGTTCCAGTTTTTGTAAGCGGTACAGTTAGTTTCCAGAGTTGATTAGCTTGGCAGTTTTTTTAGATCAGAGTAGAGCAAGCACTTCACTGAAGAGGTTGTAGTTAGAACGATGACTACTGAAGAAGCTATGGGAGGACGCTGGTGACAAGTACGCAGACCTTAATGAACTGTTTTTTAGACTATGATCCGGACAGCTCAGAAATTGGCAGTGTAAACGAAGCATCAGAGGAGAACATGAAAGTGAGATATACATACCTTCTGTCCAAGGAATGTGACGTTATAACGATGCTTTTTGAGAATCAATTGCAAATTGAAGATATTAGTAAGACATTACACCAGGTCCTAAAAGAGGAGAGTTAGATGATTCCAAGGCATGCTGTTAAACGCATTTCTGGACCCTGTCTTCTTGGCCTTTTTTTTAAGGCTGTAAATTGTGCATTGACAGATGCATGCATGGTAAAGAGAAACTCTCGGCGTACTATACGACAACGAAGAAATCAAAAAGGTACTCACATTCCAATAAGCTATCCCTCCAAGGTGTACAAGTACTGCATGCTTGATCTGTCACAGTCACACCAAAAACCATTGCAGCCTGCATGCATAGGCAAGGGTGTATACACGGGGGGGGGGGGGGGGGGGGGGGGGGGGTTATAGCATATACTTCACTCCAATGGCATGCAATAGAGAAGTAAAGGCTGACTTTTGCCGGACAAAAAAGTCCTCTAGCTCCACTGATGCATCTCAAAAGCAGCAGCTCTAGCGAATGGGGAAAAAACGGCGGTGCACCTAGAAGAGCTCCTTGCATGCAAAATACTCCCGTTACACCACTCCCTCTCTTTTAATGTTGACCATAGCGGTCTGGTGGATTTCTCTGCCTTAATTGTAGGATATCTTTGTGCTTGCGCTGCCGCTGGTTCTTCTGCATGGTGCTCTCTCCTGAATAGGTGCAGCTGCTGGAATGTTCTCAGTATAGTGGGTTCATCATCGCCATCTAGTAGCTGTAGGCCTACATCACTTCTAACAGCTGGTCGAGTTTGTGCAAATTCATTTTCCACCGTCTTCCTCCCGCTCTTTGGTCCACGGAGTACAATATCCACAGGTGGATCCAGTCCTTTTTCTGCAGAACAAAGCTTTAATCTGTCAAAATGCACAGTTTGGTGTGTACCATGCACCATTTGGGCTCCTGATTTTATACGTTGCTTCGCCAATCCTATCCACTATTTTGTATGGGCCTATCAATGGGTGGCGCAACTTACGAGACTGACCCTTAGGAACAGCGGGCGTAAACAACCATACTAAATCGCCATTAGCTAGTGGTTTCCCATGCACCCTTTTATCGTAAATAGCCTTTTGTCTGCAATGTCCACTCTGGCAATTTTGTCTCACTGTAGCATATGCCTCCCACAAGCTCTCTTTCATCTGCTGAACATACTCTGGTACAGACATATGCGGGGATTGAGCCAAGGGGTACATTAAGTCAACTGGTAAGGTGGCTGGCGTCCAAACATTAAGAAAAATGGACTGTACCCTGTGGTAGATTGTCGACTAGAGTCGTACGCAAAACAAACCTTACGGATATGTATCTCCCAGTTCGAAGAATGATAGCCAACTGTGGTAGATAGCATGCTGAGAAGCGTTCGATTAAAACGCTCTACCATCCCATTGCACTCTGCAATAAATTGCAAACTTCTTTGACCAGTTCTGACTCGAATTGGCGGCCTTGATCCGAGTGTAGTTGCTCCGGGGGTGAAAATCTACAGAACATGTCATCCACCAACTTACCTGCTAGTTGCTACAGTCAGTGCTTCCTGATTTGGGATGCCATTTGTAAAGTAGTCTGCAGTGACTAGAACATACTTATTACCGTCCTGAGTTTCCGGAAGTGGGCCCATGATATCAACACACACAATTTGCATGGGGTACCCAGTCACTATGGTTTGCAACCCAGCTCGGGACTTTGGGGTGGGGGATTTTCTCGTAGCACAGCTAACGCAACTTTTACACCAACTTCTTATTGCCCCCGTGCAACCAGGCCATTAGAACCGCTCTCTAAGTAGCCCCAACATCTTTTCTTCCCCTAGAAACTGCCCCCTCATGCAGATCCTTCAACACCATACTATGAAGTATAGTGGGCAAAACCAACTGTTCCTTTCCATTCCCATCCAATGCTTTCCTATAAAGCACTCCCTTCCGCATACACAATGAACTCCAATGTTGCATTAAAAGCCTACTCCCCCTATCCCAGGAGCTGGTTGTAATGCTACATGTATATAAGTGTTAAACTTAGACCGGCATCATTATTATTCTAGTTGGCACATCTATCTTTTTCTGTAAGAGCTGTGTGCATAAATGAGGCCTATGGTCTTACTGCTGTAAGAGCTGTGTGCATAGATGAAGCCTTTGGTCTTACTGCTGTAAGAGCTGCATGTGCATAGGTGAGGCCTTTGGTCTTACTGCTGTAAGAGCTGTGTGCATAGATAAGGCCTTTGGTCTTACTGCTGTAAGAGCTGTGTGCATAGATGAGGCCTTTGGTCTTACTGCTGTAAGAGCTGTGCATGTGCATATAGATGAGGCCTTTGGTCTTACTGCTGTAAGAGCTGTGTACTTAGATGAGGCCTTTGGTCTTACTGCTGTAAGAGCTGTGTGCATAGATGAGGCCTTTGGTCTTACTGCCGTAAGAGCTGTGCATAGATGAAGCCTTTGGTTTTACTGCTGTAAGAGCTGTGTGCATAGATGAGGCCTTTGCGTGGTCATACTGCTGTAAGAGCTGTGTGCATAGATGAGGCCTTTGGTCTTACTGCTGTAAGAGCTGTGTGTGCATAGATGAAGCCTTTGGTCTTACTGCTGTATAAGCTGTGTGCATAGATGTGGTCTTTGGTCTTACTGTCTTACTGCTGTAAGAGCTGTGTGCATAGATGTGGTCATTGGTC
This sequence comes from Spongilla lacustris, assembly GCA_949361645.1. Lineage (NCBI taxonomy): Eukaryota > Metazoa > Porifera > Demospongiae > Spongillida > Spongillidae > Spongilla > Spongilla lacustris. Next base: position 13,652,760 of record OX442415.1, read on the forward strand.
TTACTGCTGTAAGAGCTGTGTGCATAGATGAAGCCTTTGGTCTTACTGCTGTAAGAGCTGTGTGCATAGATGAGGCCTTTGGTCTTACTGCTGTAAGAGCTGTGTGCATAGATGAGGCCTTTGGTCTTACTGCTGTAAGAGCTGTTAGCATAGATGAAGCCTTTGGCCTTACTGCTGTAAGAGCTGCATGTGCATAGGTGAGGCCTTTGGTCTTACTGCTGTTAGAGCTGTTTGCATAGATGAGGCCTATGGTCTTACTGCTGTAAGAGCTGTGTGCATAGATGAAGCCTTTGGTCTTACTGCTGTAAGAGCTGTGTGCATAGATGAGGCCTTTGGTCTTACTGCTGTAAGAGCTGTGTGCATAGATGAGGCCTTTGGTCTTACTGCTGTAAGAGCTGTGTGCATAGATGAGGCCTTTGGTCTTACTGCTGTAAGAACGGTATGCATAGATGCGGGTAAGAGTTATTTGCATATAGTGCATGTGTATCATCATGTATGTACGGTATGTCATCGACTATCAGAACATTTGTTAATATCTTTTACATCTGTATTTTGCATCATTTGCTAGATCTGAAAAATCTTCCCATGGGTATTCTCAATAAACTGAACCAATATATGTACGCTTTATCTATCCCAGCTACAGGTAAGCTACAAATCCTGGTATATACATGCAGGCTTGCACCCGCCTTCATCCAGGGCTAATAGCCCAGTTTATGGGCAGCAAGTTGTAATATAGTGAAGGCACTTCTAAATGTTCAGATGAAAATGCAACTCGACTAATGCATGCATGATTCAATTTTTATCAATGCCATTTTACTTTTCAAATTAATATACTGTAGTGCTATATACAGGGTGTTTCACAATCAAGGATTTGGTTATGAGAGATGATCAAGCAGTTAATTAACTGGTGATTGTTGTTAAAATTTCTAACAGCAAATGAAGACATGCTGGTGAAATAAAATTAATATAATCTCCAGTCCATCAAATGCAACTTTCGAGCAAGATTGATATCCATCAGTTCAATAGCATCCTGATTGCTTCTTCTGTTGCTGATAAGGCTCATCTGTTGTCTGTCTCATCCCCACATGCTGCTTCATGGCTGTCTGTAGTCCCTTCTGAAGGTCTGGGCCTTCATCTTGAGCCTTCAGTATTCCAGGTAGCTGTCAAGTGGTGGCTTGGTTTGGACACCTCTAATGGTTCCCAGTGTGCCCTTATGCCCAAACAGTGCATTAGATCCCCTTGGTCACCACGCCACAACATGCAAAAAAGGAGAAGACGTGGTCATCCGTCACAACCATCTGCGCAATGTGTTGGTGGAGACCTCCACTTGAGTGTGATAGTGGAGATGGGCAGCAACCTTACTTCAAACCATGACCACTCACGCCCTGCAGACATTTTGCTACCCAATTGGGCCCTTGGTAAACCAGCTGCCTTTGATATCTCAGTGACATCACCGCTAAATCCTAAAATTGTATCAGTAGCGGGATTGTCAGCTGGGGCAGCTGCATTGTCCACTGAAGAGCATAAACACACAGAAAATGACCCCAAATGCAATGCCTTGGGGTGGTGTTGTATAACCTCTGGTTGCAGAGTCGTATGGTGCTTGGGGAAAAGAAGCCATAGATTTGTTTAAAATGCTTGCCTCCCGTCTTGCCATAACATCGGGCAAAACAAAATCAGCTGTGCTGTCTGAGCTGTACAGTAGGCTCAACCTGCACTTGGTGAGAGCGAATGCAACAGCGATCCTTTCCAGGTGGCTCCCATCTTAAAATTTAATTAATTGTAGTGTGATTTAAGTGTTGTGTGTATTACATATTCTGTTCATATAATAATTATACATAATTATAATTATAAAATGTAATCTTTAATGGTTAATTAATGTTAATACAAGTCCCGAGAACCTAATTCATTTCAATTACATGTTGTTTATACAGGGTTGGTGGTTAACTGCTTCCATTTAGAATTTATTCAAAGTTGAAATCTTAATTTATTTATTTTCGCAATGTACTTGATTTTGAGGGCCATTGAATCTTGATTTAGTAGTTTGAATTTATTTGTTAGAGATTTTGAATGCCTCTAAAACGATTATGTTTTAATTAGGTGTTATCGCGAATTATGAATTCGTTTTCGTTAATTTAATTTGATTTTATGATATTTATTTTGTTTACATCAACACTATGTATAAAACACAGTATAGTTAATTTGGGATTCTACGGAGGATGGCTCTGGCATTCGCTCTTGTTCAAGATTGAGAAAAGCTCAAAAGATATCTGTGCCCTTGGCAGAGACTTGTGAATCGCAATCCTAGCTATGATCTGAGCCAGAAAGCTTGAAGCTTCATTACCCCAAGCCCCATAGGAGTCAACTACTAAAGGGGTTGAGACCCACCCTAAAGCTAAACACTTTTCATCGTTGGCCTGGTGTTTCCTACTCTCCGTTGCCTCAAGGACTGCACCAAACGTTGCTCCCGCTTCAGCTAAAGTTGAAGGATTTAGCGGTGAGACAACGGAGATGTCCTCCATGATTCCAATGCTACACAAGAATATCAGCAGACCGTGACTGTGAATGGTCAGGAAAAGACCCAGACCAGCTTCAACTTCGATTGAAGCATGTGCACGGTGAAGAAAGTGTGCTAAAGTGTCCCTGAGAGCATTATGGCGTGAGATAACATCACCCCCACATTTGCATGTTAATGCATGGTGTGTGTATTTTATTCATCATGATTTCAATTACATCAACATTTAAGCTCACGTTAATGGAGCATTTATCCACAATTTTAAGTTAATTAACTGCTTGTGGTTAATGTATTAACAATTTTCCTTGATTGTGAAACACCCTGTAGAACTACAGCAGTATTCCAGAACACAACGATAATCCTCCTTTGTAATTAGCAAGCAGCCATGCCCATGCAGGTGGGCTGTGGAAGGGTTATATTTTAAGGCCAAAATGCTTTTCCCTTCTGTAGCTCTCAGATACTGTGCAGCAATACTGCTGGTGATGCACGGATGATTGCCAAGCGATAGCTAGCTTTACAAAATGAAATTTGGGTAAGGGAGTAATAAAATGGACCATGCACTAACACATCAATTCATTTTACAAGGAGCAGTGTTGGATTCAATAAGAAATTTTGGTGATTTCAATATGCTGTCAACAAACCAGCATGGTTCAGACGGAAGATCTGGTGAAAATTTATGCTCCCAGCACAGTAAATTCTCTAAACATTAGTTCTTGTACATTCATCCACTGGTTACATAACTGATGTGTGTGGTGTAGACCAATCTTGCTCAGGCTTTACTTGAAGGAAGGCATTGAATTTTGTGAGAGCTTTTTGATTGATTGATCATGATTTAAGTGCACATAGTAACATCATGGCAAGAAATGACATACGTAAATGCACTTATCTATTGCCCAGTACTGAAACGGGAAGCATCTGCAGAAGGGAGACAAGTTTACTAGTCCTGACCTAAATATTAGTTCAGAGGATGAGGCGACAACAGTATCTGGTAATATTATTAATTCAATTGGAACATGACTTAGATTAATGGAGTTACCTCTTGTACCATATGGTGACAAGCTGATGTGGAAGAAGGCTGATGCATTGAGATCAACAAGGTTTTTCACAATCTTAAAACACATCAGAAGATCTAAAAACACTCTGAGATACTCCAATGAATGAAAACCTAGATGACCGGCATAGCTCATAGTGGGCAGGTTTACCCATTTAAAAATAGCTCAGGTGAAAAAGTGCTGAACCCTTTCAACACATCTCTTGTCTTGTACGAGATGTTGGAATAAGCCATGTAGCTGGGTCGGGGCCTTTACATGTAGGTACCCAGAATGCTTATACAAGACACATGGGTGCCCCTATACAGTTCTTTTTGATGGTAATGAGTGTCCAATTTCTAATGTCTCAAGATCTGTTATAACAAATGATGAATAAATTAGTAGATCAGAGAATCTTGTGTTTTATAACATGCAAGCTCCTGATTCCAAGTTTTTAACTCTGTATCTCGTTAATCATTTGATGTCATGAAATGGTTTCTGGCAATACCCTAGCCCACACTACTACTACTATTAGTGGCGATCGAATGACCTTAGCTACATGTACAAAGCAATGATGCAATTATACTAATTGATATGAGGTCCACTACAGTTGAGATATATAATTAAAATAGCAAATGAAACTTTTAATTTTTTGTTTTATATTCAGTAGATTGAAAAGGTCTACATCCTGTTGGGTTCAACATTCAAATTTAGTTTGAATTAAGGGTTAATATTCACACTGCATGATGGAAAGGTACCTGGGGTAAACAGGTAATTTTTAAAACAACGTTTTTGGCAGCTTACAAAGAGCAGTAAAGTTTAAATTTGAAGCCATTTTCAAGATTTCTTCATGATACCATAGTAAATAACAATGTAAGCACTATACATATGATGTGCGAGCACACTTGTTAGAATAAGTACAAACCAAATATCTTTGATTCATTGCAACAGATTTACAATGGTAACATTGGTATGCGGAGAAATCCTGAAAACTGGAGGAAAGTGGCTTCCAATGTAATACTTTAATGCTTATTACAAGCTGCAAAAAATTATGTGTATACCTGCCCGCCACACTAACCGTTACATGTAAGTCAAAACTAAATAGTTCAAAATTCTGTGAAAACTTGAAGCAACTCAGAAAATGAATAAATTTAGTACCAAGTTTTGAACCAATTTGTCTGAAGCAACCAAACTTGCCATACACATAGCACTGTGGAGGGTATTTTGAGCTCCTAACTACATTCCAACATGCCGTTGTAATCGATAAAATTAATGTGTTTCGAAGTAGTATTTATTTACTTAACATCAGATATGGCGTATATTGCACAGTAAAGTGTTTCTTGTACAGAAGTGCTAGTAGGCTGTGAGGGGTTCAAGCATAAAAACAAAAGTGATTTTTTACATGACATTGTAATGAACATGCACTGTAGATCGATAATGGACTTGGGATGTCATTATTGATTTGAAGAAAAGGTTCAAGTGTTTGACTACATGTAAGATAAAGGCTTGTTATTGACCAACATCGTTAAAGGTGTGATCACCAGTATCAATTGCCATAGATGGTCAATAACCAGCCTTCATCTTACTCAAACTTTGATCTTAAATCTGTAAGAGCTGTATTTTGCATTGGTCTTGCTGCCGTACGCTGCATGGAGTCCAGTGCACAGACAATACAGCTTTGGTCCTACTATTAAAAGAGCAATGATCACCATGCTTTCATGCTACATGCATGTACCAGTAATATGCAAGGGATTTTTGACCAGATGTGTATTATGTATGTTTGCTCGATCTGTGCCAGTGTGTTTGTGTACATACTGCACATTGCAGGACTCTTCTCCATCAAACAGTGTGAAAGTCTAAATGTTTCAAAACTGGATCCATAATAGTGCCAGATACGCAGTGGACCCTTCTCTATCAAGCAGTGTGAAAGTCTAAATGTTTCAAAACTGGATCCATAATAGTGCCAGATACGCAGTAATGAGGTGTCTTTTCAGTTACAATTATGGAGATATTATGTCTCATATACATACCGTAAGGTTCTAACTGTAAACCTACTGGTAGTTTCCGCGTATACAACCGTCTACAATGTATATGCAATTTACATAATGTAAATATATATATAATGAATGTACCACGCATATGGAAAAACCTTTATATAGAAGCGGTTCGCGTTTAATTTTGCATGTAATCGGGGTCAAATCCTATATTAATTGCTAAACACCAGATATGGTTACACATACATGCATTTATGTGCATGTACCCTGCATGCATGCAGACAAAACATGAAAGAAAAAAAAATAATAATTCGTATGCAACTAAGCAAGTTCTAGAACTGCAAGATTTACAGCGATATACACCTATTCGTAGTTCAAGTCAGTAAATTGGGAATTCAATTCCTCTTCAGAATCTAGTATTTTAACGCTTTTGAAATGATTCCATTTAGACAGTCTTTCTTGTAGTAGAACTCGTGGTTGGGACCTGGAGTGCCCGACTTCGTAATTACTTCATAGAGCATTGTATAAAACCTATTTCTCTGCACAATACGGTAAAATCCCAAGTTGGCAGGCAGGACGTAGCGGGTACAGCTGAAATCCATGTCCCCACAAAACGCGTACTTTAGACGAAACTGGACGGAAGTGTAGAACTTCATAAACTTCTTAATGACATCCTTTTTGGCTTCGTACGTGTTCCTGTTAGCCACTAAGGCATCAGTGTACATCGGAATGTATCCGGCACCTCCTAGAGGTGGAACTGTAATAGATTTGACCTGCACTCCAGGCTCGCTGTACAGCACTTGGCCTATCACTTCGGAGTAGGCTAAAAAATTGGACTCTTTTGAGCCAATCACATCAGTTATCATGGCATTGGAGTCATTGGAATACGTTTCGTCTGTGCAAGGATTCTTCCCATTGCTTCGTGCACATCTGCCAGAGAGCTGCCCAATGTTATTCACGATGTCATCATGCTCAGGTGGGTTGGAAAGAACTCCAGCGTCCATAGAGGAGGATCCAAACTTATTAACGTACCCATTCAAATAGTAACCGGGGAGTGTCCAGCTTCCTCGAAAATTGCCAATCAGGTCTACGTTTTGTGATCCTTTTGATGAGCTTAGTGTTGCTAAGAAGTTTGAGCACACCAAAGTTGGGATGCCATAAACGTTACCGTTGTATGTTACACCATCTACAGCAAATCGAAAAAACGAATCTGAGTTGACTGGTATGTCAGGATCTGGATTAGGTTGCAATAAGTTTGATTTAACCATCTCCCCAAGCAGAATGGTGTCCACCTCAACCACGTCATATGCACTGGGACCCTCGCCAAAATATGTCTTCAGGCTCTTCAATGTGTATAAATCATTTGTAGCAGGGTCTCCGTCAACCTTGATCGTAATGCCATATTTCTGCTGGAATTCATTCGCTATATAATTTGTCAGAGATTTTAGACCATCCCCTTTGAGATCAGGGATATAAGGATAAATGAGCACGCGAAGAGCAGCGTCGTTTGTAATGGCATTCTGCAGTGAACATTTGAGATTAAAATATATGCATCGAATATAATAAATATATTATTATTATTATTACCTTGCATTACATACAGACGTAACATACTTTTTCTACACATACACTGTACATAAATTAACATCTACGCCCAGACCTAGTTACAACAAATCAGTAATATGGGGGCATTATCCGGGCCAGGATGGAGGTGGAATTTGCCCTAACCAGTTGTAAATTAAGGCGGCCATAAATGTCATTGCATATATGTTATTGTAATAACTGAAAAATAAAAAGTATCATCACATGTGGGATTAAAATAGGGTGAGTAACCGGTTATCAGGTTATTCGGATTATTCGGATACTCGCAAAAACCTGTCCGTTCGAATAGCATTACTCGGAAAAATCGATTATTGGATTTGTTCTATTCGGTTTGTGCACCTGTGGGATGGGGGTAAGTGTGTGTGCTCAGGGCATCTGGTGTTATGGGGTAGCTGTAGGAGGGTATCTGGTGTGATGTGTACATTTAGCTGGCTCAGTGAGCAGAAAACTTGAATAACCTATAGGTATTCGGCTGGCAAATTAAAAATCGATTTCTTTTTTCAAGTATTTGGAAAAATCGATTTTCAGATCCAGAAAAACCTGAAAAATCGATTAGTGTTTTAAAAGTATTCGGAAAAAGCGATTTTCATTATTCAGGGGAGGTTGCACCGGCACCCTAGATTAAAGTCCAGTAGCCGGCATGAGGGGCAAGGTTATAATAATAATAATTATAATCGCATGCACGCACATGCATGTGGCGCGCTCATGCAAGACTATACGATTGCACAACTTGATCATTTCAGTTCTGGCCTGATTATACATCATGCGCAGTAATATTAATTGTAATAATGATGTGCATGTACATGTAGTTGACTGCTCTCAGCATATCAGTATACTATCCCCATATGCAATATTATAACTTATATACTGTATGTATTAGTACTAGTATTTAGAAATATGCATGCGTTGGTAGATTATGTCCCATTGGCGCGCGCGCAACAAGCTAAACTGGTTGCGTTATATACATAGTTTTAAAGCTTGCAATCCGTTGTTAATATCCACCATCTAATAGGAATGATATCACTTAACATGCATGGAAATTATGGGGAAATTTAATCGCCAGGCGATGGATCAATCACCTAGGTTTTCCATTGAGTTATTCATTAGCTACGGCGTAGAGGATTCTCAGCATATCTGTAACTTCATCTTGACAAAGCGTCTTATACATGTATATGGCCACACATTTCAAAATGGCCTCCCCCACTGCTTCACTAAGGCCTGCTTTGATGCCAAGTGCTTTTCTTGCTCCTTATCACGGATTAGGATAATGCATGGACAATTTTGCACGATCAAAGAAGGTATATACATGTACACTTGACCCCGAAACGGAATCATATCAGACAATGCCAAGATTGACTAAAGAGTGTGATCCAAGGATCCAAAGAAAAGAGCAGTACTTTTATTTTCTAAATAGCAGGTTCTGAGCATTTATTTTCGAGAGCAGGTTATGCAATTTGAAAAAGAATTTAAAGAGTGCAATATTCAATGCAAAAATTCCAATTTGAACTATATACACGTAGTGTAACTCTTTAACTAAATTGTCAACTTAACTCGGGTTCTGGCAAAAACCAGGTTAGTGAACTATAACTGAACTGAAAGAATTTGGAAAAGATAATAAATTTATTCAACTTAACTGCACAACAAACAGAACTTAATTAATTGGATCTTAACTATCATTTAACTATCCCATTACTATAGCTAGCATGGCAGGTGGTGCTTGCATGCATGCGTAAACATCATCAATATATATATAATTATATATTATATTATAATTATTATAATATAATATATATCTATGTTTCTATTATTTTGGCATCGGGTGCAATGTGTAAATAGTTGGCCACGCCGAGCGATTTAGGCTTATCTAGGTAGCTGTGATTGTGCACTGGTCAGTATCTGGGTTGTTGGGGGTAGCTGTGGTTTTGTATAAGGGTGTCTCAGTGTTGTGATGTATAATGTTGTCTGGTGTGATGTGTGAAGCTGCAGTTGAGTGCTGAACGATAACCATAACTCAGTGAACAGAAAACCTTAATAACCTTGGTGTTCGGCTGGCAAATTGTGAGAACTTATTCTAGTTTCACGACAAACTAATTGCATTCCAAAGTACACGTATAAGTAAATAGTACGGAATTTTCAGTGGGTAAGATGACACAAACACCTCACTGCTGCAAGTGATAATGTATTTAGATTTCATCGTAGTGCAAATGCATGTACATTTATATATAATACCAGCTATATAATGAGCATTATCTGCATCAATGAAGTGCACAAATGAATTTAATTTCCCATGGAATCACTATCACAATGATAGTACATGTACATGCATGCACGTCATTTACTCAGTATAGCTATACGTTTCGTAGCTTTGCATCAACATCACTTTCGTTGCGGGGGTTCCACTAGGTATTACTGCTCATTGAATCCATTTTAGCAGTGACTGCACCTTCCTCATCAATAGTGCCATATATTTCATATTACTTCAAAAAGTATTCTACCGTTGAGAAATGGTGTAGTATGATTTGCCGAAAATAGGACGTTGATAGCTTTAACCCTTCGAAACTCGAAGGTTATAGAAATTCAAACCTAATGCCATTTTATACGATTTTTTAATGATAGGTTGCTTTTCTCGTAAACTTTCCCATATACATGTATCCATTATCATTCTGATTCAAAGCGCTGGACAATCTGATTTATGCTGTTAAGACAGACTTGGACAGTCGATTTGTTTGCATACCTTTAAAAGACTGTGCACAACCTTGTATACATACCATATATAATTTCATATATGCAGAGATAAAATATGTTATCTCTGATATATGGTGTGCAAATAAATAGAATTTGGCTGTGTAACGAATTGGGGTACTATACCTCACGTGACGCTTTGGCACTTGTGCAGTTTCCCCCCCCCCCCCCCCCCCCCCCCCCCCACTTCAATTATTGACGTAGCAATATATTATCTAGTCTACAATGAAAACCGCCTGCTCAGAACTAAGTAAGGGGCCACTGTGAATCCGACGTCGACGGCAAGCCAATTGTACCTTTACATTTCAAAAACGAAGCCGCCAAAAACGATACGTTGGGGCAAGCGCCAGTGCACAGTGGGGTACGGTTTATGATGTCGGGGTGCATTAACTACTTTTCGTTACAAGCTATAGGTGGGAGGGGTTCCCCCTCCCTCACCCTCACCCTCTTTCATTCATTTAGTTCTGCTGAAAGGTGCAACAGTGTGAAACCAAAGGGTGTTAGCTGGGTCTAAAATTGTTGTGTATAACAAGCGTATGCACAATGTAAATTCACGTTATACACGATGTCTATCGTCGAATAAGCGTCACTGACTCAGCATCCCCACGCACTGGCGCATATAAGGCTTACCCCCAATGTATCGTGTTGAGAGATGTGTATCCTTTGTTGCCGTGCGTATTCCGCCGCTTTAAAAATATCATGTTACATGTACGTCCATAATTGAAGTGGGGGGGGGGGGGGGGGGAGGAAACTGCACAAGTGCCCGGGCGTTTTGGTTAAAGCCATCTCTGTCAAGTTTACTGACAGTGTTGCCGCGATGTATTGCGAAAGGCGATATATCGCGATTAAACGTTTATATCGCGAATTGCGATATATCGCTATTAATCTTTAGTCATATCGCGAAATAAACGTGTACGGACGTAAACAAAGATATACAGAAATTAAAATTTAGAAACGAGCAGAGATAAGCATATATCAATGAAAATAATTTACTGTTACAGTTAAACCAGTTCAGTTTGAATTTTGCCTTAGAAATATACATTATTTTGCCAATGCAGCCTTTCATGCATGATGCCACGCCGCCATGGGCGCAACCTTTTCTTCTTAAGGAAAATACCGAAGCAAAAATGCACAAGTACTTGCTTGCTAGTTTAGCTATATAGCTATGGTATAGGGACGTATGGTTCATGATTCCTCCACCACAGCAATGGGTTATATTTTCTGAAATTGATTTCTGCTGACAGGCTGCTTGGGAACATTGCGCAAGCTATCATGCGCCATCCTACGCCTCCCATACGGCAGTATTGAAGGCTTCGGGATCATCGCTCATGAAAACGTCTTTGGTAGCTAGTACATGTAGCGTAAGCATGTATACCTGTACCATATCCTTCGTGGTAACCATAACTATTCACCCCAACATTTAATAACCAAGCGATAATTGATCATGAATAATGTAATATATCGCGATATTTATATCGCGATTAAATGCTCATATCGCGATATATCGCGATATAGACGATTAAATATGAAGGTTATTTCGCGGCAACACTGTTTACTGATGGCAGCATAGTTTGATCAGAAACTGGATTGGCCGGAGGATCACTGTCCAAGCCGGAAGGAATGCGTTGGAATTTTGTGACGCAAAGGAACGTGACACAACGTCTCTAGGCAACCGTCTCCACCCACATGACGTTAATCGTAAAGGGTCGGATACTACGCGCGTAGGACTAGCTATACATTTACGCAGGGCCGGCGCAGCCCGTAGGGCAGGTAGGGCATTTGCCCTACCACTTTTTCCCGCGACTAAGATAATTATTAATAATTTTCATTAATTAATTAGCTTTGAATAAATTTATAAATAACCGTTAGCATGCGCAATGGCCGCCGTACCGTTTGCAATATGGACGCTCTACCTGCGGTTGTAGTTGAATTTTTGTGGTTAATTAATTATTCATAGCCTGCTTCCGCCGGCCCTGTTATAAGTGAAAAGTAGTTAAAATGAGGAGGAGAAGAATGAGCAATGTGATGTACAGGACAAGAGCTGGTAGTAGAGATGTGAATTTGTTGGCGGATAGAAGTACTTCAAACACAACATCTTCTGTATATCAATGGGTGTGTAGAAGTCGCCAAATATCAGTTTTTAACACTTCAACCCGCCTTCTGGCATCTTTGTTGGGCCTAGCGATAAGACTGTTGTTGCTGATATCCGGAGATGTGGAGGCTAACCCGGGACCTTTAGGTCAAGGTGAGGATACGACTTTCACCCATGCACTACCGGACCTTTTTAGCGTTACGGTTAAGGATTTAAGGTTAGGGTTAGATATGTTGTAATTTGTAAACTCACGGCTTTGCTTCAATCCAGCTTATGGGTGGTCGTTAGTTGGGGTTTTACGGCTAGCTGTGTATAAGTCTGTTACGAAATGTTTAAAAATACAAGCTCATAGTACGCACACCCCCATACATGTACACCACGACGTGTGAACTCCACTTTTCCGTCTTCTAATTCACAGGCGTGCATATGAAAACGTGTTACAGTCCCACAAACTACAGTGGGCATTACATAGCACGTATCGAACACTCTACACGCTACGAACTGCACGCTACAGACATATAACAGATGTACGTTGGCAACCTATAATAGCTTTCGTAGGAAAGTATCAGAAACTGCTTAGATGGTTCCTATGCGACTTACCATACTCACGGTAACAGTCCCACAAAACCTTGCTGTGTATAAACGTCAATCATAACATGTTAGCCAAATTTTTAAACACAAGCTCATACATATATAGTACGACAAGCTAAAAGACAAACTTCATCATACACCACGATGTGTGCACTACTCTTTTCAGTCTTTTAATCTTGCAGGCGTGCATATGAAAACGTGTTACAGTTGCACAAACAGTGGGTCTTATATAGCAGTAAACACCGTACATGCTAAGAACTACACGCTACAGATACCTGTAGGTTAGTCAACCTCATAGCTTTCGTAGTGAAGTACATGTATCTGAAACTGCTTAGATGGTTCGTATACGACTTACCATACTCATGATACAGTCGAGGGCCGTCGCACAAAGCCTTCAAGCCGTCTATGAACTATAATCAACGTTCAACCTGCCCTAACAATGAGTAGGGTTGTATAGAGATTGAAAACTAACCTATACGAACACTTCTTATCAATAAAATACGCGTTAAGTGTTAGAAAAGGCTAAAAAAAGCTAGGATAATTGTACGCCCACGCCCCGAATAAGCGAAACACGAATTGTAAATAAATGTTGTACATGTACGTGTCCTAATGGATTGCGTGAGAGGTTTCCAACCCATGTATCAAATATCTATGGTGTATAAAGCTCTCCGCAAATATTTATTTCTAAGATACCTGCAGCTGTGTCTAGGAGTGCATGTGTTGATAAGACCGTAGTACGTGAAAGCGTTAATTGAATCTGATGAAATTTAAGTGTGGATTACTTAATAAAGTAATATACACATTTCTAATATTCTCTCTTCGTTTGAATCGTCAGATCCGCTTGACTCACAGTGCTGTAATGAGCATATGCTTACCATAGCAGCAACGTGCCCCTTCGACTGGAGATTGGTGGGCAATCGTCTGCTAAGGGATCGCCCCCAGATTGTTGAAGACATTGATCGTGAAAAAAATCACAGTGAAGAAGTAAAAAGAGACAAAATGTTTTCAAAGTGGAATGAGTTGAAAGGGTCACATGCTACTTATAGAGCCCTGATGGAGGTATTTGATGAAGTAGGGAATCGCCAGGCTGCGGAGATGGTGAAGAAATTGGTATCAACATTAGATAAAGGTAGATTTTGTCATGGTATCATGCGAGCAAAACCCTTCTATTGTGTACACAAAGCTTGCAAGCATAATTAAAAATACAAATGTACAATGTATCGAGCACAAATTGCTTATAAATTTGGATGTTTGACTGTTCGTTTACTACTGTTTGATGGTTGATATATGGTTAGTCAAAAGCACTTCTAAGAGGTCATGTTTTCACCCCTTCTTTCATATAATATTTTACATGGAGTGTGTTTTCCCCTTCCTGTCTTTCATATCTCTCTGTACTTCCTATGACCCATTTGGCCAAGCAGCAAATCAACAGGACCAACAAGCTGCAGCAGACGTCCCACTTGTGATGACCTCACAACCATCACCAATAGTTTCAGTGCACGGTAATGAAATCGTTGGTTGTGTCATTGTTTTGGATACATGTTCTAATAGAGTGGCTGTTTTCAGGGTGTTTACTGTCACTGAAAGGACCACAATTGTCGAGTCATGTGCTTTTATATCCAGTTATATCTGTACACCTGCAGTCTCATATAATCATGGTGGCTACTGTTGAGTACATTGTAGGTGTGACTGATTGAAATTTACTATCTTCTATTGTTGGTTGAAAACATCGACCAAAGTTATACAAGTGGATGTTTACCAAGCCAATCATTGTGCCGTGTTATAAATATAGGTATAATTGCAAATTATTGCACAAAGCCCACCACACACTATGAATTGTTTGGTAAACATCCACCTGTATAGCTTTGTTACATGTAGATGGTACACTAGTTTTGGTAAATTTCAGTTGGTCATGGGCATTTTATAATACAATAGAGTTCATCTTTATTTAGGAATGTCATATTTTCTTTCTACAAGAACAGCAAAATACATGCATGTAGTTCTAAGCTACATGTATATGTAAAACAAACATAACTTATGTGTACTTGTGCACTGTACAAAAATTTATTCTGAGACTGCATGATTTGTCTGGCTGTTATGACATTAGTAACCACATTTGTTACAATTATAACGTCTTGTGTGATTATGTGCCATAAATGTATATGCAAGTACATGCATGTACAATGGTAACTTCATTATGCACATTACTCCATACTCCCAGTGTAAACAAAAAATAAAGTATTTCAATGATGGTTTTTGTTTGATGTCCTATTCAATTAGAACAAAACCAAAGAGGAAAAAGTATCGAGAGTTACGGCAGTAACTCTCATATAGGATTTGTGCCGTATCATGAATATCATTAAAAAAACGCGTCCCGCGTATAACTCACGAACCGAGAAACGGATAGTGTAGCTCTTTATTGCTATCGATCCACAATGGAAAGACGATCATTTTCATGTTTTGTTCAAGTCGCTAGACCGTGTACTTTAAGAGAACAAAAAAGCTCGTAGTTCTCGTTCCCAGACCGTAATTTGTCCATAGTCGTCGTCGTCGTCGTCGTCGTCTTTATGGGTGAGTATAACTCGAGATAGGAAAGGTTTTAAAGAGCGCCAGTTACACCAAAAATCGTAGAAAAATCTGACAATACATCTTCAGGTATCAGATATATAAATAAAGCATATAACCAATATACGTAATTTGCAGCTGTTCTCGCGCGCCAAGATATCAGTACGTAATCTCACGTAATATAGAGAGTTAGCTATATTAAAACCGTTTCCATGACAATGCTTCAGAATTGTGGATTGTGTATGATTGGCATGGAACACTTACAGGTGTGAGTTTCGTTTGTTTTGCTCACCATTTTTAGCTAGCGATGTTGTATTTGTCAAAATGCCTTTACCGTTTACGGCTACGAAAGAGGAAAGCTAAGCGACTAGAGGAATACCTCCTACATCGAGACTATGAGTTAGAGTCCTCCCGAGTTCGGTACCGGTACGATGCTGATGCTGAACAAAGGCGGGCGTCTGCTGAGGCTCAGCTCGTGACATGTACAGAGCAAATCTGGAGTCGAACCGAGCTTCTGGCAACAGGAAAAGAATTCTGTTGCGGTGCGAGCTTCTAAGAAGCGACGTTATGAACTGAACTCAGACCAGAAACGAGCTTCTAAGAGGGAAAGCTTGGCGCGTGAGTTTCGAACTAATGGAACAACTACAAATGACTACATGTATACCTATATACTAGTAGTCACTTATTAAAAAAAAATGAGTGAAACAAGATATAAAAAACATTCTCTCTGAGAAAGGTAGTGGTATATAGGATTTGAAAGAAATGGTGGTGTAAAAAGGAAGGGAACAAGGGATTCATGCAGAGGAGATACAATGATTATTCCTATATTTAGCACTGTATAGAACGTCATTACTATTATGTTGCTAAATATAGGAATAATCATTGTATCTCCTCTGCATGAATCCCTTGTTCCCTTCCTTTTTACACCACCATTTCTTTCAAATCCTATATACCACTACCTTTCTCAGAGAGAATGTTTTTTATATCTTGTGATATTATTAGAAGCCCACAAAAGTGTACTGTGAGAAAACTAATTATTGTTAGGTCTGTATTTCATAAATCTTAATAATTGCAAGATACCGAACTAGAATGTTTTCGAAGCTGATCCAATTTGATCGGAGTCGATTA
Organism: Spongilla lacustris; assembly: GCA_949361645.1. Taxonomy (NCBI): domain Eukaryota; kingdom Metazoa; phylum Porifera; class Demospongiae; order Spongillida; family Spongillidae; genus Spongilla; species Spongilla lacustris. The sequence goes on from OX442415.1 coordinate 13,669,017, forward strand.
CTTTTAGTTAGGTACCCAGATCCACATACTACGCATTATCACTTGCAGTGCAGCAAGCTTTTAATAATAATAATACTTACGTAAATGTGTGTGTGGGTACAAGACTATAGTTACGGAATTGGTAACTGTTTGGTTCAATGATAGCATCAGATTACTCTTGCTTTCTTCGTATACCAATTTATCATGTAGAATGTTACCAATCGCCGGCAATATTAAATACTTACACTGCCCATGCTGGCTACCTCCCCAAATATAAACATATCAACAAAAATTCTGCTGCTCAATCTCGCATGTTGTCCAGTTGTGTGATACCTCCCATTTCCTGCAATTTAGATCATCTTTGCATGAAAATCATGTTGGACAGTGTCACTTTAATGATGGATTGACCGCACGTCTACATGTAGGCGAAAAACGTGGTTTTAACCTACATGTAGGCGTTATATTGCGACCTCTGGTCCTCGCATTGAATGGCGCATAAAACTTTCAGCTCTAATAATGTACCACTAAACCATTGGGCTTCATTTTTAAATCGATTCGGAGACTCTTAAACCATCGGCTCTGTAGATATTCGATCGAGATGGAGGAGCGTATAAAAATTGCCTACGATCTTGATGGCGGATGGCATAAAGTTGGAAATCGCGTGTGTTTGACGACAAGAGGTCAAAAAATAGCTGTCTAAACAACGAAAAAGATTATAGCAAGGTTTTGAGAAAATTAGAACAACTAGAGTAAAAGAGGGGCGTGTCCGAACCAGAGCGTACATAGTAGCTGGCGTTGTTTTCTGACGCCACCTTGCAAGTAGCCCTCTTTGCTGTACTGATTATCTTATTTCAAGCGATGGCTATTTGTTCATTGTTTGGAATAATGCGATTTGCAACGCCTACATGCAGGTTAGCGCGCCTACATGTAGTGGTCGACCTATCGTTAAACTCAGCAATCCATTCAATCAACTGAACACACGTCCCACTATATGTAAAGGACTAGCTGCACTGAAGACATTTGTTTTTGACACTACCAGTAATTGCAAGGAAACAATGCCTGCATGCAATCTGCTGCACTCTGCAAAATGACGGTGTTCTTTGCATGTATATATTGAATTTGTGCTCTGTATACAAATATACTGTACCCGGTCCAGACAGAAAAAAGCTACGTTCAGCCACGTACGTAGTTTAAGTATCGTGGTGGCATGAGACTGTAGCTACGCGTACAGAGTAGCGAAGTTCGTGTAAACATTGAGCGCGTAGTTCAGGTAGTAGAATTTGGCCGCTTTGTCGCGTGGACACTAGTACAAGCAGCTTTGAAAGAATGACATGCCATTAGTGTCATGTAATCATGGCAACGCTGACACGCATAGTCAGCGTAGAGACTTATTGTGCTGTGCGCTCTATTCCTCTACTATAGAGTAATAATGTCGTACGCTAACTAATGTACATGTACGTGCTTAGCGTATCATTGTAGAATAGTACTCTACAGTCGGAAACTTTTTTCTGACTGGTACTGTAGGTGCACATAGTAATTGTATGTGCATGAGTTTATTTCATGCACATTTAATATATGGATTGGTTGATATATAATTATATCCTATATCATGTGTTCCATTGCTAGTACATAGGGCCGATAGGGGTAGAGTGATTTGAATATGCTTCTGATTGAAAAAAGTTAGATTTTAAGCGACTTAGCTATTTAAATGTATGAAAAATCTGAATTGTATTAACTAACAGCTAGTTATAAAACATTTACCATCTCATTTTTACATATAGAAAGGTTGTACTGAAGATGCAAACTGTGCAAACATATATTTACCATATATATGTTACGCGCAAAGCGTGGATTTGCGCAATCCCGGGATTGTCCTGCGCAAACCCTGGATCCATGGTTTGTGGTACAAACCATGGATTGGCTGCGCAATCCTGGGATTGCTCGTGCGCAAAGCGTAGATCTGGACAATCCCGGGATTGTCCTGCGCAAACCCTGGATTCATATAAATTTTTAACGAATAGATGAGTAACATATATAGGATTATATGAAATGATTTATACTGGCATAAGGATATGCGCTATAGCAGTACACACACAATTAATTATTCAGCAAGAGATATCATGGAAGCATGTTGAACAGCGCCATGGTGCAGCACTTTTGAAAATGTGGTCAGGTAATGACAAGCAGTTTGGATGGTACCATTCCATACACGCCTCACACTGTATCATATCTTCCTTGTGCCAAGGAAGGCGACAAGTACAGTAGACTGGCACCTTTATGCTGTTTAGGATTTTCTTTCTATGGCTTTTTGCCTCTTCAGCAGAAAAAACTGGATAGGCTGACATATAGGTGTTTTCCAAGCATTGAAGGAGATGAGGGCGCATCTTTTTCTGATTCCAACACTGATCTGCTGGCTCATCTCCATTGCACAAAGATGTTGCACATGCTATTGCATACACCCCACAGTCACTTCCATTAGACTGAAGTTGGAATTGCATGATATTCACTGTCAGTTCAGATTTACAGCAGTGAAGAAGTGAACAAATCAGTTTAATTGTTGCTGGAGAGACAGTAGTAAATCGGCTGTCATACAGATTTACTTCATCTAAGTTACATCCCATAGTTGAGATGCAGATCCAATGGATTTCATCTACATGTAATATTTGCACGCCCTCTCCTTTGAGGATTGGAAATGAAAAATTTTCCCCCAAGATTGGATTGTCCAATCCCTTACATTGGGGGAATTGGCTTTTCAGTAGTTCACTAGCAGCAGAGATGTGCCTGTCTGTCAACCAACCACCTGAACAGATAGTATTTTTGTCATCAACATTTAAACTTAGTTCAGATAGCCAAGTTGTCGTATTCATTGATGGGCCTCTAGGAGTGATATGCTCTCCTTCATTTTTGCATGTCCTCCCTCCATGGCAATGACTGGAGCATGTGTTTGCTTTCCTCACACAACCACATCACCTTGATGAACAGCCCTTCTTGCATGAGCAATATTCTCCATTGCTTGGTGATACATGCTCCTCTTCATCCTTGCACCCACTCTCTTCACCATTTCTACTGCTGCTTGGTGAGCCATCAACAGATACATGCTCCTCTTCATCATTGCACCCACTCTCTTCTCCATTTGCGATGCAGCTTGGTGAGTTTCTAGGTGTTACATGCTCTCCTTCATTTTGGCATGGCCTCCCTCCATGGCAATGACTAGAGCATGGTTTTCCTTTCATCACACAACCACATCGCCTTGATGAACAGCCCTTCTTGCATGAGCACTTGTCTCCATAGAATTTGTTACAAGGGTTCTGCCTCATCGAAGCCTCACGCAAAGTAATTCGGTTCTCTTCCTTCCATCCATCTACCTTTAATGATGAGTCATTTGATGAGCTATCACCAGAAGGATACAACTCCAAATCGCTTTCTTGATAGCATGATTTAAGTACTCCATGTACACATCTGAGGCGATAAAATATATGCTTCTTTCCAGTCTTCTGAACAACAATGCATGGCAATCGTCGAATATCTGTACGGGCCCGATCAATTTTAGGAATTCGAACAGAAACTAAATTCCCAACTTCAAATTGTGTCACATTTGTGCAATGCAGATATCGATTTTTCATTCTTTCTGCATTACTGCGGTAATGCTTATCTGCTTTAATACGTGCTTGGAGGTGTTTAATGGAATTTCCCAATCTACCACAATATTTCCCTATACAAACATAAAAAATCACAATTAAAAATGTGTACTTCAGCAAAATAGGCTTTGCATATAACATGGTATTTAAGTAATAAAACAGTTGATATAAGTTTTTAAATGTATACTATAATTTTTTTTTTACTTAATGATAATAGCAATAAAATATACAAACACAACATAGGATAAATGAACTTGTCATATTTAAGCTTACACACATTACAGAAAGCCAAAAACACTAATGGAATGAAAAGCATTTTGTAGCTAATAATTTATATTGAGATATGCATTGCAATTATCATGCAGTGGTCTGAACTGACATGATATGTAACATACACATATACCTTCATTATCATCACTATCAGTATCGACAGCATCATCATCACCAGGCTTTGCTAAGTCTGAACTTGCTGAACCAGTACTGCTGACAACTTCCTGTCTTTCCATCCGAGTATAGAACTGAAGGTCAAAGCAAATATCGATATTCAGCAGGTGGGATATGCCAAAAAAATTTGAGCTCACCTCCGGAAGCAGAACTTCATAAATATAGGCTAAGCCATATCCACGCATCTTATATGTGTTGGTAATAGTACCAAGATGAGCACACAATCGTCCTTGCTACAGGGTGATAGTACAGAATCGTGAAATTAATACACAATTGCTACTTTATTGATGACTAACCAAATGATCAGGCAATGATCGGGATGGCCCAAATTTGTCATGGAGCCGAATTTTACTTTTCTCTATCTTGCTACCATGCCAGTATATATTGTGCAAATCAGAATTTGTTTCTCCCTTCACTATAGCAATGAGCTCTGGCTGTGTGTGTGAGTCACACATGGATAAGTGCATGCATAAATTTTAACATATACATGCACTGTGCATGTATACCCTCAATCGATCCATTTCCGTTTTGATATGGTTGAAGAGTTCCATATCTTCATGACTGTACAGAATTAGATTGTGGTAATGTTTGCATGATCATGCCGGAAACATACATACACGTAGTGATTAAATAAATTACCTTGCATAGAAGTCGTCTTCAACTTGGGCAGCAGAAAGTAATATTAAAACAAATGTACTAGATATTAACAATAATCAGTGTAGCACATACATTTGTGTTCAAACATGTTTAAAAGGATGCACTTTAAACATCTAAATACATGTATACTGGTCACCTAGTTTAAAAAAACGACATATGGTTCTTACCTTCAGACATGTGCTTTTCCTTCTCACTTATGCATTGTGCTGTCACAGTGTCTGCTTCATTTTGCTTGGTATCTGAATGTATGTTATTTATTGAGAGCAATATTAAAGTATAAAGGCATCTAATTTACCTGAATCATCACTTCCTCCTTTCTCAAAAATACCAGTAGCTGTAAATAAAAATGATTTAATTCATTCTTCTGCACATAAATCCACATGTACATGACCATAGTATTGTTAAAAAATGAGGATGAACAGCAAAGCTTCACTACCTGACACATCTTCTTTTGTGCAACCTGCCATCCCTGCATTGCTATCTGAATCTATAATGTCATTCATTTAGATACTATACCAAATATGGAAACAATTCACCTGATATAGCTGTCACTTCTTCCTCAACATCATCTGTTTCGGTAGAAAAAAAAAAGATCATATAGGCCTTGTGGAAATTAAATTATATTTAGAATTACCTGAAATATCTCCCACTTCCTCAACCTCACAGGTATCTGCAGCTACACAAATGATCACAATTTTTTTTAATTTCATGCATGATCTCAATTAATGCATTTATTAAACACATGATATATGTACATACCTAAGATATCAGACACTGCTTCCTCCATAACGGAGCCAGTAGTTGCACCAGGAAATGGTGATGAATGAGGAGGCTGACCAAAACATAGCTGGTAAGGAGTAGCTTTTGTGGTTTCATGAAGGCAAGTGTTCAATTTATCTGCCAATAAAATCATAATATTAGAATAGATGGATAATTACTTACATTGAATTTCATGTAGCCAATCTGTCCAGCAATGATTTGTCTTGTTTTCATGGAAGTGACAAGCTAACATTTCTTCCACCTTTGCATTGCCTCTTTCCACAAGTCCTTGGCTTTGAGGATGGCGAGGTCTTCCATTGACAATAGTCGTGTCACCAGGCCAGTTCTTAACCAATTCGTTAATTAAAGTGCTTGTAAATTCACGCCCATTGTCAGATTGCAATATTTTGGGTAAACCAAGATATGCAAACACTTTTGTAGCAAGGTTCCAAGCCACCTCTGTGCCACTCTTTCTCTGAAGAGCAAATAGTACATGGAATTTTGACCAATGGTCCATGTAATGTCCTATCCAATTATATGGACCATCAGGACGATGACGCATGTCTATTAGGTCAACCTTAGAGAAATACAAATAAGTACAGCACCCTTAATCTTATTTTGCAATACATGAATTAATACTCACTTGGCCTCTGCTCATGAATCCTGAAGCTATGATGGGCTTCAGTGGTGCTTGATTGTGCTGCAGTTTTTGAGAACTGCAAAGAGGGCACAGGCTCACAAACTTCTGCACAGCAGATCGTGGAAGACATTCATAACATGCTGAAATCTGTAAAAAAAATAGTAATAGATAATATGATATCTATAAACAAAAAATCCATCAGCATACCTCTGCAAGAGTTTTTTTGTAACCTACATGTCCTCGTTCTTGACAATGTACCCTGTGAAGTATATCATAAAAGTCTTCCACATAAGCCACTCTCCTAAAACGGCTAAGCACGGTGGTGTCACTAGAATCCTGCACAGAAAAAAAAAAAGTCATAAATACTTACATCTATTTCCAATGCTTACTTTTTTCTTGGCTGGCAAACAGAGTACATCAGAGAGTCCAAGAGCAGGATAGGACATTAGCGAAAATTTACGTGCCTTCACCCAAAACTTCAAACGGGGATCGCTATCGGCACAAGTCCCTTTTAGAAGCGCAGCGATCTTTCTGCCCTTTGCTCTTGAAACAACTTTACTCCCCGCTTTCTTCCCTGACTGAAATACATCCACCAAAAACTTCTTGAATGTTTCCTTTTGAGCATCCATCACTTGCACTCAACACGATCGAGCCGCTCTAAATATCGCCAGAGATAATCTATAGATTATCTCTGATATCGCCCAGCAAGCAATGCCTATATGAGTTCGTTGATCAAGCTGTACACAACTTACAGTCCCAAACTGCTTGGAGATCCACACAGAAAGGTTATCTGAATGGTTGTAGCGTAGAACAAACAAGTTCTGCCTTCGTGAAAGTTTCGGTCAGTAATTCGAATTGCCGGCTAATAAATATTAAAGTAGGGCAATCTGAGGTTTGCGCAAACAAACCATGGATCCAGGGTTTGCGCAGGACAATCCCGGGTTTGCGCAAATCCACGCTTTGCGCGTAACATATACATATATATGGGACAGTTTCCGCGAAAATTTCGTACGTTTTTTACCTATGCACATTGAACATTTTCTTCATATTAAGCGGCAGGGAAAAAATACGTTTTCACCACTTAGGAAGGGTCATGATCTAGCTGCCTTTACAATGGTATCCATTTTGGTTGATGTGCAAGGGGTCATACGATGGTATGTGTCTATTCGTTTGATATTGGCGTAAGGTGCACCCTTATTATCTGAAAAGACTTAAGTAGCGTTTTCGGCATTAACAAAAAGTATCATCGTTCTTTCAACCGCTAAGGTTCTATGTCGAGCAATTCTAATTATAAAGCACCTAATCCTTTCAGCAGCAGGAATTTTGAATTCTGATAAATGGAGCTTGAGCACTAGAAGTCAAGGCATTAATTTTTCGTAGCTCTTGGATGATGCGCAAGGCTTGTTTATTGGTGGTCTGGTCCCCAAACCCATATATAGTGCACATGAGAGCTGGATGGAATAGGTTTAAGATTTAGTTGCCAAATTGTATTTTAAGAACGGTGTTTTTTTTTTAAGTGCAGCTGATTTGAAGAAGTGTATTGATATTTTCTAGACAACACACATATCTACTGTTGTAAAACTTTCTCCTGCTCAAGCAGGACCCAGCAATTTGCTATCCCCACTGTCTACAAAACCAAGAAGTGGTTGTAAGTACATGTACATGATTATGTGCAAGTACATGTACACTGAAGCAGATGTCAATATTAAAGACAGTAATTAAACAAACGTTAAGGCTTCAAATTCTTTTGCACAGAAATGAACAGAATCATAAGCTGAAGCAACTAGTGGCTGATTTCCTTCTATCAGAACGAAGTCAATTAGTAGAAAGAGATGTACCAAAATACTTTAGTAGTAAAGATGGAGACAATACAGCATGTTGCATTACTGTATAAACATGCAGTGTTTGCCACACTATCAGAGCTGTTCTTAAATAACTAGCAGATAGTTTATGATCAGCATAGCAAAAGAATCTAAGAAACAATGCAAGCACTAGCTTGCATGGTATTATAGGTAAATTGGTAACTGGTCTATGGATGCAACAACCGCTGCATGTATGCAAATCAAAAGATCATGATAGCATCACATATGATAAGACCTGCTTGCCAAATTTGTATCTTATTTAAGAAACTGCATGGTATGAGTAAGGAGAAGACTTTACAATGATATTGATAGTACACTATATCACTGGTGATCTACAGATAACAAATCTACTAAATTTTAGTAATTAGTAATGTGTACTCAATATGATAGTAATATTTGGCTTAATAACTAGTTGATTTGCAACAACTGTAGCAATGTACATGTAAAACTGCCACAATTTTTCTTCCCTCTCACATCACACCGTGTACATGCCAAAATGAAATGCTGCAACTTCTGAAATACTGCACCTACAAATACAAATAAGGTATCTTTTTTAATGCACAATATTTTTCATTTGATATTAAAATCGCCGCATTTGATGCGATTTGAAAAAAAAAGTTCAAGTACCAAGCTTAGGATCACCTCTTTCCTTACAGCTGTATACATGTATCCCGCTCGCACGCATATACGTAATTGGACATTCGTAACGGTGTAACCCAAAGCGATGGGTATAAAGTGGTAAAAACACTTGCTAAAAAGTACGTGTACGGTGTTTGCAGTGTACATGTGTGCTTAATACGTGTATACGTTTATAACGTTATCGCTAAAAACGGTTGCTAGGAACCAGAAAGCACGCGTGTACTCGCGTGTGGCGACACGCGAGTGAATTGCGTGTGGCAAATGAAGAGGCACTCGCCTGGGACATAAACTACACGCGAGCAACTTGCGAGTTGCTCGCGAGTTTTTTTTAACTTTCTCGTGGACGGTACTGTAGGTCCACATGAATGCAAAAATAGTAAAAGTATGCAGGCCTACTCATTATCTATAACAGCAATGCACATTGATGTATGAGTGCAATTGGTAGACCTGCATGCACAGAAATTTACTTACAATTCACAAATCTCTTCATCATGCATTTCTTTGATGCAATTGAGAGTTGGTTGGACTATCTTTGCATATAGTTTTGGAAATGGGTAAACAGCACTTCAAAGCATTCATTGCTGCATAGTCGGTGCAGTCATGTTGACATGTACATGCATCAGCAACATAATTATAACAGCTTGGATCACCGTCACAACATTTACGGCATGTATTGCAATGCATGATAATGTTCGTGCCTAGTGTTGTGAAGTCACGCAGAAATCTTATAATATTTTTATTTTGGATTGTTTCATTGCAAATAATTGTGGAGCGACTGAAATTGCATATCCGGCAATTTTTGGTCTAGGGACTTCTTCAAAAAGGCATTGCTACATGATATGTAGGTGGTGTTTACTGCGTAGTTTGATAAACTGAAGGATAAACAGATGGATCTACATGTTCTGGCCTGGGAGCTTAGATTGGGTTGTGACAAAATACGTACATGTAGGTTCAGAATTTTTTAGGTAAGCTTCCCTCATGTCAATAAGCAATTAATACCATGGACCTCCCCTAGACTCTACTGATACTACATAGATGTAACAATGACACAATATGGTTTGGCACAAATCTTCAGCTGCTGGTTGATTTAAAGTGATGTCTCAAAGAATTGGAAAAATCTAATGCTTTGCGCAACGCTGCCAAAATGTAATTGCAGCAATTAAGAAAGAAAAATAGCAACTCTGAAATGAATTGTCTCCTGCTTTTTATGTATTTTTGTGCAGCACTGAGATCATTGTGTTTTGTTCTGTGATGTGATTTGTAAAGTGTGAGTGAGGCATTCAATATACAACTGTTGGGTATTGAAAAAGTCTTATTTTGACCCAGATATCTTTGGTGTGGGAACCTTGGGATTAGATTTTGAAATTTAACTTGTGTTATGTCTTAACCTTTCAGAACAGAGCTTTATAAAGGACAAATGTGGCTGTGGAATGTGCGACTTCAATGGACTCATTACCAATGGATGTCCTAAACCACTTAGGCAGCAATTCCAATTCTCGTACCTTGATATTGATGCACTTACTCAGAATGAAAAAGACAATTTACGATTGCAGATTAAGGCTGATGCAGATTGTATAGATGAAAAATATTGCAATGTGGTCCTTCAATTTCGGATGTGGATGAATAGCAATGTATCTATTGATGAATACAGGAATATACTTTCAAATATCCCAGGTACTATAAAAAATGATGTACCTATGCTTAAAGACAGATGGAATGAAATCAAGGTGGCTGATCACTTAGAATGTTCAGTAATACTCTCAAACTACTACACATGGTTCAATTGTTCTGTATTGAAACAAGTAGTACAAAATGCTAAAACCTTGACCAGCAAAGATCCAACTAAGATTTTGTCCATACTTCAGTCCTACACAGAGGAGGTGCACAATTATTGCAAAAGAAACATCTTTGAATGTCCCCCACATTCAAGTATGTCACCCACAAAGGGCACTACTTACTTTATATTAAAATTGGAAGGGCATCAGGTACTTGATGAAAAAGCATTCACTGCAGAGGAAATTGGTCTGGTTAATGCAATGTTAATGAAAAATTTAAATATTCCAAAGTATGTACTGAAGTTATGCACTGTTGCAAAAGGATGCATGGAACTGGTGTATTCTGTACCACTATGTATATACTCTGTACTGTTTCCTTTGAATGAAGAACAATGGAAACATCTTATTACACATGGTGTGACAGAGATCATAACCAAGGACTACCGCTATAAGAAGGAACATGTAAGCACATGTAGTATTTGTTAGATCACCATGGGATGCTAAACTAAACTGGCTTGTGTTTAAATAAATGCATACATTTTACACATCAAATTTATGGTAAATAGTTTTCCATAAAGTGAAATTGCATATGCAAAAAGTTAACACAGCAATTCAGGGCATTGATTCCGGGCCCGAGAGAACACGTAATATCGACCGGAAGAGCATGCTTCCGAGTTACGCGAGCCATTTCCATCCGAAACCGCGAGTGGACCGATTTCATACGATTGATTTCACGGTCCCGGAAGCTAATTTGTACGCGCACGGATGAGTTCGGATTAATTATCGCACGCGTACGTGCAATTTTGAATGAAACCGGGCAAACACCGTACGAGGACCGCGTACTTGTACGTAAGAATTATTGTATGACGTATTGGCAATTGGAAGATACGTGGTTAATTTACGGGTTATGTCAATTAATTCCTTGTACTGAATATGTTGCAGGTTATTAAAAATATATAATTGGCTTCACACAGTACAAAATAACATAAGCACAAAGTTGATTGAGAACTGGGACAGATCTGTATATAAAAAAGAAAGCATGAATTGGGCAACAATTTTGCCAGATGACCTTACCTCTCGGACAGTACACGCAGGGGTAACATCTGATCTCCATCTAAGAATAATAAAAATGAATATCACACTATTAAATCTAATTGTTTCACTTACCTTTCTTTGGTACCTCCCCGTGCTATTGAAGTGAATGCATAACTGGTAGGGTTTACCTTGTGCTACTTTCGTTCTGAACTGCACACAATTGGAATGGTCATGCATAAATGCGACAGGAGGCAGAGAAGCAATACATGCCACGATCTGTGTTGAAACGAAGGGAAAGTATAAATAACAACTATAGCGATGCACTCTTACTTTTAGCGCTTTTGTTCAGCCACGCACCACTGAGGAATCCATTAAATACTGTTCCCGACGTTACGTCAAACCAGCGAAATGGTAAACTCCCAGGAACCGCTTTTGTTCAGCCACGCACCAGAAATCCATTAAGACTGTTCCCGACGTTACGTCGAACCAGCGAAAAGGTAAACTCCCAGGAACCTAGCTACTGAACATCGTTACCAGGGCTTACCTTGTGATGTAGCGTAGTACTACCTCCAGTAACCAATTTTAAAACCCCGCCAGAATAAGCATCGAAGAACGACTTTCCCTGCAAAAAAAAAAAAAAAAGCCTTCGATCAATTCAATCCATAATATAAGGCATAACGAGTGTAACAAAAGGTGTAACTCACCTGGCATCATAATAGTAGTCACGAAGCTATAATATAATGTTCAGCTGTGGTCAACAGATTCTGAAGATATTCTATACGTCGCTGAATTCCTGCCGGCTCAAATGCGCCATATTACCACCCCCTTTACTTACGACCCGCCAAATATCTCAGTCACGTGAATTGGTCATTGGGTAGTTTAATACATAATTCAATTAACTTTCAGCTAGCTCTGTACATGTACATACAGTATATGCGTACATGTAACAACTATAAACCAATCAATTGTATTAGCGGTCACACTGTAATAGGAAAGGTCACACGACGTCGAAAAAGTAGCATGCATTGCTTCACACCCGCCCTTCACCCGTAAAAGGCGTGATAACCGCGTATTGCATATATTGATCTCTCGTCCAAAAAATGCAACGCCATGCCCATGGCCGTTGTGCAACATATGCATGATCACCATATCATGATCATATTCGTGGATATCCACTTTCTAAAATTGTTATTGTGCCACGCCCATCATTGTATATTATTAATCGATTGCATATTTATATACTACTAAAATATAGTGCACAATGCAAGGGAAAGTGACTCCGGGAAATGTTCATGTATTACAGTTGTTTCATTTGTTAATAATGCCAGATACTGCATCCTTACATATGCATGTACACACATACATGTATGTATATGGATGTGTTCCAATTAATAAGGCTGTATTCTTATAGCAGCGGACTCGTCAAATCAAGTTTTGATTCTATAAAGGGTTTTAAAATCCTCTGTAAAACCACTGTGTAATTGAACATTAAAATTATAATCACTTCATTAAATGCCATCCTTTATACTGATGTCGGCAAAGAGCATGATGTAGGTTGCTAAGTAGTCTTATTCGTTTCATTTACTGGTAATGCATTATTAATTAGGTATCGTTAGCATATGCATTTATGTACTTTTATATAATAGAGAACCCCTGCATGTGTATGAGTTATATACTGACGATATGTACCTATTGTAACTGTATTAAAAAAAAAGATTATTTCATAGGATCAGTTACTATTAAACAGTTTTTTTTTTACTTCTATAAGTAATGTATGACTGATATCAGTTTTAATTTGCTGGTGTGTCATTAATCACACCAGGATAGAATAGATATTAAAAATTGTATATGTTGTAAGGATCCGTTCCATTGCAACACCACACAGTACAATCCTCTCAGTTGCAGTTGCTACAATGTCAAAGCATTCCTTACATTATTTCTCACATGCATATGCATTTCATATTAGTTTACAAATCCATTTGCAAACATAAAAAGTTTAATATGAGTTAAATGTATTAAATGTGCAATGCATCAAGCATTATTGTTGTGTTATTAATATTTTAATGCATAATACAATACTTAATGTACACATGATATGGGTACAATCTTAAACATACACATGTAGCCTATAGTTAAATCAAAATAGAGAATGGCTGTGGCATTGGCCCTCACTAGATGGAGGTTGAGCCTGCCATAGATGTCTGCAAGTACAGCCAAAAGGGTCTGCATGTAAGAGTGGCAAGCTGTGCATGATGCCAGATGAGAAATCACTGTTCTGACTAACAGCAGTACTAGTAGTGTGTATACACACATCCATGGAATTGAGCTTGGTCAGGTATAAGGATGGAGGGGCGGAAAGGTGGTGGGGGTGGACCACACACATTTTTTGCTTATTATATAAAAGTGGTATGATAATATGCATTAGCTTCTGTGCGTTTTACTGTCCGAGCGTCCATTTTGTCAGAAAAATGTAAAAGGTTTTGAGTTTTAAAGTCTCATTCCAGATCAGAATAGGAACCATTTCTGATGAATGTGCTTATATAAACCAGATATCTTCCATTTATGGCTTGTTGACATGTCTGGACATTGGATAGCAGCTGCTTGCATTGTAAGGGCTGACCTTGAAAGCATGAATATTATTAGGTGTGTGTGTGTGTGTGTGTGTGTGTGTGTGTGTGTGTGGAATGTACATGTAGATGTGTGAGTCAGTTTCTGCATTCAATCTGTGGATACCTCTCTCCAAGAGGATCACAACAAATACCTAAAGTTCTGGCCTGAAAAGGGGCTTTGTCCCAACATAGGCAAGCTAACAGCGTTCTTCATTCACCCTGGCTGGCTTAATGTACAGCATGTTGCTGGTGCCATGCATGTCAATAGCTCAATACACATGTGTGCAATAAAACATTGTATAAGCCTTGAAATTGATTCATTTTAAAAGCACCTTTACAAGAATGCAGAAAATATTCAAATCAGTTTTAGTTTGTGTGATCCTTCATCCCTGTAGACATGTTCAGCTCCAACCTGTCGTGACGGATGACCAAAGCACTTCTAGTAATGTTGCACACAATCACATACACAAGCACACATCACACATATGAACACATGATACAATAAGTGCACATTACATGCCGCCACAAGCACCATAGTAATACGTAAGGGGAGGAGTAGGGGTAGTGGTAGGTAAGGGGAGGAGTAGGGGTAGTGGTAGGTATGGGGAGGAGTAGGGGTAGTGGTAGGCAAGGGGAGGAGTAGGGGTAGTGGTAGGTAAGGGGAGGAGCAGGGGTAGTGGTAGGCATGGGGAGGAGTAGGGGTAGTGGTAGGCAAGGGGAGGAGTAGGGGTAGTGGTAGGTAAGAGGAGCAGGGGTAGTGGTAGGCAAGGGGAGGAGTAGGGGTAGTGGTAGGTAAGAGGAGCAGGGGTAGTGGTAGGCAAGGGGAGGAGCAGGGTAGTGGTAGGCAAGGGGAGGAGTAGGGTAGTGGTAGGTAAGGGGAGGAATAGTAGGGTAGTAGGTAAGGGGAGGAGTAGGGTAGTAGTAGGAATAGGTGTAGGCATAGTTTCATTTACAATGTAGCTTGGTGTGTGTGTGTGTGCGTGCTGTAGTAAACCCTTGAATAAGTACAACTAAAGGGGGTGAGGCGTGCGGAAGGAAGGCCCCTCGTTACACTACTGCAGTGTTACATGCACTGGAGTGTAGGGACGAGTCAGTTACATTTTTTATAAGTACGTGGGGGAGGGAGGGGATTGAGCTGAGCCCACACAAAATCTACTATGTATCACACAGAGGCGCATATCACATACATGTATAGAGGCACTCATCACCCAACAAGCACATATCACACAGGTACACAAATAAACATTAAAGTACAACCTACCACTTAGTCTACATACATTCTTATTACACCACACATCCCATACATCTCCATCGTGCTCCTACATCACCACTGTACACTTCCTCATTCACCATCATCCCTCCCCCACCCTCCATCACAACAACCCACCCACCACTCTACCTCCATCACCACTATACCTCCATCACCACTATACATGTACCTCCATCACCACTATACCTCCATCACCACTATACCTCCATCACCACTATACCTCCATCACCATGCACCCAATCACCACTGTGTTCTACATCTTCTCCCCACCCACCATCACCCCAGTACCTCATTTTTCATCACATCACCACAGTACCCCTCCATCCACCTAGCATCCAACTGCCAACAACTCTCAAAATCAACTAGCACACAACGCACACTATACTCAAACAAGCTGCATCACCCATTACATACGCTAAACACATGAAACAGTCCACCCGTCCACCAAAAGTAATTGTAGGTGTGTGGGGATATACATGTATATGAAGCTTGTGTGAGCAAAGTTAAAACAAAACTTGAAATGCAGTAAAGCTTCATTAGTGGCCTAGAAAATACGTGAATGGGTCAAAATAGGCTGCTCCTACAGATAAAGGCGTAATATAGAGTATGCGTGCAATAATTAGAACTAAAGGGGGTGAGGCAGGTGGAAGGAAGGCCCCTTGCGTTTGGCCAAACATTCTAATATGGGGAAGTACCCTTGTTACACTACTGCAGAGTTACATGCCACTGGAGCGTAGGAATGGGTCAATGAAATTAAGTACGCGGATGGGGAGGGAGAGAGGGGGGTTGAGCCCCTCAGCCCACACATACATGTACTCTATGCCTATACATGTATCACACACATATCACAGAGAGGCACTCATCACCCCATAAGCACTATCACACAGGCACACATAACATTCTAAAGTCCACACACCATGTAAAATAAATATCCCAAAGCCTATACATACCACCTACAATTTCCCACCACTTAGTCTACATAAAATCTTATTACTCTATACATCTAGCAAATCACCATCTGTTCCTACACCACCACCGTACCCTTCCCCTTTCACCATCATCTCTCCACCCATCCATCACAACTGTACCCTCACCTACCATCAACACTGTAACCTCCACCCACCATGATACCTCCATCACCACTATACCCCTCCATCACCCAACCACAACTGTGTTCTACATGTACATCACTATTTCACCCTCTCCCCACCCACCATCACCCCAGTACCTCCACTTTTCATCACATCACCACAGTACCACTCCGACCATACAACTGTCAACAACTCTCAACATGATGTCATCTAGATTCACCTAGCAAACAACACAAACTATATTCAAACAAGCTGCATCATCCATTACATAAGCTAAACGCATGAAACAGTCCAAAAGTAATTGTAGGTGTATGGGATATATATGAAGCTTGTGTGAGCAAAGTTAAAACATACCTTGTAATGCAGTAAAGCTTCATTAGTGGCCTAGAAAATACGTGAATCGGTCAAAAAGAAGCTGCTCCTATAGATAAAGGCGTATTCAAACAGAATATAGTATGCGCGTGCAATAATTAGAACTCACTCCAAACTTTGCTTTGGTCAGCTGCTGTTTATCATATTTCTAGCTCTAGCGTAACACAAGGACATTTGTAAAAAGATACATAAGAAAAGAACTCTTACTTTGAACAGAGATAATAAATATCTGAATTAGGACTGAAAATACGAAAGTCCTGTCTTTGCATCGGAGCCGATGAATATCTATACAAAGTAGGGATTGCAACAAAGCACAGGTCTTATAATACGTAGAAGATACTGTACTAATGGTAGAAAGAAACTTGCCACTACAGCTTCTGCTATTGTTAACATCTCAAGTTCATATCACTTACGAAAATATTCTACGGCCTGGCACGAATATTTAGATTAGCCCGGGTAAATGAAATTCTCGTACAGTTTCGGACGGTGCTGTTTCAAAAAATTCATCCTTCCGGTGATCGTGTATGCACGTTTCGTTATCTACACGGATGCGTGACTGAATCCGATATTTGCAATGACCCGCGAGCGGACGCCTGAATTGCTGTGTAAGTGGTTGCAAAGAGATGCAATATGTTCTGTAACATACTATATTTATAAATAACATGTATAGTTAAATATTGCTTAATAGTGTTTGGCACAAAGCAAAATTTAGCATGGCTGCACTCATTTCTAACATGGTTACAATTACATATGTGTTTATTTGAGGAATGAATTGTAAAATACTGTTTTCAGTGAGCAATAGCATTTACAAACTCCACTTTGATGCTCATACATGTACTAATCCATGCAACTATAAATTATCATACCCACTCTGATCTCATACTACTTCACATTTTTGTGTTCACTAGTCACAGTAACATAATTTGGTTTCAAAGTAGCATAATTTGGTTAATGCTTTACCAGCTACATTATTGACAAAGACCAGCTTTAATCACCAGACTGCAAGTACGTACACTTACATTAGTATATACGCACAATGAACACTACTGCACATGTGTGTACATGATGTAATAACTACTCAATGTATGTATGCTACATTACTCCTCCTACCTCCTCCTTTAAATGGTTCGACATTACACATCATAAAAATTCTGTCCCAATTGATCGGGATTTCTGTGGCTTCATGTTAATCTTCTTGGCACAACTGGTTCTTGTCCTTCTGCAATAATTGGCTCAGCTATTTCTTCATTGTCTTCAGCAATTTCTTCTCCCAGTGCAGCCTGCAGCTGCCTGCTGTTGCTTATCCTCCCTGTCCTCTTGGACTACTACTTCCTGGGGCTCAACAGGAACCTCCTCATGGTCCACCGGATCATTTTGATCATTACTCATTAGTTCTTGTTCTTCATCCCTCTTTGATAAATGTACAACCTATCGAAGTGTACGACACATTTTGATCCCTGTGTTGGATTTTAAGGAGTACTTTCCCTAGCACATCTATCACCTTATATGGGCTTATATGGGCCCTGCCAGTAGCGATAAAGCTTTGCCGACTTCCCTTTGGACAATGGAGCCACACATGATCGCCAATTGCATACGGCAATGCAATTGTAGTTCTGTCATATAGAGCCTGAGATGATGATGAACAAGCTAAAAAGCCTGCTCCATGCGAAAGGAAAGTCGGCAAAGCATGTCTTGTGAGTGTACTTGATCACCTGCATAGGGGAAGAAGGGAGACGAAACATTACATCAGCAGGAAGATGCCCCTCTCGTCCAAACATCGAATAGAAGGACGATTCCTGCACACACTAGTCCGGTATGCCATCATCACCATTGAAATATGTAAGTCCCAGTCACGTTCATTCTCTGAAGCAGCCATGCTAAGGAGGTTCAACAATGTACGGTTGAACCTCTCAACCAAACCGTCGGATTGAGGGTTGAAATGGGAAGTTTTTGACCTCACAGAGTAGCTGGCACACTTCCTTTACCAAAGTACATTCGAATATTTCATCCTTGATCGGTGTGAAGAACGTCTGGCACACCAAACTGGCACACAAAATGCGACAAATAGGTTATGCTTCAACCCATTTTGTAAAGTAGTCCCTTACAACCAATACGTACTTCGTACCTCTGTTGGTTTGTGGCAGGTCGTCCAATATGTCCATGACAACTTGTTGTAGAGGACACCCAATAAGTTCGCTCTGAAACGGGGCTTGTCTTTTTGGCGATGGAGATTTTCTAGATGCAAACATCTCGCAAACCTTGCACCAGTCTTCTATGTCCTTGCGTCGGCCTGGCCAGTAGAACCTAGATTGAATCTTTTCAAGTGTCTTTGTCATGCCTGTTATCACTTGGCAAGTCATGACATTCTTGTAAATTGTTTTTACCAAAGCTTTCGGTAGCAAAAACTGCAGATGCTTATTACACCCCTTTCCAGGAACGTCTTCCCATCACCTGTAGAGAACTCCATTCTGAAGCATAAGGTGGCTACTCTGTGCCTACAAGATTTGTACTCTGTAACGGCCATAACTGAGAAATTTGGAGGGAGGCATAAAATCGGGATCTGACTGCTGCTCACACTTCTTTTGATTGAAGAATAGTAGAACAGGTACCCAACTACTCATCCCTTGAATTACCTCCTTAACGCTGTTTGTGACATCATTGCTTCTATCTTCATCTCTGAAGGGGCCACAACTGCCTCGGAATCTAGACAGCCACATTGCTTGCAGGGCAGTCTTTACAGTGCATCTGCATGCATTGCTGTGTTTCAGCCCAGAACGATGTTGAATAGTGAAGTAATATTCTGCAAGAATTTCCAGCCAACGAGCAATCTGGCCCTGGTGTATGATGTTTGAAATTCTGCAACCAACGGAGAGAATTATGGTCAGTTCGAATAACAAAACTGCAGGACTGAATGACATCATGCATGAATGAAAGCTTCATTGTGCATGAAACCTGACCAAGACGGCAAAGTGGTGTATATGCTACGTGCTGTATGTTAGCATAGGGGGCCCTCCTGGAGCCCCAAAACCCTAGCGGAATGGGGCCCATGAGTGGGTCCAAATCACTAGCATTTTGGGGCTGGGGGGGCCCATTTTGCTATGTGGACCCATATCACTTCTACAGTGGTAGTGGCAGTAGTTTGGTTTGGAGATTTGGTGCTGTGGGGTTGTGAGTGGTAGTTATGTACACCAGAAGGCAATTACTTGTGGCAGTTGGGTTTGTATGCATGTTGGAGTGTTGTGTATGGTATATTGGGATGTAATTGTGAGAGCATAAAGGGTATCTGAGATGTTTGTGCATGTGATAGACAGTTGTGTGGTGTGGAAGTCATTTCAGGGTGAGTTGTGCACATATTGTTACTATATACAGTTATGCAATGTGATAGACAACTAAATAACTAATGAACTTTCTGCAAACATTGTACTCTGGAATGTTCTTCATGTCTTATACAGTGCCATCCACCCACAAGTTAACACTCACACTTGAGTGTATTGTGAGTCGCGTGCAAGTGCAATTAGCGAGTGCATAAGTCCTTGATACGAGTGCAATAGAGGAGTTGCACCTGACGTCACATGTGTCTTACATCACAGTGTATGTTGGTATAAATATACACTGCATAAACAATAACCGGATGGGAACGAACAACGGAGGATAGAAGGCGGTGAGGAAGAAGTATTGTATCATAATCTCCAATCTCTTGTTCCCTACCTTATTACACCACCATTGCCTTCAAAACCGATATACCACTAACTTTCTCAGGGAGAATGTTTTTATGTCTTGTATAAATATAAAGCACCAGCATCGGTTAAGTTAGTGTGTGATTTTATTTTGTTAAAAATTTCTTCTTGCTGTTAGTATTGTCGAAGCTTGAAAAAATAATGCTATTATCTCTGAAGCATTATGTGTATGCTCAGGTATACATGTACATTTATTTAATCTCTCATGATGTAAATATACATGAATTTAGAGGGATGCGTGCTTTACTGTCTGTAAAACTTTGTATACCAAATTAGTAGCCCTAGCTACTGTAGAAATCACTAAAACATTATTAAGGATACATTCTTAACTCGTGCCAATGTAGTAAATTAGCATTCCATCTGTGCTATAGAAATGTCTTATGCCAAAGGAGTACTAAGCTCATTGCTTAGTACTTCTTTACTTCTTTGGCATAGGTTTACTGCTTGATTACCATGAGCTGTAGGGGCTAAGCCAGTAATCATCATTCTCCAAGTCAATCCACCATTGCTACTTCCTTGATGTGGCTGTCAAATGTACCTCACCATTGAGTCACCAACACTTGTGCTTTGATTCCACGCCATTCATAGTATTATTGTTATGTATTCTTTTCAGACAACACCCACCATTGCCTCATATCACACCATTGATCTATATAGACCTCTGCTAGCTGCAGCTGCCTCAAGCTTTTATGATATTGTATATGTATTTACATGTACATTTTGTATTTTATTTTCTGTACAACTATATACATGTATAATGTCTATTTTACCTTCACTGTTACTTTTAGTTTGTATCTAAGGTGAAAATGATACAGGAAGGGTTTATTAAGTTTTAGCCATGCTATAAAAAGTTCAAAACCATCAAAAATAGACCTGTAGATACTGTAAAAGTGCCAAACTGCCAATGTTACATGAATTCTGCGGAAAAAATGGTAATGCACTTTAACAACGAAGATATGGTCGTTAAAAGGATGAAGGTGCTTCTAGAAGCATGCACGCAAGCACACACACATTCATACACATGCATACACACATACAATTGAGCAACTATATCACAATAGGGTGGAGCACTGTTTTCCCTGGCTGATACATGTATATGTGTAGGAGTGGGCATGTTCCCTCTAGCACTCCTTTTCTTCACCTCTATTTGAACTTGGCACTATTTCAGCTTGACACTATTTGAGCTTGGTTATAGGTTTGAAAAGATGACAATAGTGGGACTACTGGTTAAATAGAACAGTCCAGGAGATTGTCCCAATCACCTACATGTTTGTAGAAAATGATGTATTTCTTTTGTCTACATAGGACATGCAAGTACATGTATTACCCTAGAAGGAAATGGCCATGTTGATCACCATTTACTTATTGTACCCACTCCAGAAAGATGCTATTGTTCAGTTGCATGATGCTGCAAGTGAAGGTCATACTGGTTGTTTGGAACATGTCCTTTCCACTCCAGGTATTGATGTGAACATTAAAAATAAGGTGAGTTGGTCCATGCAATTAACGTTAAGAGATTGTATGTCGTGCATGCAACCCTGAAATACAAGCCATACTGTAATTACTTCAAAGTACCAAATTCTTATGTAATAAACACAAATGACCCAAAATGTATTACAAGAGGGCTTGACAGTAATGAGGTGTTCTCTACATATGTATGTATCAGATTCTGCATGCTCTCTGAGCAGGTAAGGTGTGGAAGGTGGTAAGATGATCATGGAAACACATAATGGCAGAGCTCAGCAGAGTTTGCATCGTAGTCAGAAAGGTGTCTTGATGTAGCTGTAGTATATGCGCATTGATTGGTATTGGTGTATGTTGTAATGGGTGGGCACGTGAGCACGAAGAGATTTTGGATTAAGACTAATAGTACATTGGTAGCAGAGAATCGGTGGCGTAGGAGCTGGGGCGGCAGCAGCGGCCATGGCCGCTGTACTTTGTGACAAAAACAATTTTTTTTAATAGGTTGACAAGCACGCATGTATCAATTCAATTAGCTGAGCAATTGCTGCTAGTTAATGACATGCAAGTGGTCTTCAAGTCGATCGTGAGAGCTAGTTCAAGCTAGGCTACCTAAAACGGTTACCAATATTGGTCTTGGCTACACTATAGCTGTTTTTATATTACATGTGCAGGAGCAAGGTCTCAAAACAAACTAACCTGGTTACAGTTTTTGCGTAGCTTTGGGGGGTTTTCTACGCAAAAAGCGTTGGCTTCTCGGGCTCCACCCCAGACCCCGACCCCGGTTCTGCAACCTCCTAAGGAGATGGCCATACCACTGCCTAAAGAATCTGAGTGCCAGGGAACGAGAGGATTGGAGGGGGCAGCACCCCAAGAAGCACCTCTACCTCATGAGACCCAGGAAGGACCTCTACCCAGTGATGCCGCGGTTCGCCCGTCAACCGTCAAGACCGTCAAACTAGGCGATACGGTTGGCTTGACCGCGTCCGTGACCGTCAGGAAAAGTGACTAATTGAATAAGTTCGCGAAAGCACTTAACCGTCAGTATAACTGAGGTAATAACCGTGGACCGCCAAAAATGTTGACGGTCAAAGGTGTCTCGTACCCAGACCCAAATGTATGTAACGATGATTATCGCTTACATCATGTACGTAGACCATCGTTACGTGCATAAAGAAAATTTATTGGATGACTGAGGACTGGGAACCTGTGAGAGTAGATACAACGCAGTATTCATACACCCGAAGTGACAATTCAATAATGAATTGTACTCTGACACCAGTTTCCTGGCATGTTCAGTATACTTGTTGCTTGGATTTTGTTGTTTGGCTTTTATTTCTTGCTTGGATCGTTGCTTGGATTGTAGTTCTGTGAGTCACGCTGTATCATATAATTCTAGGTAGGTGCTCATTGCAATCAGTTGCCTTTGGTTTTCAAGTGCAGGCCTCCGGCTGAATTTAATAGTAGGGTTTAGCCTGAGTCCTGATCGACCGGTTCATAATTCTGAAGCAGAAAAACTTGCTATCGATTGCACAAGTCAAAGAACCACCTGCATCGAAGAAAAGTAAGCTGCGAAACATGCACGTAAGCTTCCGTCAAGACAGTGCGGCCAAGGGTGCAGTTCATCCCGAATTTACCAACGCCTGACTGTGGAAGCATTACAAGCTGTCGCCTCGTTCTGATCATGGGGTCTGTGCGTATAGTGTGCCAAAAGGCTGGAGAAATAACGTGGGTTTCTCGCGTGTTGATGGGTCGACAACTCGAATGAAAAAGCATCTACTTGAAGCCCACAACATATGTATGCGCCTCAGTGCACTGATGCATGATACATACATGCCATGCTGTCATATTATCGTTTTGTAATAGTTAACATTATGATTATATGCATGAAATCTCTTTGTAGTGAGGAGCCGGCAATGAAATCCACTTCTTCTGGTATCTAGCTCCCTTCAGAAGTATATGAGTGTTTTCTGAGTCTTAAAACTGGGTTCAAAACCAGATTTAATCCATCATCCTTGTTACTCAACGTTGCTACACTAGTCCACCCTGCAGGCCACAAAAGCTTGAGTTGGTTGGAACCAACTATAAGGGAGGAGGCAATACAGCAGTTTAAGGACGAGCTGCTTATTGTTGCTGGGATTAAAAATGATCGTCCAAACTCACTGTCCTCATTAGACACTCAGGAAGATGCTGTGCCCAATGACAAAATATCAGCTCTGGATGCATTTTTTTACTTTGACGTAAGTCAGACTATATTTTAATTGGTAACTTTTTAAAAACAAGTGCGAATTTCAACCGACTCAGTGCATTCTATTGCAGTCATGTACTGCTACCAAAGAGATCCTTGGGGTGGCAAACAGGAGTGTGAGGGACAGCGTTGAAGCGCTATATGCTGGAACCACAAACCAACTGGCGTGTTAATAACGTCATGCAATGGTGGAGCGACCACGACGCTAACTTTCCTCACATCGCTCTGCTAGCCCTAGCTAAAGTATTTAGCCATTCCCGGCGGCGTCCAGTGCCCCTCTGAAAGGGTATTTTCACAGTTAAAACTTGTACTTGATCGCAAGAGATGGCGGATGGTTGCTGGCAGAGTGGAAAGAGTCATCTTCTTGCGGTGTAACAAACTTTTAATGTACACATGTATAATTTATAATTGTTGTGGTTATTACTTTGTGCCATTAATTACGACCGGGTATCGACCGGGACCGTCTTGAATCCAGGCGGCCTCCGTCAAACCGCCAACGTGACCGTATTGCTAAGATACGGTCAGTGTTCGTCCGTGAACGTGACCGGGACGATCCGGTACGGTTAATCGTGAACGTGACCAGATCGATAATAGCCGACCGCGGCATCACTGCCTCTACCTCAGGAGACACAGGAAGTAATACCCCTCTCTCAGGAGAGACTTCAACCACAGGAGGCTACTCAGCTGCAGGTACCCAGACGAAGTGGAAGGTCAATTAAGAAACCTGCTCATGGAGGAATCTGATTGGAGGGGAGGAATGTAGAGTATAAACCAGATTAGCTGTATGATATGCATTTATCTGTGTACCGTATATCTGTAATCATTCTTGATAATCACTACTCGCTGAGTGCATGCTAGCTAGTCCCAGTGGATCCATCGCCATCCTGTTCGTGGACTTCACAAAAACCATAGCTGATTCAGAAGCCGTCTGCAACAGATTTGAGCAACAAAGAGCGTTGATGCAGGTTTGAACTCAGGCGCACTATAGGATTAGGATAAGTAGGATAGTGTTGCTGATCAATAGCAACATATATGGGTAGCCACAGGTGGCTCTTGTTTTTATGAGGTGTTTAAAGGAGTGGCTTTGGCTGCGAGTGGCCCAACCTTTCCCTGGCAACAATTTCATCCTGTCATGTCAAGAAATTGTGGACATCAATGTATAACTCGGCTTACAATTGTGATTTTAAAAATCTGATTGCACCATTAAACTCACTAGGTACTTTAGAGATTTATCAAGTTATTAAAACAGCTAATTAATTTATTAAAATATATTATTATTATTGTCTTGTAATACGTTAATTGTATGTCTGCAAGGCAGGAAAGTTAGGAATAGCAATCGCTGATACATAAAATCCTTCCGAACTAAAGCTATCGTCGATTTTAGTGATCTAAGCATACGCATGCGCATCTTAGTTTTACTCGTGCCCCTGCTACTGGATACATTCTGGAGGTCACGTGATATGTTATTTACTCGTTCCCAGACCCTATTTATTGAGAACACCTTGTTTGTCAAAAATAGGGTCTGGGAACGAGACTAGGCATGGCTAGCCTTTTGGCGGAGGGTTGGGTATCAAGCCTATATTTGTACCCGTCTGATTAGTATTGTGGATATAATAGCACTACACTCGATTGCTATCAATAATTCTTGGTATACGCTAGTCTTGCTAGCCAGACGTACATGTACAACATTGAACTTCAATTGGACTGTGAACGAGGGACGCATGTTGGAAGTAAGACTTAGTATTACTATATTATACATGTAGGCTTGAAACCCCCAAAACGCGAAGGTCGAGCTGATAGAACGGCTGCTGTGGAGTAGCTACCACGGTGTCACTATACGAGAGTCGAGAGTACCCCGCTCGTTTAGCGGTTAAGATGCACGGGCGATTCCGTCCCTGCATTTGCATCGCTCTGACGTTTACCACCACGTCTGGTTTGTTTTTGATAACATACTAGAAGTTCTCGTGGAGGTGTGTTAATTTAGGACATTGCCTTTCACTAGAATTCACATATGCATCGGCGGTGGATATTCCCAGCTGGACTTTCCACTCTGTCCTGTTATGTATATGTATATCGTTGATTAATGGCTAGCCAAGGTCGCTCGCGCTCACTTCCATAGCAGTCTCGTTTCCAGACCCAATATACGCAGCTGCTCTGCTACGTATACGAGGTGAAGTCTGTCCTGTAGTATTTCTTTCCAACTCCGCCGGAATGTCGGCCAAGGTATACAACAAGGATGAACAGCCGTAAACGTACTCGGAGAGTGGTTATAACTTATAAGTAGATCACATACATGCACCTGTCTGTGTAATTTGCCCCTACAAATACTAAGCAATGGCACAGAAAAGGATGCCATGATGCAGCTCTGATATGTCATTAATGAACAGATCAATGGCATGAAGGTACAGCTAGGTAGAACTACATGTATGTATGTACTACCATGCATGTGAAACATTTACAGAAATCACCACATGCCACCACCCTAATTAAATAGGTGACCACAAAATGTTGACAGCTACAATGTACTCTGTTAATACCAGCCCTTCTTGAACCTTCCAAGATCCACACACACACACATACACAACCAATAGATAACCAAATAAATACACCATAACTGTTACATCAATCACCTACATGTATTACATACATCTGCAGAGCCATGTACATATAGCTAGACCACACAAAGCCTTCCATTTGAGTTGGGTGCTGAAGTGCTTTCACCAGGTACATGTTGGAAGGGTGGCTGGCACAGTCCCTGAGATGCAAAACTTTGAGTCCAGTCCTCCCAGGTCCATACCAGGTGATCATGTAGGCAAGCCTCCTCTCCTGGCAGACAACTGGTGACTGTCCTGTGTGTACAACCAAACCCTCAGCCTCAAAAGGTAAAGGTGGACAATTGTAGCCACTTTAAATTGGTCCTACATCTACATGCATGTAACACGTATTTCCTTCTAAGTTTTATAGACCCTTTACATCTTAACTTAATTTGATTCATATCCCAGTGGCTGCATCTGGGATGCACTATCAAATTCCTTATCTCTAGGGAGAAGGGCCTGTATTATCCTTCCTTAAAACTGTCCAAACCAAAGCTTACCTTGTTCCACAAGGATATCTCCCATCCATGCACCTTCACAAGGCTCTCTCCTCTACCTCCACAAGGCTATCTCACAAGACTACCTCCCTCCACCCAGAGCAGTGTGTTTGTGTGTGTGTGTGTGTGTGTGTGTGTGTGTGTGTGTGTGTGTGTGTGTGTGTGTGTGTGTGTGTGTGTGTGTGTGTGTGTGTGTGTGTGTGTGTGTGTGTGTGTGTGTGTGTGTGTGTGTGTGTGTGTGTGTGTGTGTGTTTATATATGTATCACATGACACCTATATGGAATCACATGTTCATGTGCTTTATGAGGTAGTATAGGGAAATCCACACACCTGGGATATGAGGGCAGTTACAGCCAGTTAGTGGTGGATCACGGAAGACCTTTTAATGAGAAGGTGTTGCCATATCTGGAGGGTCGTTGTCAGCTCATACAGGAAACCACTCAGTACGAGAAGATCGCGCGCTGACTACATCCGCCACTGGCCTAAAAAGAATAGTTACGTAGTAAAATCATTGCCTTGCACATGATAATATTATTGGGCACATATCCTTATATGGCTCGTCTTTGTCCCGTATCAGTGTTTCGCTTGTCCGCTTCAAATTCTATATAGAACGATAGCATTTACAATTGTGGATATGCACGCACCCTTTTGAAAAAGTAGCAACAGAAAACGCACGTTTCCCAGCTGTCATACTCATAGAGCCATATCACGTGGTCGAATATAGAAAGTTATAGGGCCTTACTTCGCCATAAGTGTCTGTGATGCCTTGGTTTTCCTGAAATAGACACGTACGGTAGTAACGTTTAATGTCCATCGGATAGACATAGACCACTCCGCGTTTGACAGACCATAATCTTGAAACCAGGCTTGAAACGGCCTAGCTAGGACTTAGAAGCTCTATATTAGTATCCCAAGCCAACGAAAACCCAAACAAAGAACATACCAAATTTGCGCGCAGTGGAGTTTGTTACTTCCAACTGGGCCAGAACTGAACGCCATAGTTTAATTGTCATCCGCGGGCCGTTTTTAATTATTTTACAACCAAACATGTACCCTGATGACCAAAGTGCCCCAGGAACCCAGGGAAAGAAGCCTATGGGCATATATACCTGCTAGAAAGTTGCCTGGATCATTTTAGTATCTTCTGAAATCTGTATAACTTACCTTCCTATCTTCAGTTCAGAGCAAAAGGAAGAATAGTGATGAAAAATCATTATTAAAATAGCCATTTTCCATACATCTCTATGGGAATGTACTAATTCTTCTGAGGAACCCAGCAGAAGGGGCTAAAAATTACACCAACCCAGAAGAGTGAAAGGTTTTTATGCTATCCATCATTTGAGTCCTGTAAACTTATACTACCGGCTTTCTCTGATATATGGCATTCAAAAATTAACTTTATCCCATACATTCCTATGGACGCGTGCGCGGGAAATGTGACGGACGTTTGCAAAATTGGCCAGGAATTGCTAATGAGCGTCCGAAATTTCTCGCAATGTGTTTGACATCAACGTCTGAATCGTCCAGTCTTTCTCCAAAATATAATCACCTACAGATCAGGTGGTATCTTGATCAAAACAGGACACTATTGACACTTTGTGACATCAAGTAAATGCTGGTTCACTCTAGCTATCGAAGGCGTTTTCATTGCGGAAGTTGCTAATGAGACACGCGCAGTTGCGTTTTTCGATTTTAGGGGGGGGGGGGGGGGCAACTTCCTGTAGCTTGTGAGTGCTGTAACATTTACACTGTAACTGCATGGCAAAGGTACTTCATTTTGGAATATATTCAGGCATTCATTTCGTACTTCATAAGTCTGTATAGAAACCCCACGAAGAAACATAGCAAGTAAGAAATTAATGGTAAATGAATGCCTGACTATATTCCAAAATGAAGTACCTTCGCCGGTTACGTATACGGTGCAAATGTTACAGCGCTCACAAGTTACCAGAAGTTGCCCCCCAAAAATCGAAAGACACGACTGCGTGTGTCTTATTAGCAACTTCCGCGATGTTTCGCTGAATACAAATCCCTTACAGAGCTGCATCGTGAAATGCAACAAAAATGAGACGTGTGATAATTTACTTTTCAATGAAAATTTAAAAGGAAAAGCTTGTAGGAGCTCAGTATGATGGTGAAGTTATGCCATTTTTTAAGTTGCCCCCCAAAAATTTATTCGTGACGTCACAGGCAAAAGGTCCATTGCCAAAACCGGATATGCAACAGTTAATTACCACTAATAGGTGTAGTGCCCAGACCATACACATTTGATTACATGTATATACTACTAGTACTTCGTATAAAGAGCGAAGTATGACCTAATCCTAATTCTAAACAATCCTATCATTTTGATCGAGGAAGGAAGCTTAACTATATATGATTTGCTAACACAACCATCGATATATGCCTCGAGTCGTTTGATCACTGAAGTGAGAATGCCAAAGAATTATGAAGCTAGCTATTGGTGTGATTTTCATTTCTTAAAAGTGTTCTTATCTCGAGTTATGAGTGGTCAAGAACAATAACAACAACAACAACAACAACAACAACAACAACAACAACAACGAGAAATACGTGGGACTGGGTACGAGTTTCGAAAAGTGTTTTGTTCACTTCAACCTGCAGTTTTGTGACTTCAAACAAACACGAAACTGCTCGTTGTTGCCTTCTTGTACAATAACGACCACAAGCTAAGCCATCCGCTCGTTAGGAGTCCTGTTAGAAGCGGGTCGCTGTTTTTAATGACATTCATTATCGGGGTCAAATCCTATATGAGAGTTACTAACGTAACTCTCGATATACCCACAAGCAAAACAAATGTAACTAGCATAATGAACATTACAAATTAGATAAGCAGGTGTATTGAATATTAAGGAGATGTAGGCACAACAAGATATAAAAATTTAATAAAAATAAAATTGGTGATGTAGGATTTGTAGACAGCAATTGAGTTAAAAGTAAGGGAACAAGGAATACGGATATTATGCATTAAATATTACATACCTACATTTAGCACAGAATGTCAGGCAGTTAGATTTGCTAAATAATGTAGGTATGTAATATTTATAAAATAATTAATGCATAATATCCGTAATTCCTTGTTCCCTTACTTTTTACTCAATTGCTGTCTACAAATCCTACATCACCAATATAATTTTTTATTAAATTTTTATATCTTGTTTCACTGCATTTTTTCCCCGGCGAGTTCCTACTTATATGTTGCACGCATGAGAGCAAACGAAAAAGGAAGGGCAATCTTGGACCCTGCATCACATCACTGCAGTATATCACTAGCATCACTAAATCACATCATAATCAAACGATTTCTTTTAAACAGCTAATATATAAGGTCTCAGAAAGTTATTGCATGTGACACCCCTGGCTGCACATGTCATACACAATAAATTCCATCACAACTATCCCCACAGGATTCAAAGCCCTCTTCCCTTGACCGAAGGTACTCGTACGTTCTTCAAAACCAGTAGCAAAGGCATCATGATTAATTGCCATAAATGTCTGTACCTGATGTGAGCATGTGTGTGGTGTGTGGATTAAAGCAATTGGCCATTCACACCAAAGATGCTTACAGATTGCTTGCCATTTTCATATGTGTTGGGCAAAAGGACCACCGCTGAGTACAGCACAGCAAATAGTTGGAGAAGGAAGTGAAAGATCGAGGGGAAAGAAGAAGAGAAGGGGGAGGAGGGAGAGAAGGGGAGAGGAGGGAGGAGGGAGAGGAGATAGGAAGAGAAGGCGAGTGGAGGGGAAGGGGAGGAGAAAAGAGAAAATGGGATTAAAGGAGGGGATAGCAAGCTTAACATCACACAGATGAGCAGTACACCCCTTGGCAACATATCAGTGGGACATGGCACACACAAACATACTCATACACCCACCATTCCAGAGTAGTCCATCCCTCATCCTGGTAGGATGCTCAGGTGTTCCCTTTCCTCTTCTCCATCTCCATCTAATAACATTGGCCAAGAACAGCTCACAACTGGCAGATACACATATTTGAACGAATAAAGCATACCTTGTGGCCATGTCAAGAATGAAGCTGTCCTCATTGGAAGCTTCTGTCACGGAAGAGATATGACTTATGGGGTTATGGGGTTACCAGTGAGCAGCACCTGATTTACTCTGGTGGGGACCACCAGAGGACACGCATTTGTGAAGGACATTCCCGTTCATAGACAAACATTTATCAGTTACCTTTGAACAGAACTCACTTATAAATGGTCTCACCAGCAGTTTGGGCTATTGCTAACAAAACTGAGTTTGCTAAAGATTGAAATTTGTGTCAAGCATAACTCCCCTTACGAAAATAACAAAACAAATCCAACTGGGCAGTAAGTTCCTAACTTGTTAGTTCTAGTGCTTCCGCGTAACGGTTAACATTACGCTTCAATCGCAAGGAAGATACAATGCAATAAACCTCTTATCCGAGCGAATCTTATCTTATCAGATCCAGAAAAAGAAGGAAAAAGTTTTAAGGTTCTAGTGTGGGAACGAGTGAGCGTCATCTCTGTTGTCTGAACTTTCTAAGCGTCGGCAGTTTTACTGCATTGTAGGTAATCGTTGGCTGTATCCAATACGTTCGCTAAAGCCCAACTGATTCTACGATGCAACGGCAATAAGGGAATCTGGTGTTTTGCTAATCGTATTCATGACACTTCAAATCCTACATAGGACCGGTCCCGATACATGAAGAAATTTGTATGTAGAAAAACTTCGTGAACATTCGCCAAGTAGCCAGATTGTTCAAGCCCTTTTGCGCTGCCCTAGTGAATAAAAATAGTCTAAGGACCGTATTACAGTACATGTACGTATGAAGTTTAACCAGAGATCATATATAGTTAAACGCAGTTAATTACCAGGGCGCTACCTCGCGCCGGACGTAAGTCGTTGGGCGAGCTGTTCGTTAATGGTCCCGTCCCGCAGTGGCGTAGCGAGGGGGCCCACGGCTGGACACTAGGTTTATAATAGACCCTTCCCTTTAACGGCTTAAGGAATGCAATTATTCTTAATTGCGTCACTTCCGGAGTTCATCCTGTGCGCGAGTACTAACACTGTACCAGGTTGTTGATAATTTTCGATCGACCAAGCCTCTGTCACAACAGTACTCACAGAGACAGACATCCCAGGTGCGTTTCTCGAGGAGCCACTAGAGATCCGTAGTACGGCAGCGCTCCTAAGGTGGCTAATTTGCTACGGGATAAAAATGCAATCGGCTAGCCGAAAGCAAAGCCTAATAGATAGGTCAGTGTTACCAAGACATTTTTGTACTGTGTCGATATCAGCCTTGCTAGTCTCGTTCCCAGACCTATATGACGCAATGTTTATCGCAATTTGTACTTTGTATAATCAAGCTCGTACTTGTATAAGTCTGGTGTTTCGAATGCTAAACCTTAGAATTTGTGCGCTTATACGCAACGTTTCCCTCCTACTTCTTACAGTACATAGATACACCCTTGTTGTCCACCTTGCGAGTCATTTTACACATGACACATTACATCACCAGCAGGAAGAACTCCGGACGTGACGTAAAATTAGCAAATTGCATTCCTTACGCCGTTAAAGGGAAGGGTCTATTAGACAATACGGTATACGCCCCTAAAGCTGTAATGTTCGTACCTCATTATACATGTTGTTTTTGGCGATCCATATACCACACGTGTTGTAAGCAATTCTGTTGAAACAAATAGCTCCCGCACACACCCTACCAGTCTAGTCAACAATATGATAAACGCGCAACAGCTTTTGATTGATTAATAGTTATGCGCAGCCCGTTTTTAAGCCTATGTAATTTTGGCGGGTCAACTTCAAGCTTGGTGTACGACCGAACCAACCGACAGAACAGGACGGTAAGCAAGAACACTAAACAACACACATGGGAGAGCATATATACCATGTTCACAACTAGCCAACTTTTTTTTTTAACACCGAACTGGACATGAGTATTTTTATGAATAATAGGTGTGGTTTTGGATGGAGCACCACAAAACGACAGTCAAAGAGCTGCGTGGTCGCTTCTTGGTGGAGGCAAGGAAAAAGAAAACAAGGAGTTCATACATCTGCCAAGGTTGCAGCTCATTTGTACACTGTCTTTGCTATTAACACCAGCAATGACATAGTTAAAACTCACCCTCCTTGCTTCTACAGCAGTTCTGCTATATACTGTTGCAAACTTGTGCTGCCTGCTGTTGACTGTGGGGGATAGTAGTAAATTGTGTTCACCTTACATTCTGATTTGCCATACATTATCACCCTGCCTGCAGTTGTCCACAGCCCACAGAAGATCATTTTAGGCATGCATGCAATAGCCCCTCCCACTGAATCCTTACTGGCTGACCACTTAATGGCCAGCTCCAACAATCCAGCAATCCTGGAGCAACTACTGTGTCCCATATACCTGAGGATTTTACACCAGCCTCTGGAGCTCCCATGTAGGGCACTGGTGTGCACTGCCTGCATGGTCGAGTGGTTCAAGGTGTTCAAGGTGTTCAATTGTAGTGGGTCAAATGTCCATGCTGCTTCATGGATACTCCACTAACTGCACCACAGCTAAAGGCAGCAACACTATTGATCCAGGCACTTCTGTGTCAAACCTGTAGGAAGGACATTAAGGCTTGTGAGTATGGCACACACACACACACACACACACACACACACACACACACACACACACACACACACACACACACACACACACACACGCACGCACGCACACACACACACACACGCGCGCACACACACACACCAGTGCAATGGTGAACCAGCGAAGGCTGACCTGCAGAAAGCAGGAAAACGCATGTTGGATTTGGCCTCCTCGGAGAACACAGGGGGCTGAATCCATACATGCAAGGTTCAACGGACTACAAAGGACGTACCATTCAGTTCCTGACAAAGTTCGACAATTGGTGCTAATGGTAAAGGAGCATCTACTCTCCGTGGCTCCACAAAATGTGGCAGCGACACTCCTACCAGCGATGACATGATCGCTTTTCTCGCGTAACTTTGGTATCAAATATCCCTGGCAAAAAAAAAAGTTGGCTTTTAGCACATACAATTATAAGCTAGTACCTTCTAAGTCCTTCAAGATTCAGCTTTGATTTCGACTTTCTATCGGTTGGGAACGTAGATAATTCGCTTCGAATAGGGGAGGTACATCGCGAGTTACCCGCTTTCACGACCTATAACGCGCCGTGGCAACGAAACTGTAGCATGAGGTAAGCACTGTAAATAGAAAAATGATGCTGGCTTTATTTCGTGTTTTCAAATGGTGACAATAACGAACCTGTTTTGTGCTGGCTCACGTTTTTGTTCAACCCTGGGGTTGTCATGGGCGTTGCTAAGGCTCTAAGTAATCATTTCAATATTTCGGGTAAATAACCTAGTGTCCACAAAATGTATGGCCGCAAACAGCCGTGGCGGAAGGGGGGGGGTGGGGGGGGGGGGGGGGGCAATTGCCCCCGGGCGCCGACCTAAGGGGGGCGCCAAAATGCCTAGATGTTTGATATAAATAGCATTGCAATGCGTACCGGATAATAAGCCAAGGAAAGGCTCTTATGTTTATTGATTATACCTACGAAGAAACAGCAAGTCCGTGCGTACTGTTGATGAAATTGTGATGAAATTGTGATTTTATTTTATTTTTATATAATTGGAGCAAATTATTAAGCAGCAGGGCGCCCCTCCCTCTCCCTCCGTATTTGTACTTGCAGAGGCAGATTTTGGGGGATACCCCCCCGGCAAAACCTATGTTATTAAAAGTTCATGTCTTCTTACGTACGCTCCGCCCCAGACCTCGATGTGGGAGCTTACTGCGCCCATACATCCTTGCTGGAGGTAGGCGTGTCCCACCACGCCATCACTTTCCCCCCGCACCTAAATCTTGGATCCGTCCCTGACTTGGCCAAACGCAAAGGGACCCACTCCACCCCCCCCCCCCCCCCCCCCCCCCCCCCCCCCCCCGTCGTATCCATGTATCCGTATTTTGCCAAACGCAAGGGGAAGTAGCCGCATTTGGCCAAACTCGAGGGGGACCCCCCCTAGTGCATTTTGCCTCCGGGCGCCCAACACCCTCGCTACACCACTGCCGTCCCGTCGGGCTATAGCTAGCTATTCATTATCGATCCCATGACATCGGGCAAACTGTGACTGTTCGTTATCGGTCCTGGTCACTCCTGGGCCATCGGCATGCTGCTGCAAGCTGTTCTTTTATATCGTTCTCGTGCCATCGGGCAAGCTGTTTGTTGTCGGTCCTAAGCCATCGGCATGCAAGCTGTTCATAATAATTATCTGTCCCGTGCCATCGGGCAAGCTGTTCGTTTTATATCTTTATCGTGCCATATCAGCAGTGGCGGTGGTTCTGGGGATTGTTCATGCCCTGCCATATACTATACTATGTCAGTCGATCAAATACGTGGCCGCGCCATCGTTATGAACTTCCTTTCCACCTTTTCCCTCCGTGTTACACAGCTATAAAATGAAATCAGTTAAATAACAATTTATATTGTTAAGCAGCAAAGCAGTAAGCAGCAAACGAATGGCCACGGGTCCGACGGCTGCCTATCAGCACGGCTGGCATGACTGCCTGTCAGCACTGCTGCCTAACGGCACGGCTGTTATTAGTGTTAACTTCGGGCCGGTGTCACAGGAAAATCTGTCGCCCGGAAATTGTGTCGCGGCGACAGTTTATCCTTAGGAAATTATGCCGCTCACAATTACCGTAGCTACCATATATCCTAAGGAAATTCTGTCGTCAGGAAATACTATCGCTCAACATGGGTCGGTCCGAATACGACGTACACTACTGCTAGCTTTCTGCTGTAACCAAACCTATATATCCTCCTCTTTGTAATAAGAACGAAACATTACAATTGAGCATCAGTATACATAAATGGTTGTATTCAGCAAAGCCGGACAGCTGCTGCAATTGTGTGACCCTTACACCCTACAGACTCTGTATCTTAGATCGCTTCATGCATGTATACTGTTCCATACTCTCAACAAAGGAGGAAAACACATACAGGATTCATATAGATTTTTGTGCGTGTATATATAGTTATAAGTAGACACAGTTCTTGATGAAACTCTTGACTCAGATACTGTTGCAATAAGTGAGATACATACACAGTTTCCATCAGTTGATTGCCGACGTCGCTGCAGCCTCAATTCTCTTTGTTGCTGCAGCATGCCCTTATCATTGCCCGCATGTGAATATATATATGTACAAATACTAGCATTTATAAATACCTGATTTTTATTTCAAGATTGCTGTTCATGTCATAAGATTCTGGATGCTAGCTTGATTTCACATTGAATTAAATGCCGGGGCAAATGAACATGTCTGCCATACACCAAAAAAGGGGGAGGGTCAGTGAATATTTGGTTGAATCTTGAATGGAAAAACGATATGGTAAAGGTATATAGCATCAAGATATGATCTGTCTCAATTTCTTTGCTGTAACTGATGCTGAAGTGTTGGTTGAACCACTCATCCAAACCACTACTCTGAGAAAGATATGAACTTGTCAGGTTACACTGTACTCCAGTGATTCTGGCACAATTCACCTTAGAAATTTAATAAACACGTATTTGCTGCTGCTGTTAATAATTAAGGTACATTGATAACAAAATCTTAACCTTCATCTTAAAACCTTGTAACATCAAACAGTGTAACAGAAACTCATGCAGCAACTCTGATGGCAGGGGTTCAGGGCTGTTGTGGTAAAGGACCAATCAAATCAACATCTATACGCATGGTGTGCCATACTTCCCCCCTTACATGCAGGACTTCGGTGCACGGCTGTTTGCGGCTGGAAACTAGGTTTGTAATTAGAACATTACGGTAAATACCACGTCAGTAATCGAAACTACCTCATTAAGGAAGGCATATGTTCCAACATAGGTTCCAATGTTGTCGGTACCCTTAAATCTATACTATCTATGCTTAAATATATAGATAAATCATATATAAACCATTTTTTTTTAAATGCCTACGCATTCTTTCTTCTAAACACTCGGTACGCACTCACCAAATAAAAAGTAACAATACTGTGCAAGTACTTTATATACGGTCACGCGGGAGCAAAAATGAAAGTAGCCTTACAAAACTCGTTCGAGCGGACGTCGGGAACGACAGATTAAGGTAGGCATCCTACTCTGTACCTTCACCATCAAACATGGAGCAACAAGAAAGCACAGTCCTTAATCCTTAACGCATTTTCTGTAGACCCCAAATTGTTCTGTTTTTTATATGAATAAACAACACGCGTTGCGGTTGTTTTACTATATGTATACGTGCGTTTGTTAACAGATTATCACATGACACAAGTACAACTACACTGCAGGATGGTGCCAAAAGGTTGTTAAAGGTAAAGACCAAATGACGTTAAAGCTATGCTGCAAAATTCTTTTGGTATTGATGCCAACAATGATGAACTAGTTGACTTCCTGAACACTTCTGTCCAATTTTCAAATTTGTATTAGTCATGCAGAAGAATATTCACTACAAATGTGGCGCTGTTTACTTTCAGTGGAGATGCATTGAGATCTGGAATGAAAGGTAGGTGACTTCACATGAGCCCTTGCAAAACGCCCTACTCCACACAAGCCTAAAGCCATTTTCCGCACAGGCCTAAAGCCCTTCTTCACACAAGCCTAAAGCCCTTCTCCATACAAGCCTAAAGCCCTTCTCCACACACGCCTAAAGCCTTTCTCCACACAAGCCTAAAGCCCTTCTCCATACAAGCCTAAAGCCCTTCTCCACACAGGCCTAAGGCCACACAAGCCTAAAGCCCTTCTCCACACAGGCCTAAAGCCACACAAGCCTAAAGCCCTTCACCACACATGCCTAAAGCCCTTCTCTCACAGGTCTAAAGCCCTTCTCCACACAGGCCTAAAGCCGTTCTCCACACAGGCCTAAAGCCGTTCTCCACACATGCCTAAAGCCCAGCTCCACACATGCCTAAAGCCCTTCTCCACACAAGCCTAAAGCTGTTCTCCACACAGGCCTAACTCCCAGGCCCAACCCCTTTTCCTATACAGAGTCAGATCCAACGTCCTTCCTCTCACACAGGCCCTTACCCCTTCCTCCCACACATACACTACCTCATTTACAGTTCCAGGAGGCAGTGTCACCAGTCTGCACATTCTGCTGGACAAGGGAGAAGGAAGCATGTTCTGGTGGACTGCACCCCCTTGAGCAAGGTCCAGCTTATTAAAATAACAGCATAACGTTGGAGTGAGAGACAACAGGGGGAGGGGGTGGGGGTACAAACCAGTATAGCAACCAGTGAGGACTGCAGCCTTAAGAGCCTGATGTGGGTGGCCAGTGACTCCTGCACATTATGGCTAGAGATCTTTGTGGCCTCCAATTTGCCGCCTCTGATATGTGACCTGAAAATATTTACATCTCATGTGTGTGTGTATGTGTGTGTGTGTGTGTGTGTGTGTGTGTGTGTGTGTGTGTGTGTGTGTGTGTGTGTGTGTGTGTGTGTGTGTGTGTGTGTGTGTGTGTGTGTGTGTGTGTGTGTGTGTGTGTGTGTGTGATCAAGGACAGATCTACATGTATATACCTCAATACAAAGTCTCAAGAATGAAAGTCAGGAATAAATGGACACATACAGGTGGCATAGGGGTAAATGGGCTGCATCTAACTGATATACACAAAGGAAAGTTTTTTAAAAGGGGGAGGGAAGGGGGAAGAGGGGTGAGAAGAGGGAAAGGGTGACACCTGGCTTGCCTGACTAGCTTGGACTGATCTGTCACCACTGATTTGCTCTGCTGCATTGTGATCTCCTCCTCCCCAGTACCAGAAGGCAGAGACAGTAGTATCCCGCATGGCTTTAGGCCAGCTGGAGAGTATGCTTCTGCCTGCAGTGCAGTCCTCTCCAGTCGGGGGTGGCCTTATACAGTGTGGGGTCCTAACCATTTCCTCAGGCTGCTAATATGTGCAATGTCCAACTATACACTGCAATACCAAACAAGGTACCAGTAGAAAGGCTGAGATGTACTCATAAAGGAACATTTAGTCTGCATATATAGCTCCTGACATGTTAGCAGCTATACCCTTTCCCAAGAGGCAGAAGTAGTCATTTGATGATACCTACTGCTAGACTACAATAGTATCGTTTTTACACGTCCACACATCTAAGTAAGAACACACGCTACCTCATCAAATTCGATCAAAATGGCCGATTTACCATAGCGTAAAAACCACTTCAGAAAATGCGTTAAGCTTAGCTCTAGGCATAAATTGGTAGCACAATCTGTGCAGCTTACCACGAAAGGTCTATTTCCGCAATTCTACGTTCCAAAGACTGAAGCTAACGATTTATTCTCGGTATGTCCCCAATATCCGATCCGAGGTGGCTGCATTCGGGTGGCAACAGGTACGCAGTAACATACTAAAATCACGTGATTTAAACTGTTTTACAAAGTTCAGCGGTGTGCCAAATCATATTAGAGTATTGATGTGTTTATTCTCTTCATGTCCTTTGTTGTAGAGCAAATTCAACAGGTCATCGGTTGTCCGGGTGTTGCCATAGGGACTTGTGTTCATTTCAAAATTTCTGGGCGTAGGACTTAATTTCCACGATTTCAATGAGAGCAAACAGCCGTGGGTGGAGCTCTGTTGATGTCTTCTACGTGCATGTATACATAATAATATGCATAGAATAGCATCAGTACATAAATATATCTGTTTTGCTCTTTCACGTCATCTACCATTCCATGCCACGCCAATAAAACCTCTCCCTCTTAGCGTCTTATCTTGTCCAAAGTGACCACCACTAAGTTCAGCGCAATGATAATATGATATCCCGGCTCCAAGAACGTTTAACATATCACAGTTAGCTAAGTATACGTGTACTTTCACTCCACCTTCGTTATCGTGAAGCTAGTACTTCACGACTGACAAAATCATTTTGCTCTTCTTCGAAAACAGTCCCTTTTGTTCTCAGATTGTTTGTTCTTATTACAAAGAGGATATGATATAATTATAGGTTTGGTTACAGCAGAAAGCTAGAGTAGTGTATGTCATATTCCATGTCGAGCGACAGTATTTCCTGACGACAGAATTTCCATAGGATATACGGTCGCTACGTTAATTGTGAGCGACATAATTTCCTGAGGAAAAACTGTCGCCGCGACACAATTTCCGGGCGACAAATTTTCCTGTGACACCGGCAAGTAGCAACGAACTGACACGGTTCAGCAGCGGCGGCGGAACCGGGGTATTTACCCCCCCCCCCCCCCCTACGTTACCATGTTGTACATTATAACCAAAGAGAACGGGAATCGGATGATATTAAAAGTGTGAACCGTTAAGTAGCTACTCAACAAGCGGTTCATTTTCGCGTGCGCAACCACTATCTACCACGCCCACTCATTATATATTCATAGACTTACCCCCCTGGGTTGGCACCAAAATGGACCTTTAATTTAAAATCAAGCTGGAACACACAGTCACAAAAAAAGGGAGGGGGGGGGGGGGGGGAGGGACAACACATAGTAAAGAGCCGAGGCTTGTCATCCCAAAATGCACCAGAAACAGAGTGGCTGCCCGTTTGGGTTTTAGCTCGCTCCGCGTCCATGGCCTGATTCACCAACTGCGGCAGCGGCACCATCTTTTGCAGGTCTCTCTCCGGGTTGCTAGTCGCCTCCCCATCTCCAGTGGGCTGGCGTTCACCCATAAATTAAAATATTGCCTTCCCTCATTAACCTTCGTTAGCTCGATTCAAATGGATCGAAGCGGACCACTAAATCGGAGTCCTTGACCGGGCTGTTCCTTTAATTTTATGCCAGAAAAGGCTTGAAACCTGTTAGCTTGGACAAAACCGGTTGTAAAAGGTTATTAAAATTTAAAAAACCGGTCAGTTAAGGTGATTGTTTTAAAAATAACCGGTCGGTTAAAGTTGTTCGTTTTAAAATAAAGTTTTTTTTTTTTTTTTTTTTTTTTTTTTTTTTTTTTTTTTTCAAGATTTGTTCTACTGCAACGGGGAGTGCAGTCCAATCGGATTGCATGGTATTATATATACAAACAATATTCACAACCATATTACGGCCTGGACAAATCTTGGTGTATGCTTTCTACCCGAATACCCGACCAAACGCAGTAGTAAACATGCCCTACTAGCACTTTGCCACATGGCAAGTATGGTCCACAGCGTACTCCTAAGCACGTCGCTGATCTCGCCGAGTACGCGTGCATACTCAGTTGTTGTTATGATTATAATCACAGATTTTTTCCATATAAAATGATTAGTTGCTATAAGTATGTACCACGTGAGATGTATCCATGCCTTCTTCCATAGATAATAGAGTAGGGGATTGGCAACTCTAACAATTAACACCCAGTATCACGGGCACCATGTAAGTGCTGGTAGGCCCTGTGCAACTCAGCAACTGAAGTATATGAAAGCTCAAAGCACTACAATTGTTCTGTACAAGTTAGTTTAATAGACAGGGACAGGTTGACTTCAAACAACACATGCATTTAATTATGGAGTTATTAAGTGTCTTCGTATAGGAACATTCCTGTACTGCATGCTTAATCCCAGGCACTGGCCAATGAAAATACCCTAACAGTAATCCACAGTTTAATAATCCCTGGCATATCCACCAATTTTACAGCCACTCCATTGTCTTGACTCTGCTGCATTGATACTAGGGACCATATCTGCCTTCCTATCTGCCTCTGTCAGTGGCTCACCAACCAGAAAAACATGCGCTAAATTTAGTGCGCTTTATACCGATACAATTAAACGGACTACAACAATAGTGGCTTATGAAGGTCAATACACTGTCAGTTATTACCATTAGTGGGAATATTATAACAACCTATGTAAACCCATTTTGTAAAATTCATGTGAAGAAAAGGCTGCTACACACTGAACCAAGTATTAACCAGTAGACTCCAGTCGATAGAAGGATAATTGATTGAAATCACCAACCAGAAAAACAGGCACTAATTTTTGTGTCACAGTAACTGTCAAGATATGAACATAAGCATTAAGTATATCATTCATATATGAAGAAGGGTTAATAAATCGATATTGTGCACAGAGAAATAGCACTTCAATAACCACATTGAAGCTGTTGAAAACATTGAATAGGATCAATACATATAATTAAAAACCAATCTTTGACAAAAATAGCCAAACCATCAAATTTAACTGGTCTATCTTTCCTTATGTACGAGGAATTCGACAGAAGAGTTTCAGTGACAAAGATGAGATCAAATCAGTGGTAAAGAGCAAAAAATTCAAATTATTTAATTGATCAGCATTGATTAA
Source organism: Spongilla lacustris (assembly GCA_949361645.1). Taxonomy (NCBI): domain Eukaryota; kingdom Metazoa; phylum Porifera; class Demospongiae; order Spongillida; family Spongillidae; genus Spongilla; species Spongilla lacustris. The sequence goes on from OX442415.1 coordinate 13,711,627, forward strand.
TTTACATCTCAATTTTATTACTTATACCTGCCTGTCCTTAATAGCAGTACTTACCACAGTGGAACAGCACAATGCCTATCAATTTTGTATTCCATTCCTGTTTCATTTTTATTTTTCCACATGAGGCCATAAAGACCACGAATATGAGAGCATTAAACAGCACTGAGTATGGCTTAATGCACAAAAACATGTATGAATTTCATCAATTGCAGAATCGCAGTCCGCTGAGTGGACACGGTTGGCCATTGGTTCCCACTTTTGACTCTTTCCCTAGAAAAAGAAAAACACTCAGCGAAAGGTTTTTGAGTGAGGCTTCACAACTCCGACAAGGAGTACAAACATTCTTAACAACAGACAAAACATGGAGATCAACCTTTGAAAACATAGTCGAACACACGGAGTGAAAGTAAAAACCACATTAAGTGCACAAGAAACCATTTGGCTTTGTTAAGTCCACAGTTCTATGCTCAAAAACTAAGCCTGGCGACATGTTAATCCCTGTTGATTTCTTTTCCTCTGTATTCATATGCTGAAATTCAGCAGGTAGCCACTCCTAAGCTGAGGTCCAGGATGGAGGTGCGCGCCTTTATGGGGCTCTCTCTGCTTGGATTAAAACCTTGCATCATGTCTCCTGTCCGCTGGCGACCTTCTGTCGAGGCCTTACCACTTATCAGCATCAAGTTCCTGATATGCAAAGTGGTAGGGCACTCGGAGGAGGGCTGTCACGAAAAATTCTATCCGCCCGCAAAATATTATCCTAGGATAAAGTTTAGGTAGGATAATTTTTGCCATGACAGGGCGCCTTCGAACCGGAGCAGTTCCCACTTCAATAGACGCCTGACATTGGCCAGATGACACCTCAACACATCACAGCCATACACAGACGGACATACACAAAAATCGGACACTCAGACGTGTTTTGTTCCTTTTTACCGATACATGCAAATTTAACAATTAAACATATTTTGTGTATCATCTTTCAAAGCAATACAAATACTTTCTCTCCAAGCTGAGAAAGTTAAGATCTGAAGATCTTCTCTCCTTCATTAAAGTGCATTTGCAAGTGATTTGTGCATTTTTGATTAAAAGTGATTTGTACATTGTGAACTATTGTACCCACTTTAGGAACAAGAAGCCGCGGTAGTGACTGCGCATGAAGAAAGCCACCAGGAAAGCGCAGGAGCAGATGTGCCCAAGGTAGAGAAGTTGTCTAACGAACGCAAAGAGTTCGGTATAGGAAAGAAGGTAGTGTACAGCCTTAACGTAACACTATCGTGTACCGAGGACGGCACCAAGAGGGAACGAGAGCTCTGTCTAACGTGGATCCCCGTGACGATTGCCGACCTTCAAGACCAAATACAGGAACAGTTCAATATCCCAGTCTTCGACCAGAAGCTAACGTTTGGACCTTCTGTGCTGAGCGCCAAGGAGTCGCTTCTGCAGTCTTACAGCTTAAGGAATGGAGACAATATAACCGTGGAGTACTTGTCAGAGGCAGACGTCAAACCAATGCTAGATATTGTCAGCTACTTAAAAACGACCCTCGCATTCCTAGAGTCCGTGGAACCACAGCTCCTCCTGTTCCCCATATCACGAGAGCTGCAGGCTCAATTACGACAGGGCATCGATGTTGCGCAGATTGACAATTTCGTTAACATCTTCCGCTCCTGTGCACAAGAGCGTAAGAAACAAATCGCAAACTCCTTACTCTTTATCAATGGAGGAGGATTGAACCTTCTTCAACGGCTACATTCGGCCATTTTGAAATACCCATTCAAAACGATGCCTCTTCACGTTCAGCTGCTCGAAGGCGGAATGAACCAGATGTTGTGGACGCTTTCATCCCACACGGAAACCGAAGCTGCCGTGTTGAAGGAATTGAAGTTAGATAATATCGTACGGTCACTGTTTCGAGTGACGGCTGTCCCAAATGCAGCCATTTTTCCACCAAGAAATCCTTACACCGAGCAGATAGGAGACATTCAGATGCAAGTAATTCACTACTTGTTCGCTACCTCTACTGGCTGCCTGAGCTGGTCAGTTGTATACTATGTATGGTTGTATACATGAATAGCGTATAGAGCGCGTTGTGTACAATACGTTCAGTCAAAGTAACGCAAAACATGCATGTTGTGTTTAAAAATGACACGTATGCACATGCTATTTTGAACAGATTCATGAATATATATATAGTGCTACAACAGCACTCCCGAGGGGGGTGGGGCGGATAATGCACCTACTCTATACCGGGTATATTGGATGTAATTCGTGCATACTTATAGCCTTGGATCATCACATGACTGATATGAGTTCAAGTACTTATATGATAGCATTCGTCATAGACTTATTTGACCAAATGAATCTTATATACCATGCATTTTCAGGCAATCATAAATCTATTATGCATGTTATATTTTACTCAGCATACTTGAATACGAAGCGACACATCTTCAAATTGATCTTGCTTCAAATGCAAAGTTTCTTGAGCAGATCATTGGTCTGATGCAGACCACAACTGGTCCTTTCAGTAACAATCTTGTAGCAGCATCGCTACTTGTTGTGTTAGCCTATAACCTTGATACCCATCAGTACCTATGTAAGCCTCACGTGATACAAGCCATCATAAGGACATGGAAGAATGCTGAACCTACACCTGATCATGAGAACAATGCTACACCTGCTGAAAGTGCTTATCTGAAGTAAGTAACAATCTAAATTTAAACATGAAATGCTCTCATTCTCTAAAATTCTGATACATATATATTTTTTCTAGTGATCTTTATACACTTCTAATCACCTACAGGTATTTATCTTCTGTGCTGATATCAATGCTGTGTGCATCAAGGCAGAGCTTCTCTGCACAGTATCTGCAAGTTACAGAGCTGCTGGAAAAGTTTCTTTGTGAGGCAGATTACAACAAGCTGCATAAATATGAAGGAGAACTTGGTTTTGTATGGAACAAGTACATTCCCTACTTCAGCGTGGCTTACATGCCATACAACACCAAGAGATCTGTACTGGCCTGTGGCTCTGATCCTCGCTACAGAGCCCTTCAGATGATGTGCATTGAGATGAATGTTCTTTGCTTCCAAGTGATCCTTAATGGAGCAAGAGAGAGGAATAGGATAGTGCAGCAAGGATTGATGGACTATGTTATCTGTTTACCAAGTGTCCTTCCTGCCAAGTCCAGGGCCCAGCAGAGAGCCAAGGACCTTGTGACCATGTTACGGAAGGAGATGCATCTTCAACCGCCAAGTCTGAACACCATGACCAGAGCTAGACTTGCAGTGACCCACTTTGGACTGGACAAGGTATTGAAGACACCTGTGCAAGAACTACTGTCAGAAGTGTACCCTGCAGAATCTTGAAGCTGAATGATTTCCATGTGTAATATATGATAGACTACATATTTGAACATACATTGCTGTGCGTAAAAGTGATTTATGCTAAGGAATGCTTGTGTTATGCATTGCAATCAGCTTGAAGCATTTGCCCAGGTTAACTTTAATAGTTACACTACAATTATACAAAGTGCTAGTTTATTTAAATGTGCCTGCATTCTCAACAATTGAATTGACATAGTTCTTACCATTTTTCTCTTCTGAAGAAGCTTTCAGTGAGTTCAAGTTGAACCTTTAAGTCTTGACGTATACGTATAAAGATTTACATACATGTATATGTACACAATAGTCGTCTGTACATGTGGACGCCGAATATATGGATAAGCAAGAATATAGGCTGAAATTATGCAAAGAGCAATTTATAAAAAAAAAGGGCTGCCGACATTTGCATTTTGACGGAAGGTCGGGTATAGTATACCAAAATGGCATAGCTGAAACGATCTATCACATTGACAGATCGAAATCTTGGTACAGATTTAATTTGATACCCGACTAATGCTCCTAGCGTGTCTCAAAATTACATTGCGATCGACATGTCAATCATTAAGTCCTGTATGATACGAAGAAACAGTTGTGTACTACTTGAACATGACCCATTCATTGTTTCAATTGTATATGCTCAACGTGTTTTTTTTTTTTTAATTTATCGCAAGTATATATTATCATAACAGGATAACTTACACAAAAATAACGATAAATAATAAGTACTTATTAAACAGACTACTACCTAAGCCTATACACAGGGAAAAATGTTTGCTTTGCTACCCTGAAGATCTAGAGTAGTTCCATATGATCTGAAGTAAATGTTGTTGTAAACCGATGTAAACGGTGATTTGCTAATGCTACAAAAATGGTGTTCTACATGGCACGTATTTTTTAAGTTGGTAGCAAAATTTGCACTGCTTTTGTGAACTTTGTTACAGTAGCAATTCAGAAATGCAATGGTTTTACTGACTCATAAGAGCAATATGTGTACGTGTAAATACCACAGATAATGTTACTAATGCTACAATTATGCATTGCATAGCAGTGTGGTAATTCCTCATTGGTCTGGGTACGAGAAAGTGCAGCCATTAAATAACTAGGAATAAATTTTAATTTTATAAAGGAATGAATTTATTTATAAAAACAATTACATAATCTTTACACAATCCAGCTGTTTTTTTTTTGTCTTCGAGTCTGTTTCCAAATAGAATTAGAAGTTCCCAAGGTGTGCAGTCTTTCTCTAGGAATTCCAAGCTGTAACATCTGAGCAGCGATCTCAGTAGTGTACACATGTGCAATGTCCTGCGACTGCCACCAATGAGTACAGCATTGTCATCCACCATTGTATTAATGGTAGTAAGCTACAAGAAAGTCAGGTTATAGCAATGTGTTAATTTGAACAGTAACGTACCATTTCTTGCTGAGTAAGAAACTCTCTATTCTGCAGAATTTTCTTGCCCATACTCTGTTCTGTTTTCATCGCAGGTTGACTATGAAAAAAGGGAAAGGTAAACTGCATATGTCATGAACTTCAATTAAATGTTCCTGCACCTTTGTCAGGCTGATCACCCTGTTTTCTGTACCTCTAGTGACTGTTTCACAAGTTGAGAGTTGATGCTTCTGCGTGCAGTGACCTTCATTGGTGGATGTGATGGGGTCTTTTGCGTGGTAACACATTGGCTTGGAGTACGTAGAAGCTCTGGAACATCGGATACAGGAGTTATTTTAAAAAAATCCCTACCTATCTTCTTCTTGCACAGCCAACTGGGGGGAAAATCACTATGAACACTTCAATAATTTACATCCTGGAAATCTACCTGATCACAAGGAAAGGTAGGACTAGAATGAGATACCTACAGTTAAACGGAAGTAAAAGCAGGAATTGTAACAATAGCACTTACAGCAGCTGAACATGGCAGAGATGAAAATGGAAACACCTGCAGAAATCAGTACAAGAAAAACAATGATACACAAATGATATGCAAACAGATACATGCCAAATCACAAAACACCCATGATGCCTAGTTGGCTTAGATCATGAAGATGGCCATATTGACTTACCACTTCTGCTAGCTGCTGTTAAATAAATCTAAGGCTAGCACAATTTTTTGCTGGTGTACTTCAGTGTTGATGATTGTTCCTACCTCCGTTTTTTTGCAACAAGTCATCTAATGGTGCCATTCTGTTCCATTGAAACAGGCTCTTCTGACAATTAGTGATGACTTTGATGATTCTTGAAGTTGCTGTTTTGTCAAGGAATAAAAAAAATCAACTGCACATGAAAATGAATGACAATAGATTATAAATATGTACCTTTCTAAAGATACTGCCGCCATGGCGCCATCCGCGCCACCATCAGCGCTAGCTATATGGCTAGCCGCGTCAGTCGCGATTATACCTGCTTAGTGGTATGGCTACCTCACGTTTAGCAACAACGCTGGAAAAGTGGAAATTATGCTTTCCGGTTGCCAACCACCATTAGGTTCTAATAGCTGTCCAGCCTCCACTCTGACACCCCGATAACGCGATGTTTCAGACACATACCTCTATTTTAAACAGATAGTGAAACTCCGATTAAAAATTCCAACTAGGTCAGAGAGAACAAATTTGCCAGCTGCAGCGCTGTTGCAATTGCATTCTAGTAGTTCGCAATTTCCTTGCCGTCGACAGTTATAGCGAAGTAGACGACATTTTAGATTGAACACGTGGCGCATTTAATAGAGCGCAATATCTATTTATTAGTGCGCATCATTTAAAAATTATGCATCCTTCTCTCTGTGTAGCGCAGATGGACATACAAACGACCAGCCCATCAGCCTGAGTGCATTAGAGTTCGATCGTGAATTAAGGTTCATATGAATGCAGGACCGGAACTAGCGAATCGAAACAAGTGTATGCACGCATCGTGTGAGTTGGGCCGTGGATTATATTTGTAAGTTATGTGTGAGTGAGCATAGGTTGTGATGTGTTGTGTGTGAGTGAGTGTGAGCTTGCGATGTGTGTAGACCATGGGTTGTTATGTGTGTGAGTGTGTGGGAGCTTGTGATGCATGGGTTGTGATGTGTTGTGTGGGAGCTTGTGATGTGTTTGTGCATGTAGACCATGGGTTGTGGAGCTTGTGATGTGTGGGAGCTTGTGATGTGTGTAGACCATGGGTTATGTGTTGTAGGTGAGTGTGTGGGAGCTTGTGATATGTGTAGATCATGGGTTGTGTGTCATGGGCCCTGGGCAATTAGCCTTCGTGGGCCTGGCCAGTCCAAATGCGAGTGGGCGGGGGGTGGTGGTCCCCCTTGTGATCATCTGAATACGAGCGGGGGGGGGGGAGGGCCCTTGCGATCGCCGAGTGGGGTGGGGGGGGGTCCTTCTTGCAATTGAAACATTCCAAGTTAGCAATGTTTTGATGCTCCACTTCGTGTGCACTACTAACTAAAAATCATAAATCATGAATATCATGAGCACGGTGGGGGCCCCTCATAAAACAGTGGTCCCTGGGCAGCCTTCCCCCCCCCCCCCCACCCCCACCCACTGATAGTATGATTGGATCGGCCGAGAGGGCGGACACCTTACTGATTGAATTGGCCAAAAGTGGACAGCACCCCCCCCCCCCCCGCTGGTTGAATCAGCCGAAAGCGGACAATGTATTCACGGCTGTCAAATGGCGCCCCCCTTCCAGAAAAGCCTATCCTCCAGTGAGCAGACACAGAGTGCTGTGGAAGCATTCAATGAAGAATCCCTATTGGCTTTGGTTGTGTACTTCCTTCAGCTTCAGCGTTTTCCATTATCTCTTGTAACAGCTGCAGGTTAGGTGGTGTCATCACACAGTTCTTTCCAATGCGTGCATGTGTGTGTGTCTGTGTGTGCATGTGTGTGCATGCGTGCGTGTGTATGTGTGTGTGTTGTATGGTGTGTGTTTCCTGTGCTCTGAACAACCTGTGTCCTTGAAGCCCAGTGCCTTCACATCGTCACGGAGGACAATGCAATGCTGTGGCCACTCGCAGCCTCTGTGCCACATCTGACAGCCTGGTTCTCTTGGAGAGTCTGCTCCTACATCCACAGCCTGTGGAAGGAGGGAGTGACTCCACAGGAGCACTGTGGTTGCTGCTCAACACTTCAGTCGCAGGTACCACAACATAAAATTAAAATGCACATAATATTATGTTCTGAATGCTGGGTCCATTTTTATTTTTTTAATTGTTTGATTATTTTTTTTGCAGGTGTGCTGTATAACTTGCTACCGTTGCTTCAAGGGCCTGCGTACACCGCCACGTTGAGAGCTATGCTGTCTGTGTTGGCCGCTGTATTGGATGTGGAGGTTGAGACACTCCTCTTACAGCTGCAGAGTGTTCCTTCAGGCGCAGAGCAGGGGCAGGTGGGAGGGGTCCCGTTTGGATGGGCGCATTGATAATGGGGCATTGGTGGCCTGCCTAGCCACAGTCTGCTGTTGCAGAAAATGGCGGTGAGGAGTGTGGTGGTTCTGCCAGCACTGGGTTATGCAGGATGGCAGCTGCAGTGACACCATCACACTGAGTGCACCAATGGCACTCACACAGAAGGTAAGCATAACTCCATTGGGGAACACTACTTCTCCCTGCATTGGTGGGAGTAGTCGTTCTTTGGGGTCCTGGGCTTACTGACATGGTCTCTGTTTACTCTCCCAGTTCTCTGATGTTGAAACTATATTAAGTTCACTGTAGTTGGCTCTTGAGCTCATGGGGTTGTGATGTGTTGTGAGGGAGCTTGTGATGTGTATGTCGACCATGGGTTGTTATGTGTTGTGTGTGTGGGGGGGGGGGACATTGTTTGAACTATCCTTTGTAGCAGATGTCCTGCACACTTGGTTTTGCAGGGTCAGGGTGACATGTCAAGATGCATGTACATGTACAACTATCTCTCTCACACACATGCACTATCTTGGTTTTGCAGGCACATCTGTACCTTCCTCTGTCATCCTCAGCTGCAAGCTTAGTATTGACTGATGCTTTGTTTTGTACATGTACATTGTGTAACTGCTTCTTACTAAATATGATTATTATAATCATGACTGTTATAATTGATTTGGAACTGGGCTGCATGCGTGATTCGATCACACGCCCGATTCATCGAAGTGAACAAGACTGATCATGAAGTGCCGTACTAACGACCACATCACTTGAAGGCGCGGGTGAATTTAGTCTATATATAAGCTTACATGTAGGTATACCAGTGAGAGTGCAGATACATGTACGATCATAGTTTACATACGGGGGCGTGGCATGTAAACATTAGAAATTTGTGCTGTCTCGAAGATATTGTTTGCGAATATATGATCTCCATAAGGTAGTGTACATGTTTTGTGGGAAATTCATGCTTGCTGGCATGCGCGCTTATCCAGAAGCTTATAATTAGTATACACGTAGCAACACAATATTATATATAAGTATTTAACTGCATTATAATATTGTAATTGCAGTGTCTCCCAGACTAGTTGCATGCTGCATGGTGTGTTTATAATGCGCATGTACATGTATTGTAACAAAGCGGTATTTAAAAACAAGCTAGCTAGCTAGTATCAAAGTTAATTGAATTGCTTGCTATATCCATAAGTCAGTATGCAGAAAGTCAAAAATAATACATGTATATACGCATCTCTAGATCTCTCCGACTGGATCATATCATATGTGATAGTCTTGACCCCAGCAGAAAGTCAGTCAGTAGTGTTGTCCACTTGTTTGTGCATCCTTACTACATGCTCTGGGCATTGGGAAAGGTTTGGTAGTCATGTTAACCTGAAAGATAGGTTTCTTCCTGGGGACTTGACCCATCCTTCACATGAGATACGATAGAAGTGACCCTAGCAGAAAGTCATTGAGTAGTCTTGTCCCCTTGTTTCTACACCCTTAGCACATGCTCTGAGCATTGGGAAAGGTTTGGTAGTCATGTTAACCAGAAAGATAGGTTTCTTCCTGGGGACTCGACCCATCCTTCCCAGTTGATGACATGTTATAGAAGTGACCCTAGCAGAAAGTCATTGAGTAGTCTTGTCCCCTTGTTTCAGCACCCTTTGGACATGCTCTGGGCATTGGGAAAGGTTTGGTAGTCATGTTAACCTGAAAGATAGGTTTCTTCCTGGGGACTTGACCCATCCTTCCCAGTTGATGACATGTTATAGAAGTGACCCTAGCAGAAAGTCATTGAGTAGTCTTGTCCCCTTGTTTCAGCACCCTTAGGAAATGCTCTGGGCATTGGGAAAGATTTGGTAGTCATGTTAACCAGAAAGATAGGTTTCTTCCTGGGGACTTGACCCATCCTTCCCAGTTGATGACATGTTATAGAAGTGACCCTAGCGGAAAATCATTGAGTAGTCTTGTCCCCTTGTTTCAGCACCCTTAGGACATGCTCTGGGCATTGGGAAAAGTTTGGTAGTCATGTTAACCTGAAAGATAGGTTTCTTCCTAGGGACTTGACCCATCCTTCCCAGTTGATGACATGTTATAGAAGTGACCCTAGCAGAAAGTCATTGAGTAGTCTTGTCCCCTTGTTTCAGCACCCTTAGGACATGCTCTGGGCATTGGGAAAGGTTTGGTAGTCATGTTAACCAGAAAGATAGGTTTCTTCCTGGGGAGTTGACCCATCCTTCCCAGTTGATGAAATGTTATAGAAGTGACCCTAGCAGAAAGTCATTGAGTAGTCTTGTCCCCTTGTTTCTACACCCTTAGCACATGCTCTGGGCATTGGGAAAGGTTTGGTAGTCATGTTAACCAGAAAGATAGGTTTCTTCCTGGGGACTTGACCCATCCTTCCCTGTTGATGACATGTTATAGAAGTGACCCTAGCAGAAAGTCATTGAGTAGTCTTGTCCCCTTGTTTCAGCACCCTTAGGACATGCTCTGGGCATTGGGAAAGGTTTGGTAGTCATGTTAACCTGAAAGATAGGTTTCTTCCTGGGGACTTGACCCATCCTTCCCTGTTGATGACATGTTATAGAAGTGACCCTAGCAGAAAGTCATTGAGTAGTCTTGTCCCCTTGTTTCAGCACCCTTAGGACATGCTCTGGGCATTGGGAAAGGTTTGGTAGTCATGTTAACCAGAAAGATAGGTTTCTTCCTGGGGACTTGACCCATCCTTCCCAGTTGATGACATGTTATAGAAGTGACCTAAGCAGAAAGTCATTGAGTAGTCTTGTCCCCTTGTTTCTAAACCCTTAGCACATGCTCTGGGCATTGGGAAAGGTTTGGTAGTCATGTTAACCTGAAAGATAGGTTTCTTCCTGGGGATTCGACCCATCCTTCCCTGTTGATGACAAGTTATATTATAGAAGTGACCCTAGCAGAAAGTCATTGAGTAGTCTTGTCCCCTTGTTTCAGCACCCTTAGGACATGCTCTGGGCATTGGGAAAGGTTTGGTAGTCACGTTAACCAGAAAGATAGGTTTCTTCCTGGGGACTTGACCCATCCTTCCCAGTTGATGACGTGCGATAGATGTGACCATAGCAGAAAGTCATTGAGTAGTCTTGTCCCCTAGTTTCAGCACCCTTAGGACATGCTCTGGGCATTGAGAAAGGTTTGGTAGTCCCAGGTTTCTTCCTGGGGACTTGACCCATCCTTCCCAGTTGATGACTTGCGATAGAAGTGACCATAGCAGAAAGTCATTGAGTAGTCTTGTCCCCTAGTTTCTACACCCTTACCACATGCTCTGGGCATTGGGAAAGGTTTGGTAGTCATGTTAACCTGAAAAATAGGTTTCCTCCTAGGGACTTGACCCATCCTTCCCAGTTGATCAAATGAGATAGAAGTGACTCTAGGAGAATGTAGTGTTGTCCCCTTGCTTGCATGTGCACCATTAGCACATGCTCTGGGCATTGGGAACGGTTTGTAGTCAGTTCTAGTACATGTACCTATTGAGTGTCGTGAATACGATTAGGAAAATACCGGAATGTTTATAATTGATTGCATGATTGGCGGTAAATTGTTAGACAGCACACCTGAATGTACAGGAGGTTGGACGTGAGACATCAGATACAGTAAGTTGTAAGGTTATAGATATATATATATATATACATAGTACCGATGTAGTCACTTCCATAGGCTCTAGCCCCATGTATAGTCGGGCCGAGACTCACCGTTAGATAGGCTATGGGCGTGACAGTTCTATAGTGACTATACTATATATAATGAGACCGAATAGATTCTACGTTGGCACGGGCTCTTACTAGCCACCAGTGTTTGCGGAAAACCGCTTGTAGGTGCCCGTGGGTGTTTTATAAGTTATTACAACACATTTAGTCACCTCATCTTTACTTCGTGCCATCGTTTGAACGTCTGCGGAGTAGGATTTGGAACGGAAAAAATTGTCTTGTATAATTTGAAGGCAACGTAATGACTGATGTACATGTGGGTGGGCTTGGTGGTACACACACCCAAACATCTCTCCATGCAGTGTTATCCAATAAGTGCTCCCCACCCATTCAGGTAGCTAAGTTCTGCCCTGGATACGACAGGTGCCCAATCTCCATTTGTCTTGTATTGAAGGCAAGGCAATGGCTGATGTGTGCTGGGTGGTACACATGTCCAAACATCTCTCTAAGCTGTGTTCTCCAATTAGTGCTCCCCACCCAGGTAGCAGAGTATGAGAGGGGCTCAATCTTCCCCAGAAGGAGTCTAGTTTGATCATGATTTGAAAGTAAATTATTATGACAAGGTATGTACCTACAAAACTCTCTCCTCTCCCTCTGCACATGTACACTTTTCATCCTCAGGACAAACAACTTGAGACAACTTGCCTTGCAAGGTATATGTGTGCTGTCACTGCATGCTGCATTCTCCAAATATGCCTCCCACCCTTAGAGGTAGCGTAGAGGCAGGATGGCTATGACATGAGTGTGCATGAGGACAAGAATCTAGAGCCAGCAGTCTGAAGCATGCAGCATGAGCTATCTACCAGACGTACAGACATTCAGTTTACGGATAAGAGCTTGACTGTAACAATCTACAAACTTGATTTTATATAAGTTTTTAATCATCATCTGATCACGTGATTAACCTGAGGGCGTGAACTTATATGTCATGGTGCCATTATCACGTGAGCAAAGATATTATCATCCCCAAAACGAGTGGATTTCACTATTATTTTATCTCGTCATAATTCGATAGTGTAGTGACTATAAACTTTCGTTAACTTGCAAATCATCCTCAGCTGTGATGATTGGGTCTGGGCACGAGACTAACATGCATCGTGCGGTGAAGTAGATGTTTGTGAAGGGATCCATGGCGACCATGGGCATAACTGAGTCTTGTTTAGCTTACCCATGCATATGAGTAGACGCGACTTGAGTCATCTACTGTAAAAGCACTAGTACAGTAGTAGGTTTTGTTCAATCTAGGTTGTACGCTTGGTTCGAGGCGGTATGACTGCATGGGGCCATTTAAGGATGGTAGGGTCGATAGCATAAATGATGATGACAAAGCTAAACTTGATTGATGACTTTCGACATTAAAATCGTAACTACTTTGGGCTTACCGCAGAACGGCACAATGTAATTCAAAGTCATTCCCGCTTAATAGTGAGGCGTGGTTCGACCTCAGCGTCTGGCTAATGATGGGTCACGCCCAACGATTTGAATTGTGTGTCTGCGAACGAGGCTAAAGGATAAGAATTTTCTCACGTGACTACATATCGACATTGGCGGTAAATTGTAGCATTTCTCAGAATGCTATAGTTTCAGCGCCAGTTACAATGGTGTTCAATGCGTTCTATGACATTCTGTAGCAATAGCTGGATATCTGTAGCATTACAAAATACAACGAGAAACGCTTGGTGCACAGTAATGCAAAGCTGCTGTAGAATTATTGCTGCAGTAGTAAACCGTTGTAATTATCTGTAGCATTTGAAACTTTTTTTCCTGTGCTAACTAATGTTTCAGCCATAGGCTACTCAAATGATTGGGGCACACTTCTCGTCAAAATAGCTCTATAGATCTTGCTATGCTACGAGTTAGCACCAGACTAAGTCTGCCAAAAAGATCAGCCGGGAGTGACCTTACTTTTCGGCAGAGAAACACAGATGGCAAGCCGAGTGGCTGTTACAAAGTGTAACCTAAACGGCTGGTGGACGCGCTAACTTCGGTTGAGAAAGTAACAACAAATGTGTCTATCGTATCAATTAAAACCAGCCGGTGCCAGTAAAATTGAGTAAATAAAACGCATCAGGAAACTCGGTCCCCCCCCCCCCCCCTCCGCCCCCTACCCGGACCAAGATGCCTGGATGTACAAATAATTACCCGGACCCATATGCCTATATAGGCATTTGGGTCCGGGGGGGGGGGGGGGACCCAGTTGCCTAGGCATATGGGTCCCCCCGGACCCAAAATAGGGGGGGACCCACATGCCTGTGACACCGGTAATCGGTTAATGTCCAGATCAAGTTCCTCCTCTTGTGGAGCAACTGCTGCTTTCTTTGCTTGTCCTTCGCGAAGTTCATTATTTCCATTTGCAGTTGGGTAATACTGCAGGACATGCTGCAACGTTGGCCAGCCCGGCCTGTCTGGCCGGGCTGCCCGGCCGGACTTTCAGTTTTTTCCCTGGCAGGTCGGACTCTGGCGTAGTCGGGCCACGCCCAACTAGCAGATCGATGCCCAACAACAGTTGAGTGCTCCTTGACATAGAGCGAGCTTGTGGCAGTAATCACACCATGCATGCCTTAATCTTCTTAGAGGCATGGATTGAAATGCGACCAAACAATGGACTCGAGGTAGAGTTATGTTTTTGACCTTGATGGGAACCTGTAGTAAGTAAGAGTTACATCCAAAGATCGGGGTTGCAAGGAAGCACAAACGATAAAAGTGGAGTAGCTGAAGTGGATGCACAGGCAGCATCTGCATGAAGCAGCAGGCGCGCGTAGCGATCAAATTGAAATTACTAAATATATCAATAATACGTATCAAATCGACCTGGCATGCCGACCTGCATGACAGGCTGGGGCTGTCAGGCCGGCCGGTCACAGGCCGGACCCCCGGCCCGGCCTGACTTTTGGCAACCCTGGTTGGAATTATATTAATCATGCAGCATGTGGGCCACAAATATATATGCTCCATGCCTACAGCGTGATAAGAGGTGCCAGCCATGCCTTGCATGTATGGTGCATCCGATCGGCTGCATATACAGGGTGTCCACTGATTGTGAATAACTTTTGATAGGATGGAGCAAAAAATCTGGTATTTTGAAATAAAGTTGGTCGGTTTCCTCAAATTTTTTTCCATTAATTTAATTAAAACATGATTAATAATGCTAATTAATTTTAATAAGCACAACAAATTAACTGATTTAAAAGTTCGTCTGTGTTCAGGTATCGGTTGTGAAGCTTCGATCAAAGTATTGGATTTTTTCCACCTACTAAACTGAAACTACGATCCACTGCTTATTTTTCTTCGCATACGCATGCGCACACGACCTCGTCCTAAGACTTAATCTCGTGATTAAATCGATGCTATAGTAATACGGAGGCGGATCTTTAATCACTCAGACCTGATGCCCCACCTTCTAGTGGGTGTCACATCACGTGATACAATTCGAAGGCGGATGCAACTCCGTATGCCCCACCTCCTACGTGGGTGTTGCGAGTCCCCTTTTAATTAGCCTTCCTCTAATGTTTACAAGCATCGAATGTGGTGCGCCTCAATTAGCACAATCGCACAGAGAGGCAATGAACGGTGTGCAAGGGCGGATCCAGCGAGGGGGTCCTGGGGGTCCGGACCCCCCCCCCCCCCCCCCCTCAGGACCCATGATGAATATAATTACTATCAATAGCCCAGTCGCGTGCGCATAAAGGTGCTTCGTGCTACGGTGTATTGTTCCTCGACGATGCGTTGTTTAAAAGCGTTGCTTTGCATTCTTCGTATATCATACAGGCGTCGGAAGAATTTAACCTGCATGGGGATGGGGTGGTGGAGGCGGCTGATCTGATTTAATTTCATACAATGACATCACACGACAGTGACATAGAGACAATATACTATCTCTGCCTCTGGTGACGCGTAAAATAGCATGCGTCGCCTATATGATTCCCGCGATTTTTTTTATGACTCACTTGACCGCATTTATACGTGCCAAGAGCTAGGTGGTTTTCAAACTGCAGGCTATATAGGTCCGCTTAAGATTTATGCAGCTGATGCCACCCCTGGATATACTGTCCCCCCCTCCGCCCCCCGGCCCCGCTATAGTAGCACTACAAGGAGGGTGGGGGTGGGGTGCCAAAATGGGAGAAGGGTGGGAGGAGGTGGTCAATATAGCCTAGCTGGTTGTACTACAGCTGTGGAGAGAAGAAAGTGAGGAGAAGGTGAGGGTGGTAAGAGGGAGGGTAGGAGGATGTACAGGGGACGAAATAGAATACTGTTCATTGCTTGAAGTAGGTTAATTATATTTTGTATCTGAGTATGATGAAAATTTAAGTGGCTCAAGTATCGAAGTAACAACTAAGCGTGCACAAATCTGACGAAACTGACAGATGAAACACACCCATTTAAAATCCACATAAGCCTGGGAACAAGAACGTAACTGAGTGCAAGTAACTGCCTTCGTTTCTAATCTCTCTACTACACTATCTATGGAATAATATGCACAAAAAAAAAATGCGCGCGCAAAGCGCGCGCCCCTCCCTCATCTATTATTCATGTCGGACCCCCCCCCCCCCTCACCGAATTCCTGGATCCGCCACTGGGTGTGGTACGTACGGATTGATATGCGGTGCCATTCTGTGAGTTAGTGAATCTGAGACGCACACACGCGGGTTAGTAGACACGCTAAAATGAAATGTAAGAATTGATCACATACCTTCCAGCTCTCTCAGAGCTAATAGCCTATACCAGCATCTCAAGCAGCACGCAGTAACTTGTGCGCAGATCTGATTTTGTCTCATAGCTAGGCTACATGTATATCGCTGTGTCTACGGCTTAAAGAATACTTTTGTGTCATGTGAGTGCCATTTATGGAAGCCTCGTACCATCCATATGTGAAGGGTCAGTGAGCATTCAAGCCTCTATCTAAGGGTCACTGTGCTTTCATTTAAATTGTAACGTTGTGTGCTATTCCTTCAGTAAAAAATAACGGAATAGGTATGGGAAAGTTCCAGTTTTAAAGAAAAGACCTGTGTGCTTTGCAATCATGATGTGAGCTACCCTTAATTATTGCTGGTTTTAGATGATTGTGTGCACAAATTCTGTCACTTAGGGGTAATTTATTTTAAAGCACTGGCAAATGTAGCAAACCTCCAGCAAGGTTTTAGATGATTTGTTTAAAGAGAAGCTGTGCTTTACTTTCAATGCTCCATTTTTTGAAGCTCGTGTATGGATGATATCATGGAAAGTGTGCCGTTTAAAGATAGGGTGTGCTTTAATTTCAATGCATAAAATTTTGAGCCTCTAAGCTAGATACCTTGTTTTAAATAACAAACCTGTGTGTTTGCATCAAGTTGTAGCTATTTCCGTATCATAATGTTTTTAACCTTTGCTTATGGATATCTGTTACATTATGCTTGATAGCCTAATATTGCAACCTACCAGTTAGGATTGGGGAAAGATGAATCATGTAGGGACAGACTCTAGTACATGTATTTAAGTGAGTCGTGTTTTTATGTTAGGGGCCAATGCTTTCATTTTAGAGTATCAGCATATGTGTCAAGATGATTTCATGGAAAGAGTACTAGTGCCATTTAAAGATTGGGTGTGCTTTAATTTCAATGCATAACATGGGTAGGCTCTCTTCTTTAGGAAATGCCTATAGATCTAGTTGTGATTTGAAGAATTGCTTTAGTATCAACTTGCATCGTGATGTGGGCCTCTTGGCTAGTTCCAGATCATGTTGTTCTTAAATTATGCTTTAACAGACTCCTTTGTTATGTCGCAGTGTTTTAAAGCATTGAATAATGTTTACAGCTTCCAGCAAGGTTTAAAATGTTTGGGAAGATAGCTGTATGTCTTAAGACAACAATCACATGCATCATATTGTGATCCTAGCTCTTAGCTATATGTAGTTCTCAGATGTAGCTATAATGAAATGGACTTTAGGAGATCCCTTTGTGATGTTGCAAGCCTCCTGCCAGGTTTTAGATGGTTGGATATAAGTGTGGTGCATGTCCTTACATCAATAATATTGTGAGACTTTTAGCTACTCAATACTGCGTCACCAAGTCAATGTAGAGTACTCTCAGCTTTAAGAGACTCAGGTGTTACATGTGTAAGTGTGCTTAGAAACGCTCTGTGTTCTTGAAAATGTATGTTAAAGCTACAAATTACATATGTAGGAACTGTAGAGTATTGGCTGTTTTAAGAAAGAGATGTTGTGAGCAATTTAGCTAATTACAAGTTCCCTGGACATTGTGCATGCATGTGCATCCAGTTATGTATTTGCACACAAAAGGGTTGAGCATACTGTTAAAGTATGCACTTGAAAAACTTCTTGCTAAATGAGGGTGTGGTTTTATTCAAATGTTATGAGCTTCATGTTGTGAGCTTCATGGTGTGTGTGTGTGTGTGTGTGTGTGTGTGTGTGTGTGTGTGCGTGTGTGTGCGTGTGTGTGTGTGTGCGTGTGTGTGTATATGTTATTGATGGTAGAGTCTCTGTTTTAAAAGCCTCAGGACTGTTGTTATGGGAGGATTGATTTCATTTTTGGTTACAAGCCTCCAGCTAAGTTTCAGATGTGTATTTTTCATAGAGTTGTCGTTGCATCATGATCAGGTTGTGATTGAGCCTTGTAACTAGTTCAATATCATAATGTTTGTATTTGCATATGCTTTAAGGCCCTCTTATTTTAAGTGACTCATGTCTTTATGTCATGGTGTGCTTATCAGCTCAACTTTCAGCTAGATTTTAAAATGCCATTTTATAAGAGAAGGAATGCATCATGTAGCAAGTTCCCATGTCATAGTTGGACCAACATGTGGGTAGATTCTCTTGTTTTGTTATGTGAGCTTTCAATCCCTGACGAGTAAAGTAATATTTGCACAAAATGATTGTGCATGCTGCTGAGGTATGAAAACTGCTTTATTAAATGAGGGTGTGCTTTCATTGAAAATGTAAAGTTGTGAGCTTCAAGCTGTGTGTTGCTGTACATGTAAGTTTTAGCTAGATGGATGGGGAAGGTTGCTTCCATATCATAGTGTACATGTGGGCTGTTCTTAATATCAAGCTGCTTAAAAAAAATCCTGTTGTAATGTTAGGGAATTTACTTTCATTTTTAAGCACTGGCAAATGGTATAAGCCTCCAGCAAGATTTTAGATCATTTGTTTTAAGAGAAGGTGCTCTTTATTTTCAATTCCCACCCCAGATCCTTTTTTGGTGCTTATGAATGGATAGGCTCTCTTCTTCTTAAATGCAGGACTCAGACAAGCCTTGTTGTGATATGAAGGAGTGTTTTCATTACAAAATAAAAAGTAGACAATGTTACAAGCCAGCAGTTAGGTTCACAATGCTTGGATTTAAGAGTGGTGCATGACATTGTTTCATCTTACCAGCCCGTTAGCTAGTCCCCAAGTTATGGTGGGCATCGTATTTTTATGTGCTTTCATCTCATGGCATTGAGTGATGTAATATGTTGCATAAGGTAAATGTGCATGTTGTTGAAATATTTGTTTAAGGGTAATATGTAATATTTCTTTTAAAAAAAAGAGAAGCCTAGGTTTTACATGGTTGTCAAGAAAAGAGGTGTGCTTTGCATGATGATTTTAGCCTCTTAGCTCGCACCCAGATCACAATTTGTGCTTTTGTTTATGTTGAGAGTATGCTCTTTTATTTAAGACATTCACGTTGTACATGTATGTTAGGGAGTGCTTTCATTTCAGAGTATATGTGTTGAGCCTCTAGCTAGGTGTTAGATGATTTGGAAGACTGCTGTGTTAAGAGGAGTGCTTTAGTTTGAATGCATCATGTTGCAAACTTCTCATCTAATATCCCAGTCTGTTGCTTATGTATGAGTATTTATCTTATTTAAGTTCTCCAACTCCATGAAAGGTTGTGCTTTTATTTCATAGCATCCAGTTATGCAATGTTTCCCAAGGTGATATGCTGTTGAAATACAATGTATGTTCTAAGAAAATCCCTGTGTTAAATAAGGGTGTGCTATTTATTGTATTATTGTGAGCTTCTAGCTTTAATTTGTGATTCCTTTAAAATTACATGTAAATACATGTAGTAGTCTCTGCTTAAATTTATATCTGTATGTTTTAGATGAGTGGGAAGTGCCATTTTAAGAGAGGGCATGCTTTGATTCATCACGTTGCCTACATGTATGTATTGGGTAGACACTCTCTTCTTTAAGAGACTCCTGTTTTCAAGCATCACATTTTCGGATGATTAGATGCATCATGTTGTGCGGTACCTAGCTGGTTTCCAGATTATGTACATAAATATTATTGGCTGCTTTGCTTTAGGAGACTCTTGTTGCATTCATTTCAAAGCTATCTGTAATAAAATTTTGAACTATGTGCTTAGAAAACTACTGCATTAAATGACGGAGTGATGATTGGGAAGAATGCTGTTTTAAGACAGCAACTGCTTTAATGCATTCTGTTTTAGCCCCTAAGCTATTTACTGATATGATTAAGCTGGGGTTTAAGGTTTTATGTGATATGCATGTTGCGTGTTCCAGTTTTCATAGTGAGGCTATGTGTGCAGGAGTAGATTCTCTGTTTTTTTTTTTGGTTTTTTTTTAATGTGAATATGTGCTTTCAATACAGACAGTAATTTAATCCTGCACTAATTGAGCAATTTACACATGCTGTTAAAGTTTGTGCTTGGAAGAGCTCTGTGTTAAGTTAGCCGAGCTTTCATGATACAAATGCTGTAAGCTTAACTTAGAGCTGTGTCACTTTTGTGTGTTATTCCTTTAAAAGTAAGGTTAGGGGTATTCTCTGCTTAAAAATACAGGCTGTGTTTTAAGAGAGGTGTACTTTGCATAATAATGTGTTAGTTTCCAGATCACAACTTCTGCTGTTGGTTATGTATGGTCAGGCTCTCGTCTCATGGAGACACGTGTTGTGTGCTTTCATTTTTAAGTATCAACTATGTTGCAAGCCACATAGATTTCCAAGACATGGATTTAAGAGTGGTTAGTTTCAGGTCATAGTGTCAGTGCTCAAGTATGGGTAGACCAGCTCACAACTTTAATAGATTCCTGTCGTTATGTGTGCCTAGAAAATGTCTGTGTTAAATGAGGCTGGTTGTACTAGCTTTCAACATGTATGAACTGTCACAACATTCATCTTCAATGAAAGCACACCCTTATTTTAAATATAGTTGTTTTTTAAATTAAGTACGAATGCACAGTCATCTTGTGTGACATTACATACACTCTACAAGCAGACCCATAAATGCACTACAACCTGGGACATCATCATACAGGCACATTCCACTACATGTACATTTAAAAAAATCTACATGTACCGACATGTATTTGAAGAGCATATGGGAACATGGAAGACATACACTGTAGTGAGTACCTTGCTGAGTAAAACAGATGGTGAACTTATATCAGTAACATCTCTCACATTAAGGAACAATGTAAATTAAATTCATATAAAACCTCATGCATGTCCTTTGCTATGAATTTGATTAGCCCCCCCCCCCCCCCCCCCCCCCCCCATCCAAAATGTAGAACTATATGTATTTTGATAACCTTGATTCAACAAAATCCATAATGGTACAGGTCGGACAACTCGAGAAGTTCCCCAAATGCGTGAAACTCAAGTATCTCCCGAACCATTCACAGCCAAACAGTTCCGTAAACACTTCCTGGTAAAGGGGAAGGAACTACTATAACAGCTCAAAAATATTCAGTTGAAGCCTCGTACTAAAGAGGCTACGATGATTTGAAGTTTATGAATAATTCTAATTAATTATTCAAACATTTGCGTAGTAACCAATCGCTCACCCATACTGGTAATAAAGCGCTATGCTATGAAGTACAACAAGTATGTGTCATACCAATATTATTTAAATGGTTTGGCTGTGAACCTGTACAGAGTTATAAACGGTTATAGCATAGGTTGTTCACTATAATTAGGCACAGGCTATAACTAGCTTGGCCGCATAACCACAACCACAATAATTAAAATTCATTGACATGTGTATTTAATTGACACAGTGGAGTTACTTCTTTGTCGCGATTTCACGAGTGTATACGTGGCATGTAAGTAATTGATCAGCATAAAATAGCACAACCGATCGCAAGCAGCGGAGACCTTGCAAGTCGTGTTCAATTCAGTAAGCCAATGATGTGCAATGATATTAACTGCATGCAAAATAGCACAGGTTCGTCGAATGACGGCCGTGTAGCGTATCAAATACAACATATAGTATGACAGTGGCATTGAATTCAGCCAGGGCAATGTTATCCTTTCATCAAATCTGTACAGGCATGTGTGTTGCATATGTTTGATATCATTCTAGCTAGTAGTCACTATATATGTACCACCGCAAATTAAATAATCATCACGCGCGCTTTGCGCTGCAATAACATCTAAGGTTGTTAGCTCATTAACTTTTAATTCTCCATATCTATTGTCTCTTTTATGCAATCCTCATCATTCTTTGTGGCATTATTGCAATATCATTATAGTATCCGTAATAAATTTTGTGTGTCTGTGCGTTACCTCCAACACCCTGATCTAACTCGGGTTAGTAGGTGTAATACTTCGGTCAGTAACACCCCTGCCGATTGAAATTAACAGTTCTAAGTCAGTTTAGAGTTTAAAGAAATCGTGTATGAACCCTCGCTGAGTGTTTGTTTTATCATATGAAGTCTGATGGCGGTGCTCAAGCAGTGATATGAAAACATTATTTACGCGCGCTTTTGGCGCGATCGCTGCTTTGTCGTCTATTTATCATAACATGAAGATTAAACGAGCGCTATTTGTTTAAATTTTATAGGTACAACTATTTATAACACCCAACAAGCCTGTGCAATCAAATTGAGCACTGAACATTCGGTGCGAAAAATAATTCATGAACAATTTTGGGGAACTTCTCGGGTTGTCCGACCTGTAGCTCACTGACATAAACTCCATTGTAATGACTGTTTTTGAAGACTCTCTCCATACATGTACCTCACAACAGCATGCAAAATATGAAATAAAAGCACTATCTCACTTAACAACAAAGCAGAGCACACATGAGCTTCAGTCAACAGCCTTTCAAACTGGGGGCTAGCTGGAGACATTTAACATAAAATGTATATACTAGTAGTGCTTTGAAATAAAAAATAAAAACACCCTCACATTCAAATAAGAGTCCTTTTGTGCAGAGACTTTTCAAGAAAGATTATATTATACAAAAATAGTATAAAGTTCCTCAGTTTACATGTATGTGCACATGTACTGTGAAGAATGCCTCGAGCAGCAAGAGCCCATAGGCTGACAGTAGAGCAAAGAGCTGCAATAGTAAGGTTCTACTATGAGACTGGGAAACATGCCTACCTCACAGTAAGCAGGTTCAGGAGGGACTACCCAGCCTGAAAAAATTTTCGCCGAAGCACTGTGCTTAGGTTGGTATTTAAATTTGATATGGGACCATGGAAGACATGATCCTAATCATCCTAAATAATATTAGTGGATGCTTTGAAATGCAAGCACTCCCTCACAAAAACAGGAGTCTCTTAAAGAAGAGAGTGTCTACCCATACATACATGTAGGCAACGTGATGAAATCAAAGCAAGCCCTCTCTTTAAATGGCACTTTTCCCACTCATCTAAAACATACAGATATAAATTTAAGCAGAGACTACTATTTAATTTTAAATGAATCACACAAAGCTAGAAGCTCATAATAATTACAATAAAAAACACACCCTTATTTAACACGGGGATTTTCTTAGCACAAAATTCAACAGCATGTACACCAATCACCTTGGAAAAAATTGCATTACTGGAGCACAACGTTTCATGGATTTGGAGAACTTCACTTTGCATCCAAATTAAGCACTCCTCATAACATACATGTAGCAGCCTTCCATATCATCTAACACCTAGCTAGAGGCTCGACACATTAGCTTATACTCTGAAATGAAAGCACACCCTAGAGTGCCTTAAATAATCTAAAACCTTGGTGGAGGCTTGTACCATTTGTCAGTACTTAAAAATGAACGTAAACCCTAACATAGCAAAAGGAATTTTTTTAAGCAGCTTGATATTAACAACAGCACACACTATGACCTGGAAATAGCATATAACCTTCCCCATAATATAAAACCTACAAGTGTATTTTTAAGCATGCAGAGACTACATCTAACCTTACTTTTAAAGGAAAAACACTCACCGCTAAAAGCTCACAACATTACGTTTTCAATAAAAGCTCACCCTCATTTAACACAAGTTTTCATACCTCCACAGCATGGACAATCACTTTGTGCAAAGATTTCTTTACTGGATACATATTGAAAGTACACCCTCACATAACAAAAAAGCTACCCACATGTTGGTCTGGACACCTGTGACCTGGGACGCATGAAGCATGCCCTCTCCTAATGGTGCAGTGCAGTGTCTTCCTATGAAAATGTAGCTGAAGGGCACACAATGGCATAACAGAAAACATGAGACACTTAAAACAAGAGAGCCTTAAAGCACAGGGGCGTATTTAGAGGGGGGCTCAGGGGGCTCGGGCACCCCCCTCCGTCTCAAGAATGGGCGTGGTTGCCAAAAATTTCGCGCGCGCCAGCCTCTCAGCAGTCAGAACCCTCCTTCAGCACATTCTGGATACGCGCCTGTATTGGGCCAGAGACCGACACCACCCCCCCCTCCCCCCCGCTATTCGTATCGGGCCAGAAACCAACAGCACCCCCCCCCCCCTCCCCCCCGCTATTCGTATCGGGCCAGAAACCAACAGCACCCCCCCCCCCCCCCCCCCCCCGTTTTTCGTATCGGGCCAGAAACCGACAGCCACCTCCCTCGCTCTTCATATTGGGCCAGAAACCGACAGCACCCCCCCCCCCCCCCCCCCCCCCCAGCTTTTCGTATCGGGCTCCAGCTTGAGCACCCCCCTCGCTGGAATCCTGGATATGCCACTGAAGCAGAGTCCATCCATATGCAACGTAGATATGGAACAAACTACAAGGCTCAGATGCAACCACAACTCTATGAAAACAGCAGTCTTCACAATCATCTGAAACTAAGCTGGAGGTTTGCAAGGTTCCAAACATGAATCAAAACTTCAAGTCGCAACAAGAGAAGTATTTTAAAGCAGAAATATACAATTACTATAAAACCATAACACACGCAGCCACAAAATTTCAACATAAGCACACTCTCATTTAACACAGACATTTTCCAACCACCACGCACAATTAGTTTGCATAACTGGATGGTTAAAAAAATACCTTGCTGGAAGCTTATAACATTTGTCAGTGCTTTAAACCAAAAGAATTTGTTTAAAAAGCAGATCGATTACACAAGCAACAGCTTAAACTATCATCTGGAACTAGCAATAAGGCTCACATCTTGATGCAAAGCAGATCTTTTTATAAATAGTAATCTTCCAACTCATCTAAAACCTACAGGTGTTCTAACCTTATTTTACAAATAACACACATCTAGAAGTGCACAACTTTACATTTTAAAGTACACCCACATTTAACACTGTGGTTTTCATACCTCAGCTGCATGTACAATCATTCTGTGCAAAGATTACTTTACTGGACCGGTATTGAAAGCTCACATAACAAAACAAGAGAACTATGACATGGGAACTTCCTACATGATGCATTCCTTCTCATTAAAAATGGCAGTTTTCCTATGAAAATCTAGGTGAAGGTTTGATACCATTGAGTTGATAGGCACACCATGACATGAAGACATGAGTCAATTTAAATAATAGGGCCTTAAAGCATATGCAACAACAAACATTATAACCTTGAACTAGTTACAAGGCTCAATCAAACCTCATGATGCAACCACACATCTATGAAAAATACACATCTGAAACCTAGCTAGAGGCTTGTAACCAAAAATGAACTCACAACCTCCCACAACAACAGTCCTGAGGCTTTTAAAACAGACTCTACCATCAATAACACACACACGCACACACACACACACACACACACACACACACACACAAACACACACACACCATTAAACTCACAAGATTTCAATAAAAGCACACCCTTATTTAGACAGGGATTTTCCAAGCACATACTTCAAATTCTTTTGTGTGCAAACACATTAAGTACTGGATGGTATGAAATTATGCACAATGTCCAGGGAACTTAGCAAAATGGCTCACAGTATTCATCTCTTCAAACAGTAATGTTTTCAATACTCTACAGTTCCTACAAATGAGTTCCAACAGGTGTAATTTATTATTTTCTAGACAATGAAGCTTTTCTATAGACAAATAATATCTGAGTCTTAAAGCAGAGAGTACTCCTACATTGACTTGGTGACACAGTAGCTAAGAGGCTCAAACACTTATATCCAACCATCTAAAACCTAGAAGGAGGCTTGCAACATCACAACAGCAAACACAACATGGTGCTGTAATACTACTTGAAATCCAATTGCAGCATCAGAATTAAACCTACTTGCAGCATTAGTCGATACCAAGGCAATTCTTCAAATCACAACTACAGGCATTTCCTAAACAAGAGAGCCTACCCATGTGTTATTCATTGAAATTAAAGCACACCCTATCTTTAAACGGCACTAGTACTCTTTCCATGAAATCATCTTGACACATGAGCTGATACTCTAAAACGAAAGCATCGGCCTCTAACATAAAAACACGATTCACTTAAATACTAGAGTCTGTCCCTACATGATTCATCTTTCCCCAATCCTAACTGGTAGGTTGCAATATTAGGCTGTTAAGCATAAAGTAATAGATACCCATATGCAAAGG
Organism: Spongilla lacustris; assembly: GCA_949361645.1. NCBI lineage: Eukaryota > Metazoa > Porifera > Demospongiae > Spongillida > Spongillidae > Spongilla > Spongilla lacustris. Next base: position 13,737,866 of record OX442415.1, read on the forward strand.
TTAAAAACATTATGATACGGAAATAGCTACAACTTGATGCAAGCACACAGGTTTGTTATTTGAAACGAGGTATCTAGCTTAGAGGCTCAAAATTTTATGCATTGAAATTAAAGCACACCCTATCTTTAAACGGCACACTTTCCATGATATCATCCATACATAAGCTTCAAAAAAAGGAGCATTGAAAGTAAAGCACAGCTTCTCTTTAAACAAATCATCTAAAACCTTGCTGGAGGTTTAATTTGCAACATTTGCCAATGCTTTAAAATAAATTCCCCCTAAGTTACAGAATTTGTGCACACTATCATCTAAAACCAGCAATAATTAAGGGTAGCTCACATCATGATTGCAAAGCACACAGGTCTTTCTTTAAAACTGGGACTATCCCATACCTATTCCGTTATTTTTTACTGAAGGAATAACACACAACGTTACAATTTAAATGAAAGCACACCCTTAGATAGAGGCTTGAATATTCGCTTTACTGACCCTTCACATATGGATGGTACGAGGCTTCCATAAATGGCACTCACATGACACAAAAGTATTCTTTAAGCCGTAGACACAGCGATATACATGTAGCCTAGCTATGAGACAAAATCAGGTCTGCGCACAAGTTACTGCGTGCTGCTTGAGATGCTGGTATAGGCTATTATTAGCTCTGAGAGAGCTGGAAGGTATGTGATCAATTTTACAATTCATTTTAGCGTGTCTACTAACCCGCGTGTGTGCGTCTCAGATTCACTAACTCACAGAATGGCACCGCATATCAATCCGTACGTACCACACCGTTCATTGCCTCTCTGTGCGATTGTGCTAATTGAGGCGCACCACATTCGATGCTTGTAAACATGGATAATTAGCTTAGAGGAAGGCTAATTAAAAGTGGACTCGCGACACCCATGGGGAGGTGGGGCATACGGAGTTGCATCCGCCTTCGAATTGTATCACGTGATGTGACACCCACTAGAAGGTGAGGCATCAGGTCTGTCGAGTGCTCTCCGTATTATCACGTGACTATAGCATCGATTTAATCACGAGATTAAGTCTTAGGACGAGGTCGTGTGCGCATGCGTATGCGAAGAAAAATAGGCAGTGGATCGTAGTTTCAGTTTAGATGGTGGAAAAAAAATATTTTGATCGAAGCTTCACAACTGATACTTGAACACAGACGAACTTTTAAATCAGTTAATTTGTTGTGCTTATTAAAATTAATTAGCATTATGTTTTATTAGGAAAAAAATTTGAGGAAACCGACCAACTTCGTTTCAAAATACCAGATTCTTTGCTCCATCCTATTCACAATCAAAAGCGTTGCGTTCATTCGTGGACACCCTGTATATCGGGTACAAAATGTATATAAATATCATCTACAGTTGTATATTTAACTTCGCGAAGACGTCGAGAGCTAATGTGTAATCATATCTATGGTGTAATAGACTTCGGATGGGTAATACAAGCTCGTCACCGGCGCCTCAAAACAACAACAAGCCAGCAGCGCAACACTGCGAAGTGCGTGCGGAACACCAGGATAGCCACGGCATAACTCCAAATGACGCATCAGTGGTGGCAGTAAAGGGCAACGCCTCTGGACCTGTTGCGTACACAGGACACAAACCAGTCATCTTCAGTCTCAATGTAACGCTATCGTGTTCTGAGGACGGCACCAAGAGGGAACGAGAGCTCGGCCTAACACGGATCCCCGCGCGTGATGATTGCCGACCTTCAAGACCAAATACAGGAACAGTTCAACACCCCCGTCGTCGACCAGAAGCTAACGTTTGGACCTACTGTGCTGAGTGGCAAGGAGTCGCTTCAGTCGTACAGCTTAAGGAATGGAGACAATATAATCGTGGAGTACTCGTCCGTATCTGACGTCGAAGAGACCTTGGGTATTGTCAGCTACATACGAATAACCCTCGCATTCTTCGAATCCGTGGAACCTCAACTCTTCCTCTTCCCCATCTCTCCCGATCGCGCGAGCTTGCTGCACAGCTGAGACAGAATATCGATGAGTCAGTACTAGACAATTTTACTGCCATGTATGTATCTTCCCTGGCTATACTACCCCACGGAAGAGTATTATAAACTCGCAGCTGTTCATCAAATCAGGGGGCCTCGGTTTTCTTCAGCAGCTTCATTCGCTACTTCTACGTCATCCAGTTAAATCACTGACGATTGACGTACAGCTTCTGGAAATCAGCTTGAATAAGGTGCTGTGGACCCTCACGTCGTCTCCTGAAACTGAAGCTGCCGTTTTGAAGGAACTGAAGTGGGAAAACATTATCCGATCCATGCTCCGAGTGACGGTCACTCCGAATGCGGAAATCTTGCCACCCAGAAACCCTTATACAGTACGGAAATGTTCAGGTTCAAGTTTTAGTTGAACTATTGAACGTTACTACAGGTTGTCTGAGCTGGTAAGCTGTTATACATTATAATTAATCCATACCCTTTCGTGGATACATGCGTGCATGAATATATAAACGTATATACTATGCACTATAGCCAGCTGTTAATCATGTACGAGTATCCAACAATGCATGTAAATCGCTGCTACTGTAAACCATGTCAGTGCTTTAGTAAAACGCAGGTGTTTTACATACTTATAGTCTGGTCAAGTAACGTGCAATTACGCCATGCATGGTTATGACTGCAGTAATCTCGTTGTCTATTTACTTGTTTAGGAAACAATACCATATATATCTATAAAATTATGTTGGAATTAATGCAAATTTGAATATAACTGTATGCTGTTTTTGTAGCATCATATAGGATATGCAAACATTGAAACCATGTACTGCAAATTGTAATAAACAAAGGTTGCAGAAAGATACAATGTGTATGATAAATGTCTACACGTCTTTTCAATGTTTATGTTTATTAATGATTTTGAGTTGATTTATGGGCACGTGAGACCTTCGAAACACCATACACATGCAGATTGAACAATGCATAATTAATATGAAGCTGGTTAAACACATATGACAAGCAATGTATAATACTTGAAAGCCAATGCCTTTTTATAGTTTTGTATATGAAGCATGTAAAATGCCATCACTTACTTATAACATTTCTCCTATTATTCTTTAGCATACTTGACACCACACATACAACACAGCCTGGCTACAAATCAAAAGTTTATAGAGCAGATCGTAGGTGCAATGCAGAGCAAGACGCTGTCTGTCAAAATCTATCATACCATAATATCCGTGATGGTTGATATGGCATATACATGTAACCTTGATGTTCATGATTACTTATGTAAGCCTCACGTGATGCAAGCCATCATCAGGGCATGGAAGAATGCTGAACCGACACCTGAGAACAATGCTACACCTGCTGAAAGTGTTTACCTAAAGTAAGGGGAATGTCATTGAAATTCATCAATAATTATGTAACCAGTTCCTACCCTTTAGGTATCTAGCTGCTGTGCTGATGTCATTGCTCTGTGTCACACGCAGTGTTGCCGCGGCCAGCCGTGGCCGTCCGGCAGCCGTCAAAAATTGCCGATTTTTGTGCTGACCGTCAGTGATCGTGGACCGCCAACATGCCTGGCCGTCTGAGCCGGGAAGTACGGTGGCCGTCATATATTTGGCGGCTGACCGTCAAAAATATGAACCGGTCTTTGACGGTCACGATTAATTAATTCTTAATAAAACTGCAATTATAACAGACAAATTATTAAGATTATACTTTGCCAGTGTACATAAACCCATGTGTAAGACACTGCTATATCCCATAAAGTGTTTTGAATAGACCCCTTGTTAATATAGGAAGCTATATCTGTTTTCGTGTGTGTGATTGGAGATTTGAAATACACGTCGCGTATAGTATAGCGCGCTGTATTATGGCCGACACAACGATCGTAAAGAAAACTGATCCATCTGCCAACTGAACTCCCCCAGTTTTCCCAGATTCCCCACATTCCCACAATTTTCCCACAGTCTCTAAAATGGCACTGAAGTATCTGGCTATTCCAGCGTCAGGTACACCATCAGAGCGAGCTAAACTAATACTTTAACGCAAAACATGGAGAATGGACTCTGCCCGGCTAGAAAAAGTTTTGCTGTTACGTTGTGTTTAAACTTTAAACATATATATACCCTTCCTATAATAAGCTGTTCAGCATACTTTTTCTGATGATGCGTACATGTAATATAAGCTTGTACAGGTAATTTTCCCCGCCCTTGACGGTTGACCGCCGACCGTGACCGCCAAACTTGAAATTTGACGGTTTTGGCGGTCAGAAATGGCCGTGACCGTGTCGGCAAGGCTGCAGACGGTTGGCCGTGGCCGTGACCGGGAAGGATTGATGCCGGCCATTGTTGGCCGTGACCGTGACCGTCAGGGGTCTAATCCGGTCAGCCGTCCGTCCGGGACTTGTTCCAATTAGTCAGCCGCGGCAACACTGCATACAATAACCAAATATTTGTACTGGCCTGTGGCTCTGATCCTCGCTACAGAGCCCTTCAGATGATGTGCATTTAGACATGTGTTCTGTCACTGCAAGCTTCCCTGTGCGGAGTGTCAGAGAAGCAAAGGATGATTAAACAAGGCTTTTCTGACTATATCCTCTGTTTACCAAGTGTTCTTCCCGTACACTCTAGGGTAAGGCTTGAAACCGGTCCCACCCAGTTTGTCTAGTACCTTTGCCACTCGAAGGTGTCCCACCAGTTGGGGCAGCATGCAACTCAGAAAGAATAGGAGGTACAAGTACCTTGGGTAATACCAGCTGTTCTGACTATTCCCAGAAGCATCCTTCCATGACCGGTAAAGAACTCCATCCAATAAGACCATGCAAGTGAATTTTCTGGAACCAGAGGCTTTGAGAGTGCTGCTAGTTGTATATGTGGGCGAGTTTTTGGGAACTGAACTATGTTGCATCCATTTCACCATTTGTCCAATCTCAGGATCATCCCACTGAAACCTTACTACATGTACATCCTACAGCAACGCCCAACCACCTGCTTCTTTATCCACCTGGCTAGAAGCAATGATATTAACTTCTAAAGGCTGGTCACCACACTGGCGGCGTACGGTCGGCGGTCAACCGTCAAGGGCTGGGAATTAATTACCTCTGCCGACTTGTACAAGCTTACATACATGTACGCGTCATCAGTAAATTCCGTGTACATAATAATTTATTTTCAAATTGTTTAAATAAAAAGTATGCTGCACAGCTTAATTAGGTATTACTGAACACCAGGGTTGCCGAAGGCCAGTCCGGCCTGCCAGGTCGGCCTGCCAGGCCGGACATTTAGCTTGGCCTGGCAGGCCGGACCGTGACCTGACAGGCCGGCAGGCCGGGATCGACCCACTTATTATAATAAATTATTAAAATCATTTCGCGATGTCTATAGCTATATATGGGACAGTTTCCGAGATAACTTCCTATGTTTTATAACATTATAAAATAATGGTGTTATAACATTTGAATTGCTGTATCTGCCGAACAATAAAGGCTATCGACTTCCTATTTTCAACACTTCATACTACACCATTGCCCTATGGTAAAATACATTTTTGTGTCTTGCACTTGCTCAGTACCATCATTGAAAGGTTCGATACCCCACCAGGTTCAAACCCAAAATAACTTTCTGTAGGAGTAATCAAATCGCTTCAAATTCGGTTTGTAGGTAGAGTATCGATTTGTTCTGTTCGTTAATTTTTATGCCATCCATTACGGATCCGGAGATATAGTTGAACAAACTATACGTGCACTTTTTCCCGCTCGATACGCGGCAATGATATAATCACCACCTCCCATACTTTGAGCGGGACGCGATTTGCCCAAATCATCGGCGCGAATCGAGCGGGAAAATGTGCACGTACGTAGTTTGTTCAACTGTATCACCGTAATGGATGGCATAAAAATTAACGAACAGAACAAATCGATAGATATAGGACCTCTCTACCTACAAACCGAATTTGAAGCGATTTGATTACTCCTACAGATACAGAAACTGAGTCTGAGATACATATAACATGCAGTGATGCAAACAGCGCGCTTGCTATCTAAATACTTGTAATTAACCATGCATTGTGCTTCAGCATGACACACGCCTCCAAACGTTGAGGGAGAAGGTTCCATCTCTGGCGCTGTTGAACACCCGCTCGGATGGAGCTGAAGAAGTATGAATTTTTAATAAATTGTTTAATAACATCAATTTATCCGACCTGGCAGGCCGGCCTGGCAGGCCGGCCTGGCAGGCCGGGGCTGTCAGGCCGGCCGGTCACAGGCCGGACCCCGGCCTGACTTTCGGCAACCCTGCTGAACACCTACGGAAGGGTATTAAAAAAACTCTTTCTAGCCGCCATTCTCCATCCTTTGCGTTCATATATTAGTTTATAGTTCGCCCTGATGCTGTACTTGATGCTGGAATAGCCAGATACTTCAATGGAATTTTAGAGACTGTGGGGAAATTGTGGGAATGTGGTAAAACTGGGGGAGTTGGCAGATGGACTGATCAGTTTTCTTCCTCTTAAAATCGGGTTCTTTACAATCGTCGGCCATAATCCGGCGCGCTATACTGAAAAACTGGTCTACGCGACGGTCAAATCTCTAGCTGTATTTCAAAACTCCAATCACTTCAAACGAGTACATAACACACGCGAATACAGCAGTGGTAGTTCTTATTAACAAGTGGAATGTGAGCCTGTGTGACAGGGGAAACTACATGTACTCACGGCACAAGGGGTCTATTCAAAACACTTTATGGGATACAGAAGTGCATGTGTTCATTGTACGTGTTACGCATGGGTTTATGCATGTAACAAGCAGAGTATAATCTTTATAATTATGTCTGCTATGACCGTCAAAGACCGGCTCATATTTTTGACGGTCAGCTGCCAAATATACGACGGCCACTGTGCTTCCCGATACCGTGTCCGCCATATAGGCTGTCCAGCCAGACAATGTATCCTATAGGATACATTGTCCGCCGGACTCCCTATCCTAGGATACGCTGTTCCCCTACAGACAATCCTACCTAGGATTATTGGTCCGCTTTAGGATTTAGGCCCCGATTACCTGTCTACCCCCCCCCCCCCCCCCCTGCCCCCGACACAGGCGATGAATGTACATGTATACACTCAGCGCCATATGCACATGTGCAATCTTGTATAAACAGATTCTGAGCAAATGCTAAACACTGCAGCATGTTGCCCACGGCATATATAAGTGAGCATATACAAAGAACGCAAATAATTAATATACGATTATCCGTTAGTCTCGTATCCAGACCCAAATTTCCACAGCTGCGGACGGATTACATCACCGCTACGAAGCGGTGATGTAATCCGTGATAGCTTGTGGAGTGAGGTAAAGGGCTGTAATGCAGAATCTCACGGGTTCGAATCCTGACAGGTACTTAACCTTTTCCTTTTTTTATTATTATTTTTCCCCTTCTGCTATTTGGGTGAAATCGCCAGCGCTTGGGTGTGACGGTCACACTTGATTTGGTGTGTCTATTGGCGTACTACGTTCACACCAAAGAATAGGGGGCCTTCACACTTTTATATTTGCTGTGCATCCTAGTACATGTACACACTGATGCCGCGGCCAGCTTTTGACAATCCGGTCACGTTCACGGCTGGCCGTTTGGATATAAACGGTCACGTTCACGGTCAAAGATGGACCGTATGATTTCAATACGGTCACGTACACGGCTGGCCGTCAACCGTCAAAATTTTAATACGGTCACGGACGGTCACTATTTATGCTATAATAGTTTGGCATGCACGTATCAATAGAAATGGTTCATGAACGGTATGCATGGGCATAGCAAAACAAGTGTGAAAGAACAGATTCAATTAACTAAAGGCTTTATTGCAGTTGAGAAAGAGAACGGCTGGATCCATCCTCCATCTTCACAATGAGTCTCAACTGGGAGAAAACTCGCTCGCACGTGGAATCCACGCGATAACGCATAATCATGGCAAGTCGCGTCCCCAGACCCACATTCGGCAGCAGCGGATGAATTACATCGAATACATATCAGGCTGGGGACGAGACTATGTCATGGCGAGGGGGACAACGTAAATAATAAAAATTTAAATGGTTCCATAGCCACGTGTTGGTGACAGTCGGGTGGGTTTGCTGCAGACTTCACCGCGCTATCAGGTGACTTATCCTCAAAGGTTCTTGGAAAGACGACATTTGCCACGCAGGGAAAAAATCCCCTGCACGTGACGCTAATGACGTGAATAGGCTTAATGGACCGTCAAAAGTTCTGACGGCCACGGGCGGCCAGCAAATAAATTTGACGGCCAATTATTTTTCACGGTTTAATCACGTGACCGGTAAGCTTCACGGTCACGGTCACGGTCGGCCGTCAAAAACCGTCAAATGAATACGGTCACGGACGGTCCGTGCTGGCCGCGGCATCACTGCATGTACATGTCTTCTAAAACATCATGTACTGTATGTGTAGGTAATGTCGTAACTGAAGTACAAGCAAAACTGATTTATGTATGCGTGTTCTATAAACTGATTTTTTAATTCAGCACTTGACGTGTGTGTTCACAGGACTTTCACTTCTGTTGTATATTATGGTTGTGAATGCTTATCCACAGCGAGGGACATTGGCCTCGTTGATTGCGTTGTTATTTCTATGCACTTCTATTAACATTCATTTTAAAAATCAGACCGATCGATACGTTTCCTTGTTATTAGTGGGCTCGAGCTACCACATGCAACGTGTCAACAGAAGCGCTTTAAATACATGTACACATATACTCATTTCCTGCTTTCAAGCGATCTCTGTTTTGTCGAACACTTGCATCGCAGAAAGAGCAAAGCCACTGATGCAGATTAATCTCACATAATAATAAAAATGACTGTACTCAAATGAACCTGTGGACACGCATGTATAGAAAGTGGCACACATGTAGAAGGCTGAAACAAAGTTAGGAATTGTTTATTAAATATATACTATGGCTGTTGCGACGATGTTGTGTAAATTTCGAACGATTGTTAATGTTCTACATAACGGAAATCCGTGCTGCAAAACGGCGGCTTATGCATCACGTGACCCATCAGAGACGTTATACTAATGTATGTACATATAAAAGTAATTCGCTATCGGCGTGGCTAATTAACCTTTTCGGTACAAAAACTCTTTGTGTTTACTACTCGCCACTGAAATTTTCTGGGGCCCCAGATTTACAACTCCGCATATTTGATACCCCCTATTCGAATTCCTCCGTTCGCCCCTGCAGGGGTCCGGCCTGACAGGCCGGCTGGCCTTTGGCAGCCCTGATAATGCTAACGTACGTTTGGGTCTGGGTGTATTATACTGTAAGCGTTTGGGTTTGAGTACGAGACTAGGTCGGAATCCGCCACAACGCAAGAACCGGCGGATTACCACGCCACGCATGGGGTGTAGCTAAAACCAGGAGCATGCTGGAGTAGGAGCAAGAGTTCTTACCTAAAATTTCATCTCAGCGGGGCAGTATGCCTTATGAGCAGGATTGCGTGGGTGTGCATGAACTCGCGTTTTTAAGTTTGTGAGGCGGGTCCAATGTGCTGTATAGTATACCATTATGGTATGCTTGCACTGTACAAATTTAAAATGAAACTATCATGGCAGTACGTTCACCCGGCATGCATATAGTATATTAGCATAATTTACATCTCAAAAGTAAATAATAATACTGCATACTTCAGTATACATCAGAGAGCCCATCATAAAGCCATGCTCCATTTATATCTCCACAGTTTACTGCATGCACGCATGTATGCAAGCAGTGAAATGCGATGCTCCTTCCTTTTAAAAAAACAATTAACCTAGCCAACTAGTATACATGTAGGTAGGTGTGGACATAAGAAATATGAAAAGGAATTATAGTGCTTAGCTGCTAGGGGCTCCCGCCGGCTGAAAAATGCAGAACACTCATGCAATTAACAATAGTGGTATCGCAACATGCATAAAATCCTTTAAGCAGTGCTCAAGATTATCTGCATGGAGGACAGTCTGGGAAACGACCACTGCATGCGGCATTTGTCAAAGTTCATCCCTGTTGGATAATCAGAAATGGAGGAGAAACAAATGGTGTTTTTACTATACTGGATTATACATGTATTACAGACCAAATGTGAATGACATCAATGAAAGATGCAGTTTACACTGATGTGTGCATGGAAGCAACGCAATGTGATATACCGGTATTATATATATGTTGCTTTCAAAGTACGAAATCGTCATACAAATACGTACATAAGAGCAATTCTAAACAGCTCGAGTAACTCTATAGGTTATGTGTAAAACGGTAAATGATTCATGCATACATCATGTCTAGTAGCCAAAATGGGTGTGTTCATAATTATCAGATTCAAAAACAATATTAACACAAGTATAATGCTGCAAGTTGAGCTCTGCATGTGGTTGTAACTTCACCCTTAATATGTAAAATTGCAGTTTGAAAATATAATCTAGATCAGTGAATATATTGAAACGGTTAACCATGCAAGCTTAAATTATTATTATTATTGTACTATAGAGTTACCTATATATTGTGATCTCTACTTAGTCTATATCTACTTTTAATTGATATGCCTTCTGCTTGTGTATGCCTTTTATAATGGCTTTGGTACTTTGTCACTTAATGGCTTCAGTTTTTATTCTAGGACATTTATTTATTTTACAGGGGATGCCAAATGTTGCCAAATTTCCTAGAATGGGGGTTCTAAATTTCCTAGGATTAATTGAATGGGGGTGTCGATTTTCGGGGGATGCCAATTTTCCTGTGCAACGGATGCACTACACGTACTTTCAATACTGTCAACATATCTAGAAATGAGCGGTCAAAAGTAATTAATTCGCGGTTTGCGAATCAACGAATATTCCCGTATATCTTCTCATTGATATGTATGGGGTACTTCAATACCAAGCACGCCATGAGGGATTGTTAGTACACTACATTTGCCATGATTTTTAGTGCGGTCGCTGTATTTTTCCTATCTAAGGTGGCGCTTCCCTAGGAGTGCCTCGATGTACGGTTATACCATATATTGAGGTCAATCCTAGGGAAGCGACGTCATAAATAGGAAAAATACGGCGACCCCACTAAAAATCATGGCAAATGTAGTGTGCTAACAATCCCTCATGAGAAAAATCTTGCGTGCTTGGTATTGAAGTACCCCATACATGTCTATGGGAAGATATACGGGAATATTCGTTAACGGATTTGGTTTTGTCTTGAGTTTAGTTACAGAATGGTTAATGGAATAATTTTTTGAAGCACATATATCATAATCAGACCATCTTATAGTACATTATAGAGTTGGTTAAAATTCAAATTGAATTAAAAAAAGCAAAATGACCGTCTATGTATGGGCCATTTCTGGATATAGCTTTCCCCCCGCATTTTCTAGTATGAAGCGTGAATCTTCATTGGGAAAATCCACAACTGAAAACAATATTTTTATTGCGTCTTCCTCTTCACACTGCTACATGTGCTTTGTGCAGCAATCGTGCTGCTCATTAATTAATGCATGCGGCTATTGTGTGCCCCCGATCAATCCGAAGCATGTTTATTAATATTATACACTTGAACTTAATCAACAACGGATCAACAGAACACTTTGTGAGATAAATACACACAAACCACTCACAGCAATGTGAGAGATGGATTTGGGTGGAAGTGGAGATGTCAAGCACTAGTATATACATGTACCCAATCAAATGGATGCCTCCAAAGAGGATATGTGATGGAATCAGTAAGTAGAAAAATCTATAAGCATTCATTATAGTAACGTCATTAAGTCATTCCATTTAGCATCCTGGCCCATTTTGTCTTTACCCATTTTCTGCATTGGGCCCTTGACGGCATACTGCAGCTCTTTAATTACATTTGAATACATAATTCTAATTACATGTATTACATTAAGTCTGATGTTTGCTTACTATTCAGCTTGAAGACAGACTTCACACTGTCTATGAAACTACACATCCTATAAAACTATTCAAAAATTACATAAGCAGTCCTTGGTTCCATATGCTTGGTATCCAAGGGTGTCTGTTTTATGGTCACTTCATCTTCCAATTGGATGTTGTACAAATGATCAGCTGCATATAATACATAACATCACAAATGCAAGGTGCTATTATAATAATTAACATTTTATACTTGATGCAAAACCTACATGTACACTGGCCCACAATAACTTACGTGCTTTTCTCTTCAAAAGACAACATGTTATGGCTACTATTACAGCTATTACAAGAGAGAGCACGATGATAACTGCAGCTCCACTTATGAGTCCTACACCTAAATACGATGTGAATGCACAGGGATAAATGAGAGCACTACACAACGTCAACCATGACAGGAAGCAACTAACCAATTGAAATATCACATTTGGAATCATTCGTACTAGCAATGGTAGGCACAATATGTATCTCTGGTTCAGTCAGACTTGGTGATACTTGGATGCTTGAGTCTTTACAATGTTGTAAAGGAGGAGGTTAATATTACTATGATACACAAATACAAATGTAAAAATGAAATTAAAATCCCTTTATGGAAGACCATTCGATCAACTTTGTGATCATTAAGTCTCCCAACAAATAAAGTATTTTTGTACAGCTGAGTTTTCATGCAGTGCACTCAGGCATAAAGAAAATAATACATTTTGGATGCATTCCTTTACCCAATTTATTTCCTCGCCACAGATCTAACCTTTTTATCCATATGTAAATCATTACACAATTGAGATATGACCAAAGGAATACTGTATTTTTCAACTATAACAACAAATTTAATCCTACTTAAATGAAATATTAATGAGCACCTGAAAAGGGTAACAAAACATATACCAATGGATGCACAACCTTTCTCCTCTAAAAATATTACATGGTCACACGTCAGGGTGTAGTAGAATTTTTATCTGAGGGTTAGTCAGTGAATTGAGCACCCCAGGAGAGGAATGGCTACTGAGACGTTACATGGAGCATCCAGAGGCAGGGCTGGTGAGAGTCGTAGTGAGGCCCGGGGTAATATATCATTTGAGGGCCCCATAGGCCCTGAAAATACGAGCAGGAGGGGCCCCTTGAGATTGGCCCTCCGGGCCCCCTATTATACCTTGGAGCCCGGGGTAAGTAACCCTGCTTACCCCGCCTCCCCCCTCTCACCGGCCCTGTCCAGAGGACAATTATTGTTGTAAGTTAAATAAAACGAAATAGTAAATAAAAACATTTTCATACATGCAGTAATTGTGCCACATATTAAATTACGTATATAATTATAATTTTAATTATATATATATAACACACAGTACATTACATCATAACACAATGTTCACCAACTTACCTTGAACAATGAGTTGGATTGAGGCTGAGGACACTCCAATTGAGTTAGTGGCATTACAGGTGTATGTGCCACTGTCCCCTAAGCGTAAGGCTAATATGGTAAGTGTAGTGGAGTTATTGGTAAACTGCACCATGAAATGAGACTGAGAGATGAGAACACTTCCATTTGGAGAGGTCCAGGTGATGTGGGGCACAGGTAGGCCATCAAAGGTACAGTTCAACTGCACACTGTAACCTTGGACACCATAGGCAGTGGGTTGAGGGGACCTTATGGAGGGAGGGTCTGCACGAGGGAAAGATGATGCAACTTAAATGAATGTAGTCCATAGTCTTCAATCTCTTAATCAGAATCTTTTGGAGTGAAAAGCAATGTGTACCGTAAACATTTAACTCTTCTAAACACAATTATGATAGATTTGCTACTGTGGTATATATGTATATAGCATTTGGAGACAATGATGGTGTAAAAAGGAGTGTAATTATATAGTTCTACAAGTCAATGTTCTACAAAACGTGAGTGGTACATATGAATTAATATAATGATAAGTATTGTGATTTGCATAGAATTTTATCAGTTGTGGAATAGAAATGCATGACTTACTGTACATGTATTAAAACTATACATCTGATAATGTGTGCACTGATATATGCATTTTCTGTAGTTTTGCAAAGATAATCAATCAGTAGAAATATATTTATATGAGTGCAAAAACAAAATCAATATCAAATCATACACTCAAAATCTTGAGCAAAATACTTACTGGCTGCAGAGTAGTGTGTGGTCAATAGCTCACATACATGTATAGTAGAAAAGAAAGAAGATAAAATCATGCGCATAATATTACCATACTATGTTTTCCCTAAATCGACATCATGTGATTAGGCTGAAGTCATGGTCATTTTGTTGCTTGGTTCAATTAATAAACTATAAATTTAAATTTACCTTTTACAATGTAATTCATATTATTAGCGGCTCAGTTAGGCGTAAACTATGTAGCTCATGGGTCAGGCAGCACCCTGGTGACAGGGTGTACCCATCTGGCCAAGTCTGGGACCAAGGCAGCACTGGCTGCCCTTGCATGGGTGCGACCAGACGTTCCACTACTGTAACATGATGGTGAGTGGTGGGTCCTCACCATTGATCGACCTGGGACCAAGCGTGACGCTGGTCACATCTTGGGTGCAATCAGATGTGCCACCCCATGACACAGCCATGGGTTTAACGTGGTTGGTCAGGGTATAGAAGCCCGAAGGGTTGCTGGCAGCCATTGATGTGACAGGTGTATAAGTTACAATACGTCTGCAACCCTCCGCTCTAAACAAACTATCCCCATTCAGATTAGATTGTCTCTTAGAAGTATTGTATGTAATGTTGTTCTTGGGAAAGCAACCATTCAGTCTCATAGCCTGCCTATCAACGACCTGAATTGTGCTGACCCACCCACCACTCCACATGTGCATGGGTATTGCAGGCTTGACCTTGATTCATTAAGGGTGCGTGAACAGCCGTATTATCATTGCTCTACCCCTGATAGCACTGCCGGGCGTTCTGACCTGGAGGCGCAATCCCTATAATCACACTGATTAGAAATATTTATCGCGATGGATTGCAATTAAAATAATAAGCAACAGACGAATCTTTAGCTCTCAGATAGTTACAGAACCATTGTTAATAATGAATCCAACCCTCACTGTGCTAGCGCTTGTCTTACGCAAAACCGCACAGCATACGCTAGGGACTGGTGTAACTAAAAAGGAAAAAAAGAAATATATTGAATAACTGAGTATAGAAACGCAGAAATGAGGGTAATGAACATTTGTTGACGGAAAGGATGAAAGCAATTTGATGGCAATGATTGGTTATGAAAAGTAAGAAAACAAGTTGATGGTAATAATTAGGTGATCTCATAGGGTGCACGACCCTATGAGCAGGGGCGGATCCGGGTCTAAGACTAAATTCATGGTACGGGAGGGGGCGCTCCCCCTCCCGTGGCGGGGTCTGGGGCTCCGCCCCAGCCGCTTTTTTAGTTTTCCATTTATTTAGCATGAAAATTAAAGCACTTTCCATAATGATGCGGTTCCAAAACAACTTACTTTGATAGCATCAAGTGCAACCTAATTTAAGCACACAATATACTATTCTGAAAAAGGATTAATTAATAAAAGCCTGCGTGGATGACGACGAGAAAACTCTTCAACCACCGCATCTGGATTCAGCTCTACATCTCTATGAATAAGCATCAATGCCAAACCGGTTAATCTTTCATTACCCATCGATCGTGCTTCGAAGTGACGTCTACAGAAGTTTAGCATGCTGATTGACCTCTCACACTCACAACTAGTTACTGGCAGAGTAGCCGATATGACAAGGTGTACGTAAATGTTTGGAAAGTAATCCTTGTCAACAAAAATAAAAGTCTTAGTAGGCGTATCTAGCTCTTTTGCTTTGATGGATTCACTTTTCCATTTCATTCGCCATAAATCCAGCTAAGTATGTAATGCCTTAGCTGATGGAAGGTCATCTTTATATAGCTGTAAAACATCTTTGAAATGACTTGGCTTAATGATATAATAGAGGAGCTGACCAATTCAGAAGGCAGAATTTGTACTAATTCTCCAATAATGCCTGCTGTTCCTTCTTCAAAACGATTGTCCAGTTCAGTAATTAAATGGTCCAGCATTGGAATAGTTAATGTTCGTTGGTAATACTTGCTAGCATTAGCCGCATGCGCAGGTGTATTTGACCGATGGAGTTGGTAGCTTGCAATTCGAGGATAAGACTCCTCAATTCCAACACTGTGAGCTAGTGCAACTGCATCTGAATAAACAATTTCGTGAAACTTTTCACTACCACATCGAGCTTCCTTATAAGTGCAGCCTTAACCATTGATATATCGCGGTAGGCATGAACAACATCAATAGATCTTCCTTGCAGCTTCACACTTAGCCCTTTCACATAGGATAAGGCTCTCTCTGTTTCATGTAAAGCAACAACAAAGGAAAACTGCGACAAAGCTAGAAGGTATGCTTACATCCTGTAGCACAGCTCGCACCTTTTGATCGCTTCATTTCGCGGTAGGACTCATTTAACCACGCGTGCGTCACAATCTAATTAATTATTCATTACTTGGAGCCAAGGGGGAGTCTTTACCCCCCCCCCCCCCCCCCCCCCCGAATCCGCCCCTGATGAACTTGTACTGGTATATATCTGGTATGTCTGTAATTCCGCTCACTTCCTCATTCTATACTCGTATACTAGTTAGTGCATGAATATAGGATACCTTTTGCAGCTGCACGTTACATCAGAACTATTTGACTTCCAAGTTTTGTTTTTGGAACCTGCATGCATTCGTATTCCGGCAATAACCTATGTTTCATGGTGATTTGGGGGGCAGTTTTTATTTATTTATATTGTTTACACGCTTTTTTATTCCTTCAACTGATATTTATTTATTCCACCTGCACTATATTTCGTTCATACGATTTGATACATAATCTATTAGTAAACGGTGTTAAATAAGAGTAAGCTGAGCGTATTTTGTTCAGCATATGTACATGTACATGTACCGATATACGAATATATGAGGGCATGCAGGCGTGTACATTTATTATTATTATTAATATTATCATTCCGGCACAATGTATGTAGCAAGTTAATTCAGTTGCACAATTTAACTTTATAACTCACTTAGTATGTACAGTTCAAAGGAGGTTCATCCAAACATATCCGAACTTCCAAGTTCTCAGTGATAGGAGTTGGAAATGTCGTGCAGAACCACGGGAGGTTTGGTGGATCGCAGCACGTAACCTCGTCATGACGACAAAGCTGTCCGTCCCACATAACGTCAGCGTAGTAGAACGTTGATACGTCCGTTGTCGTTCCGGGATTGCTTGACTCACAGCAGTAATCAGATCCTATAAAATTAGGTGGGGATGTTCCTCCTGCGCATGGACAGGGGGAAATGCCGGTACGGTACACTCGTTCCACCCAGCGGCATATGTGTACACGTGATGCCTGTTTCCAGGCGACCCATAGGTGATGCTAACCCCATCGACGTAGTAAGATTCTAGTTTCCATCCCAATCCATGAACACTCGAGAAAGCGTCAGGTGATCCCACCTGATAGCCAAGGAACCTTCCACAAACCATTTGATAGCTGGCACCGGTAGTGGATATATACACCGAATCACAAATTGCACTGCCGCTCTTTTCGCACGACGCTACAGGTGATGTAATCGTTTGCCATGGATACGGACACTGCTGCGTTGGATCGGACATATTAAGATAGCCGACCTTTACCCACTGCTGGCCTGGTACGATTGGGAGAATAAACGAAGCAGCAAGATCTCCAAGCACCAGGCTCAGAGCGCAGATAGTAAGAGAGAATAATGCCATGATATTGCATGCATGTAACTGACTTGGTTCCGCCACATGCAAACTCTCATATGCAGAAAAGACCTTTTAAATGCATATATATACATCTGGCAATGCACTTATCAGTATAGGAAGTGCAAGGGTCACATGCATTAAATGAAAAGCCAGACAGTCTAGTCAGCCACTGTACAAAATATCACCCATTAATTCTAACTCTGCCACCTTCTGTAGACACATGCATGCATGTCCACATGTCCACTACATAACCCACGTTCCATGCATGCAAGTCTTCTGGCGGTCTCCTCTCACGAGTTGACCAACTGCTGTTGTGTAGGTTCCTCTGCAACATCCTGTAAACCATCATTCTCAGGCGCATTTCATGGTTCTTCAGTCTGGTCATCTCCCATGATCTCTTGCTGTATACTGGAACATTGCGATCACGCTGCCCATCAGTAGTGGCCTCCTCAATCTCCACGACCATTTTGAATGAAAATGTTGTCATACATGTCTTCTACATACTCATGTGTACTTTCAGTTTCAGACATGGTAGCCTGGTCGGCAATTGGTTCCTGTACCTCCAGCCTGTTCAGTTATGGTTTTAAATGATCAAAGTGTACCACCTGCTGCTGCAGCTAAATTATGCCGGCCTAACGAGGTCATAGGCTTCAGCCAGGCATTGCTCTAATACCAGAGTGCTAGCTGTGGACATGCTTGTGGATTTGCTAAACATTACATCTGAATAGATAATTGCCCTTCTCGCCCAAACATACACGAGAGAGAATGGTGTGGCCTTTGCGGTCTCATGGACACTAGTGTGATAAGCCATCATGAGACAAGGTAACTTGAGGTTCCAATCCTGTGCATCATCAATATGGCCATTTTCAGCATTGAAAGCAAGATACGATTAAATCTTTCGATCATGCCATCAGACTGGGGATGATAGGGAGTAGTCCTGGTCTTAATGATCCCTATAGTAACCGGCAAATTTCTTTCACTAGGTTAGTCTCAAAATTTCTGCCTTTGGTCAGTGTGAAGATATGCAGGAGCCCCATATCTAACAACAAGTTCATCCACAAATAGTCGTCAGTGTGACTGTACCTGTTTCCATATCAGGCATAGGGAAAGCCTCAGTCTATTTAGTGAAATAGTCACCTATGACCAGGATATATACTTATTCAACCGAAGGGTTAGAGGTAATGGACCCATTGCCACATGTTGCATTGGTTTGCTGGTCTGCGTATCAATCTCATGGGAGCATTGTCATTGGAGACGTTTGGGCACCACACACAGTACAAGTCCTGCACCATTCTTCAATATTATCCATGGCGTTGCCCCACCCAGTTTGTCTAGTACCTTTGCCCCTCAAAGGTGTCCACCAGTTGGGGCAACATGCAACTCAGAAAGAATAAGAGGTACAAGTACCTTGCAATTGGGTAATACCAGCTGCAAGCAGCTGTTCTGACTATTCCCAGAAGCATCCTTCCATGACCGGTAAAGAACTCCATCCAATAAGACCATGCAAGTGAATTTCTGGAACCAGCCAGAGGCTTTTGAGAGTGCTGCTAGCTGTATGTGGGCATGTTTCTGGGAACTGAACGATGTTGCATCCATTTCACCATCTGTCCAATGTCAGCCCACTTAAACCTTACTACATCCTGTTGCAATGCCCAACCACCTGCATCATTATCCACCTGGCTAGAAGCAATCATATTAACTTCTACAGGCTGGTCACCACACTGGCGGCGTACGGTCGGCGGTCAACCGTCAAGGGCTGGGAATTAATTACCTGTGCCGACTTGTACACGCTTACAATCATGTACGCGTCATCAGTAAATTGCGTGTATACAATAATGAATTTTCAAATTGATGAAAAAGTATGCTGCACAGCTTAATTAGGTATTAAAACCTACGGAAGGGTATTAAAAAACTCTTTCTAGCCGGGCAGAGTCCATTCTCCATCTTTTGCGTTCAAGTATTAGTTTATAGTTCGCTCTGATGGTGCACTTGATGCTGGAATAGCCATACAGATACTTCAATGCAATTTTAGAGACTGTGGGGAAATTGTGGGAATGTGGTAAAACTGGTGGAGTTGGCAGATGGACTGATCAGTCTCTTAAAATCGGGTTCTTTACAACCGTCGGCCATAACACGGCGCGCTATACAGAACAACTGGTCTACGCGACGGTCAAATCTCTCTATTTCAAAACTCCAATCACTTCAAACGTGTGCATAACAGACGCGAATACAGCAGTGGTAGTTCTTCTTAACAAGTGGCATGCAGAATGTGAGCCTGTGTGACAGGGGAAACCACATCTACCCACGACACAAGGGGTCTATTCAAAACACTTAATGGGATGCAGAAGTGCATGTGTTCATTGTGTTACGCATGGGTTTATGTGACAAGCAGAGTATAATCTTTATAATTATGTCAGCTATAAATGCATTTTAATTAACAATTAAATAATCGTGACCGTATCGTACGCGTCAAAGGCTAGGATTATTGGTCCGCTTTAGGATTTAGGCCCCGATTTAGGCGATTTACCTGTCCCCCACCCCCCCCCCCCCCTCCCTCCGACACAGGCGATGCATGTACATGTATACACTCAGCGCCATATGCACATGTGCAATCTTGTATAATTCTTGGAAATCTGTTTATATAAAGTGTCTGAATTTGATCATAGAATTGTGACTTAAGTCACAATTTTCTAAGTCACAATTTCTTGGTCAATGATTAACAGAAGTACAACGGTTCAATCGGCAAGAATGTCTGCAATGGACAAGGATGGCGCCGAGCACATACACTAATAGGGCATGTATATATCCAAAAGCCGCCGAATAGCGCTTTAGCACACTAAATGATCCGCTGAGTATGTTGTGAATACCGAAAAGCGCTCTGGCATTTGCTAGCAATGTAGCTTTAATACTGTGGATACAATCTGCTGATGGAAGATCTGCAAACGTCTGAAACTGTATCCATGCCAAGGATAATTTTAGAGCCACTTTTACAATTAATATGTTGAATGGATCCATGCAATGGCACACCTTGAATTGGAAAAGTGCATGAAATCAGCACTAGGCTTAAAGTGGTTGACGAGCATGCTGTATTTACACTGATCACTGATGATGTCCCCACAAAGCTTCCTATACACCGCGGGCTCCAAAGTGTGGAGTAGTAACTAAAATGCACTTTTCACTTGGAGGACGACTAGCAGTCAACGGAATCCAACTAGGAAATCAGCAATTAATTATAACTGCGGTTGCAGTGGCTGATCCAAGGTTGGCCGGAACACTGGTTACTTGAGACGCCTTCCCCCCCCCCCCCCCCCCTCCCACTGAAAAAAACGTCTTGTGTTTATACGAGCGCATCTTCGTAATCGTTAACGCTTCCGACATCTAGGCCTGTTAACAGTGTTGCTGCGAAATAACCTTCATTTTTAATCGCCTCGTATCGCGATATATCGCGATACGAGCATTTAATCGCGATATAAATATCGCGATATATTAAATTATTCATGATCAATTATCGTTTGGTTATTAAATGTTGGGGTGGTTAGTCCATGAGGCTCCTGATGTCTCCACTGCAAGTCGTACCTCCTGCTTGGGACGCACTTTTAATGTTCCGCCGACTCTGCATGTCATACATATATCTATTGTGTATGATTTGATTAATATAGCCCGACCACTTTGACGCCGACCTTGACAGTGGAGATGGAGATTAGTAGCAGAGATAATGTGTTTAACCCTATTATCTCTGTTAGAAAACGAAGCTAAATATAGTCTTTTACTATAAAGCCATGCACTAAGTCTAATTAGTGCCTCCGCGCTCTCTCCTCAGTTATGTCCATTTATAATGTCATTACATGTTTTAATAAGTCCATGCATGTGGAAAAGGACTGTTGCTGTTGATTGATATCATAGTGTTAATTTAATTAATGATATAACGGATCAGCATGCACTGTTTTAAGAGGTAGATAGTGACGCTCTTAAAAAATGAGTGTTACAGTTCCTGCATCATTGACAACAACAGCAGATCAGTTCTATATGATAAAAAGAATTACAACTGACATACCAAGCATCAAATTATATTTCATCCATTTTCTTCATCTTGCAGTTACAAAATTTGCACAGTTTCCAATATATATCCTGCTGTCAACATCGCCGCCTTCTGCATAGTACTTTCAATGTCTATAGTAGTAACCCTAAAGAACCTAGCTGTTCAATTTATGGCATCAATAAATTCAGAATATCCGCGGAAAAGGACCTATAATTAACTTTGTTTTCAAAATATTTGGTGTAAGAGATTCTGGGTCCTCTACAACTTAATACTTTTGTCCGCAGTATATGCACTTGAAATTCGAGTGTCCATAATGGCGGTATGAGACGCTCGTTTTAGGAAAATTCTACTTATTGCGCTAAGTCCTAATCATTGCATCACACGCCGCATAACTATAAGGTCTTTGATGGAAGCGAGAGTCAGAATCACAGCCATGTACCGTCGAGGAGCAAGCCTACATGTACGTTGGTGATTTATACAAATTGAATGCTTCATCGGATCGATTCCGTTCCAAAAACGGACAAATATGAATTATCAGCTGAGTTCAGCTCCTTTCTGCTATAATTGTCGCCATGCGTGATCAAAAAGTGGGGGGGGGGGGGGGCTAAGCCCCCCAAGATTAAAAGTGAGGGGGCTTTAGCCCCCCTTGCCCCCCCCCCCCCCCCCCCCCCCCCCCCCCCCCCCGCTTCCTACGCCTATGAGAAAACAAAATCACGTGCGTGTATTACATCTAACACCTTTAATAGCCGTTCGTTTATACTAATATCGCACCATTTGGAGTTAAGCGCTATCACGCATGATCAAATACTGTATATATTCAAGCTGCATATATTATATGGGACTGAGCAGTAGATCATGGTAAATTCATGCATCAAAACCTTAAGCTTCTATTTAAAACTACATGAATAACGCCCACAATAGATGCGTCAATAATTAATGCTTTTAATTTGCGTATACTGTTCTCGTGGGCTTCCAAAGCCATGCAAGCATGAGACGATTGCAGGTCTGCTGGTGGTTGCACATTCATCGTGTCAATACCAATTTGAGGGATTGTGAACTGAGTGGAGCCCGGAAAATCGGACGTGTTTATTAAATACTACATCCGTGAGAGTGAACTTGGCTTGTATAGCTAGCCCATAACACTATTGTCTGTAATTGAACCCTAGTTAGGCCTGGTGCTACTGATTTCATGTTTGTAGTAGTATTTAAAGGCTATGCTATGCTATGCCAGGATGCCTGTTGTCATGTATTAAGCTATATCGACTATACATGTAACTTCGGCTATTTTCGGTGCGCATGCAAGCCTTGCGAAGCTCGTCAGAGAAGACCTAGGTCCGTGACGCAATAATCTTAATAATTTGAAATATTTCTGGGTAAAACTGTTCATGGCCAGACTGGCCGGCCGCGGATGGCCCTGACAGCATAATGCACCTATCATTGTTACGTGAGACAACCCCATTCCCCCCACGCACGCGCAAATGATTTGTCTTCCAACGATCCAAAATGTGTCAGCGGCTGGGGTGGGGTCTGATGCGTTCGCTCTTACAGCGCTACCCATGCATTCACTCTCAGTGCAAATACAAAGGTGTGAACACACAATCACAATTATTTGCATGTGTCCGAGTCACACCATTCTTAAGTATTGCGTGTGCTGATCACAACTCCATGCAAGATGCTATATGCTGCATGCACTTGTGTAAGTGTCAAGTGTGTCATAATTATATGTTTGGTTGCTACAAAGTAGTTATGCATGTCTTCAGTACATGCCCACCTATTTGGCCCGCGATGATGATCACTTTAGTAGTACCCACATGCCCACAGTGTAGCACACCATATTTAAAATGCCAGTTCACTCGCTGGTACTCCCCCTTTTACCTCAACAAAATGTACAAGTCATATTGTAGTTTTAGCGATCGACCGGATGATACAAGTTCGTCATCAATTATAATCATCAACTTTAATTAATTACTTTTACCTCAACAATATGTACGTTGTTGCACCACGTGCAACTTTATGACTGTACGAGTGTTATATGTATCAGTATTTCGTTTCAATAACCAGACCACTTCTATTATGGCGGCGACGGCCCTGAATGCATCATGTTCAGTGCCACCCACGCTCAAATTGTAGTTTTAGCGATCGACCGGATGATACAAGTGCGTCATCAATTATAACGTCCTTTAAGTAATAGAGCCGCTAGGGGATAGAGTCTACATTCAACTCAGTTTTATGGTGATACATGTAATGGCGTTTTCCGTCGTATTGTTGTATTACACTTTAATCTGTCTTTTGAATATGGGCATCGTCAGATCTACTTCTCCGTTTCTCCCAAACACACCAGGTCTGGAGTGGAAAATAGTCGGCTATCTGGACATGACCGATCCAGCGCAGCAATGTCCCGACTCGTGGCAAACAATCACTTCACCTAGATCATCGTGTGGAAGGAAAAGCAGTGCACCTTGCGACTCACTGAATATAAGCACTTCTGGCGCCAGCTACAAAACGGTGTGTGGAAGGTTCCGAGGTTATCAGATAGGATCTCCTGACGCTTTCCGAAATTTGATACTAACGAACATAGAAACTTACTACGTGGATGGAGCTACAGTCACTTACGGGCTACCTGGAAACAGGCATCACGTGTATACATATGCCACTGGTGTTTACGAACTAAACACTTCTCCCAGTTCATGTCCATGTACAGGGGCTGGCGCTCCCCCACCTCTGTTCGTTGGCTCTGATTACTACTGCGAATCAGGTACCCTAGGACCATACTACGACTTATTAGAGCTGTATTCCTCGGACGTTCTATGGGACCGACAGCAGTGTGGCGGAAATGAGAGCACGTGCTGTAATTCAACAGACCTCCCTTGGTTCTGTAAGACGTTCCCAAATCCCATCTCTGAGAACTTGGAGGTGCGGATATGCACGGATGAAGGTCGTGACAATGAGAATGTGGCGATTGAATCATTTGAACTGTACATACAAGGTGAGAGATTTGAAACTGTAAATACGTGCAGCCTACTTTATCAATCAGTATATGTGCAAGGGCGGATCCAGGAATAATGAAGGGGGGGGGGGGGGGGGGGGGGGGGGTTCGACTAGAAAGGGGGGCTGGGGGCTCTGCCCTAGGAAAATTTTTAAAAGCATTGAATTCCTGATTTCGATACTTTTTTCACACCTTTGAACTGTAAGTTGCATTTTTAGCCCATTTGCTTAAATGCTCAGCTAAAACAGTGTCCCCAGCATCACACCAAAATTTTAGCAGGTACTTCAGTTGCATTCTCATTGATGTTGACACTGATTCGCGCTAGTCTGGCAAAGGCTGATTGGATCCACGTCCACCGCTTTGTGGCATGGTTTGTAGTTCAGCTATGAATATCTCATCGTCACTTGTTTTCGTACATGTGATTGCCATCACGCGTTGACTCATTTTCACAAGAAGGAAGATCGAGGCACTTCGGGAGGTGCATACACGTGTGCATGACATGTACAAGCCTCATTATCGAATACCAGAAGGGGCAGGGCACAAAAGTAAAAGGGGCGTGTTCTAAGAGAAAGGCAGTGGGGGGGTTGCCCCCCCCCCCCCCCCCCCCCGGATCCGCCTCTGAGTCGTGTGCGCGATCACGTGCAGTACGTTTCCTTGTTATTACATGTAGTGGACTTGAACAACCACAACGCTACAACAGAAGCGCTTTAAATACATGTGCACATATACTCATTTCAATTCCTGCTTTCAAGCTATCTCTGTTTTGTCGAACACTTGCATCGCAGAAAGAGCAAAGCCGTGCAGATTAATCTCACGCAATATCAAAACGACTGTGCTCAAATAAATTAAACCTGTGGACACGCATGCATGCACTATAGAAAATGGCATGCATGTCAGTAGAAGGTTGAAACAAAGAATTCTTTATTTTAAAAACATATACATGTAGAACGACTGTTGCGACGATGTTGTGTAAATTTCGAACGATTGTTAATGTTCAACATAACGGAAATCCGCGCTGCAAAACGGCGGCCTATGCATCACGTGACCCATCAGAGACGTTATACTAATGTATGTACATATAAAGTAATTCGCTATCGGCGTGGCTAATTAATCTTTTCGGTACAAAAACTCTTTGTGTTTATTATTCACCACTGAAATTTTCTGGGGCCCCAGATTTACAACTCCACATATTTGATACCCCATCTTCGAATTCCTCCGTTCGCCCCTGCAGGGCTGGCCTTTGGCAGCCGTTTACGTACGTTTGGGTCTGGGTGTATTATACTGTAAGCGTTTGGGTCTGAGTACGAGACTAGGTCGGAATCCGCCACAACGCAAGAAGCGGATTACCACGCCACGCATGGGGTGTAGCTAAAACCAGGAGCATGCTACCTAAAATCTCATCTGAGCGGGGCAGTATCACCAGTATGCCTTATGAGCGGGAGTGCGTGGGTGTGCATGAACTCTCGTTTTTAAGTTTGTGCGGCGGGTGCAATGTGCTGTATAGTATACCAGTATGGTATGCATTCACTGTACAAATTTAAATGAAACAATCGTGGCAGTAAGTTCACCCGGCATGCATATAGTATATTAGCATAATTTATATCTCAAAAGTAAATAATAATACTGTATGCATCAGTATACATCAGAGAGCCCATCATAAAACCATGCTCCATTTATATCTCCACAGTTGTATGCAAGCAGTGAAATGCGATGCTCCTTCCTTATAAAAACAATTAACCTAGCTAACTAGGTACATGCGTATATACGCGTGGAAAGAATTATAGTGCTTAGCTCCAGCTGAAAAATGCAGAACACTTAGGCAATTAAGGGTTTCACAACATGCGTTAAATATTTTTAAAATCCTGTTTTCCATGCAGTAGAACTCATGATTATCTGGAGGACAGTCTGGGAAACGACCACTGGAGCATTTGTCAAAGTTCATCCCCATGGGATATTTGAGGTGTTTTTACTACATTAGTCAGAAAATTTAAAAGAATATAAATACTGGATTATACATGTATTACAGACCAAATGCGAATGACATCAATGAAAGATGCTTACACTGATGTGTGCATGGAAGCAATGTGATATATCAGTATTAGTTCACGTATATATACAGTATACAAGTAAATCAAAATCTTCTCTCTCGAGAAAGTGATTGGTGGGATGTAGGATTGGTGGTGCAAAAGCAAGAAAACAAGGTACAGTATGTTAAAGTGAGGTTTGGTAGGATCCTACAACTCACAGTCCTGAATTTGCAAATGAAGATGCCTATTTGCAAATGTAGGACTGTTATAGTTGTAGGATCCTACCAAACCTCACTTTAACATACTGTACCTTGTTTTCTTGCTTTTTGCACCACCAATCCTACATACCACCAATCACTTTCTCAATAGAGAAGTTTTTGATTTACTTGTTCCCCTAATTTTTATTTTTTCCCCTGCCAGGAGTGTTCAGTCAATATAATATATGGCTTAGTGTATTCGTTGCAATGCATAGGACACTTAGATTCCTCTTATTGGTATCGGGTAATCTGAGTATATAGGCCTCTTTTTAATTTGATTGATAGGCCTACCTTTATTCTTTGGATACCTTAAACTCAGAGTTCTCCTTCTTAACGACTGAGCCGTTTTCTTTGTGGTCACCTTTGCTGAATTAGAACCGCCTGTTGTAAATGAATCTGCAGCTGTTAGCGTAGCCTGGCAACAGTAAATTAGGACGCATACTGCTAGGCAACGGGAATTTTCACCTATAATGAATTGCACCTGCTTGGGTCATGTCACGGCATTTCATCACCAACTAACAACTTTAGGTCTTATTTGTGTGAAAGGGCAAGTTTGGAAGTCAAATGCAACTTTTTGAAGCTAATCTAGTCTTCTTACGACGTTCCTGTCGCGAGTTCTACGTGATGAACAGAAGAAGAACGAAAAA
Organism: Spongilla lacustris; assembly: GCA_949361645.1. NCBI lineage: Eukaryota > Metazoa > Porifera > Demospongiae > Spongillida > Spongillidae > Spongilla > Spongilla lacustris. Next base: position 13,765,524 of record OX442415.1, read on the forward strand.
TTAAATGGCGGAATTTAGGCGCCTACTTGTTGCTCACGGTAAACTGCACTGTTTAGCGAAGCTCACGTTATATGTGCACATCAGTCATGTTTGTGATGGATTATATGCGAACTGGCGAGTAAAGGCAACGCTTCGTTACCGTTTTAAAACGCTCGATCCAAAACCACGCCCACCTATGCAAATCCGAAGCCAATCCTACATAGGACCCACTACCGTGGGTCCTGATATTGCTTTCAAAGTACGAACTCGTCATACAAACACGTATATAAGCATTCTAAACAAGTAACTCTAGAGCTACCTAGATATTGCCATATTTATTCTATATTTTTTAAAATTGATATACCATTGTCTTATCTAATGGCACTTTGTCACTTAATGGCTTCAGTTTTAATTCAAGGACATTTATTTATTTTACAGGGGATGCCAATTCTCCTTAAATGATGCCAAATTTCCTAGAATAGGGGTGCTAAATTTCCTAGGATTAATGGAATGGGGGTGTCGATTTTCCGGGGATGCCAATTTTCTTGTGACACTGGATAGAAATGTGAATTTACACTTCCAATACTCCAGTTGTCAGCTTACATACAAGTAAATAAAATATGGCTATGTATTTATGTTTGCATCTTACAGGCATATTTATCTATTCAACACTAAATTTGCAGGAGCTAAATACAGCGTAATTTCAGTTTTGCAAACAGTTCATAGACAAGGAGTACTATCCACTTTCAGCAATTATAAACAATGTTTTCATTATATAGAGCACCTGTGCAAAAATAATTATCTGACATTTACAGTTGTATGATGTAAGATGCAGAAATGAAAACAATACATGTAGTGCACAGTCATCCCTCTCTCATGCATGTTATGGCATACTTGGATAAAACTGACTGCATAAGTACCTACACAGAAAGATGCGAAATTAATATCATTATTATAATTACTACTATAACTAAACTTTTCTTTTTCACTGCAGTAAACCACACTGCAGTAAACTACACTGCAGTAAACTACACTGCAGTTGACTGCACTGCAGTAAACTACACTGCTGCAGTAGACTACACGTCCTTGGCCTCCATTGCCACTTCTACTATCATTGGAATAACCATTGGAGTCTCATTTGTTGTGTTCTTCTCACTGGGAGTGTTGCTGGCCACAGGTATTGGTTGTGTGATGAAAGCAAGGTCCAAAGATACTCCAGACCAGCAGAAAATGGTGTATGATGAGATTGGACCACATCGGGGGGCAATAGAGATGGAGACCAATTCTGCTTACTTATCAATGACTGGTCGCTGGAGACCAATTCTGCTTACTTATCAATGACTGGTCGCGTATAGAATAACTTGTATTTTAATATTCACATCAGATGGAACTTTGTACTTGTTTGAGAGTGTTTAGATGCTCTGTATCATAAGTTTGAAAATAATAATTACCAGGGGATATGTGACTTTTAGTCATAGTGTTTTATCAAATAGTTGTGAGTGTTAAATTGTAATGTATATCATTGAAATCATAATAAATATAAATAAGTATATGTATATTTTATTGATGTTATTATGTACATACGGTCTGGTTGTGGGGAGGAGCAGTTGTATATTGGTCTCATTAATTGTTTTCCCAAATCAAACAAAGCCAATTAATAATTGCTTCAGCTGCCCCTGGAACTGCAACACCAAACTGGGTCAGAAGGAAACAGTTAGCTGATTGCTCTTGAAGAAGTGAACAAAAGCATCTAGCAGCAAGACACCTCAAAGTGTATCCAACAGCTATGGGATGAATGACACTGTTCTTTTTGATCAAGGCCATCAAATTTACATCATGTACATTACCTAGTGATTTGATGATATCTGTAAGAGTGTCAACAACCATCATTTCTACAGGAAATATTGCTTCCAGAATGTGTTGGGCATTGAGACCTGGTAAACCTGTGGGCCTGTGGCAGAACCTTTAGGAAAGCAAGAGTTATTTCTAAACAATCAGAAGTACTTGTTTGTGTGAGGCAGATGTATTGTGGGACCCTATTAGTATTATTATATCAACAGTGGATCATAGCCATGCTCGACCTGATTTTCTCATTTTGGATGCGACATAGGCAAGCCAGCTGCACTGGATATCACAAGGCCATCACCTCTCACCCCTGTCATCTTGGGAGAATAAAGCTGAATGATGGGTGCAGCAGCCCTTGCTGTCAAAGATCGTAAACTACTTTGATTCATTCTTATGATTTTTTCTAAATGCCAAGAGTTGGAGGGTATCTGCATTCCTCTAGCTGTGGAAACCCTATGGCAGTTGGGGAACCAAAAGATGTTTTCAAGGCTTTCCTCCCACCTGGCCATCAGCATGTCTTCCCCCTAGCCTTCAGTTTTGGCAGACATCTAAACATCACCTTATCCAGGTCCATTGCCGGAGCCATCCTGTAAAGGGATCTTCTTCCCCATGAATTTGTGTGTGTGTGTGTGTGTGTGTGTGTGTGTGTGTGTGTGTGTGTGTGTGTGTGTGTGTGTGTGTGTGTGTGTGTGTGTGTTATCAGTAGTGTAATGTAATTATTAAATTAATAATAACCAATGTTTTATTATATTTATTTAATATTGTTAGTGGTGTTAAGTGTAGCAATAGCCAACACAAATATGCCAATACACAAAATACAGCTTTGCAGCTTGGCACTATAACTACAAACTTTATCTTAGTACATTACTACTATCACAATTTGAAACAAAAACACTGTGACCATTGGTATCTAGTGCAACCCCAAAGGGATTATTGAGGTTCCCCACTGTGTGAATCTTTTGTCCTTGGGGATCAAAGATAGAAAGGCAATTTCCACCCCTCTCTCCAATAAAATTAATCCATCTTCATGCATCAATCGCTATTCCTATTGGACACTTCACATCTCCCTGCATTTTGACAAATGTTCCCTCTGCTGAGAAGACCATGATAATATTTGAACCATATGCTGCAACGTGAATGTTCCCATTGGAATCTAAGGAGGGGCTTTATATAAAAAGTCATCTTCTCGGTTACCATCAATGGTAAATAACCAGACACCATCTTGGTTGAATACTTGGACTCTATTATCTTCTCTATCAGAAAAAATCATCCTATCCTTTGCATCAACAATGATATTCCAAGGTCCATTGAACTGTCCTTGATCTGATCCCTTCTCACCAAACTGATGAATGAATGTTCCTCCCGTTGTCAACTTCTGTATGCGATGATTGTGATAGTCAGCAACGTATATCACACCTGACTATGAGGTCCCGCGGTATTCTGAAGAAACAAGGATTCTAAATCCGGCGATTTAGAGCATGAGCGGCACATAGTGTGTTGAAAGGGGGCTTTGTCTAAGGTTAGCAGGTCAAGCCTGCCTCTCTGTCTGCAACCCTCCCCTCTAAACAACTTATCCAGTCTGGAGGACAAGAGCATTTAATATTGAGGACAAAAGCATTTAACATTGGGGACAAAATTTTTAAACACCAGCTCATACATACTACGACAAGCAGAAAGATACACTTCACCATACACCACGATGTGTGCACTACACTTTTCAGTCTTTTAATCTTACAGACATGCATATATGGAAACGTGTTACAGTCGACGTCGCACAAACAGTGGGCCTTATATAGCACCTAACACCGTACAAGCTACGAGCTGCATGCTACAGAAAAATGTAGGTAGGTTAACCTAATAGCTTTCGTAGTGAAGTATCAGAAACTGCTTAGATGGTTCCGACTTACCGTACTCATGGTACAGTCGCACAAAGCCTTCAAGCCGTCTATGTCTATGAACTATAATCAACGTTCAACCACTGAGTATAGGGTTGTAAACTAACCTATACGAACACTTCTCAGTAAAACACGCGTTCAGTGCTCGAAAAGGCTCAAAAAGCTAGCCGTACGCCCACGCACAGAAAAAGCGAAACGCGGATTGCGTATAAATGTTGTACTATAGTCGTAATGGATCACGCAGTAAGAGGTTTCCAATCCATGTCTATGGTGCGCCTGTGCATGCAAAGTGCATGGTTTGCGTGCGTGTCACTGTGTACGATGAGAGGGACACCAAGCCGAATTGAAGTAGTCTCTCAAGCCTGACGTACATTGACGTGACCGTATAATGACTTGTGGTGACACCGGCCAGTAATTGCGGTCCAGCAGATCGAATTATTCATCCTCGTACTTCATAAAACTACAGATAAACCCACAGTTGTATCTATTAGCCTTCCCCGGTGCCAAAAGTGAACCGTAACAACGCATACGCCCCCAATTTATATAGCGGTTAATTTCGTACAGTGCAGTTGTTTCAGTTTTTGTAAGCGGTACAGTTTCCAGAGTTGATTAGCTTGGCAGTTTTTTTTAGATCAGAGTAGAGCAAGCACTTATACTTTCACTGTAAGAGGTTGTAGTTAGAAGGATGGCTACTGAAGAAGCTATGGCTTTTGAAGAGGACACTGTTTTTAGACTATGATCCGGACAGCTCAGAAATTTACAGTGTAAACGAAGCATCAGAGGAGAACATGAAGGTGAGATATACATACCTTCTGCCCAAGGAAAGTGACGTTATAACTACGTATTTTGAGAATCAAATTGTAGATATTAGTAAGACATTACACCAGGTCCTAAAAGAGCTTATTATAAAAGTAGAAGAATTGCACAGTTATCAATGCAAGCATCAAGGTTGTAATGCTACATGTATAAGTGTTAAACTTAGACCGGCATAATTATCATACTAGTTGACACATCTATATTTTTCTGTAAGAGCTGCGTGCATGCATAGATGAGGCCTTTGATCTTACTGCTGTAAGTGCTGTGTGCATAGATGAGGCCTTTGGTCTTACTGCTGTAAGAGCTGTGTGCATAGATGAGGTCTTTGGTCTTACTGCTGTAAGAGCTGTGTGCATAGATGAGGCCTTGGGTCTTACTGCTGTAAGAGCTGTGTGCATAGATGAGGCCTTTTGCCTTACTGCTGTCAGAGCTGTGTGCATAGATGAGGCCTTTGGTCTTACTGCTGTAAGAGCTGTGTGCATAGATGAGGCCTTTGGTCTTACTGCTGTAAGAGCTGTGTGCGTAGATGAAGCCTTTGGTCTTACTGCTGTAAGAGCTGTGTGCAACGATGAGGTCTTTGGTCTTAGATGTGTGCATAGATAAGGCCTTTGGTCTTACTGCTATAAGAGCTGTGTGCATAGATGAGGCCTTTGGTCTTACTGCTGTAAGAGCTGTGTGCATAGATGAGGCCTTTGGTCTTACTGCTGTAAGAGCTGTGTGCATAGATGAGGCCTTTGGTCTTACTGCGTGTGCATAGATGAGGCCTTTGGCCTTACTGCTGTAAGAACTGTGTGCATAGATGAGGCCTTTGTTCTTACTGCTGTAAGAGCTGTGCGCATAGATGAGGCCTTTGGTCTTACTGCTGTAAGAGCTGTGTGCATAGATGAGGCCTTTGGTGGTCTTACTGCTTTAAGAGCTGTGTGCATAGATGAGGCCTTTGGCCTTACTGCTGCAAGAACTGTGTACATAGATGAGGCCTTTGGTCTTACTGCTGTAAGAGCTGTGTGCATAGATGAGGCCTTTGGTCTTACTGCTGTAAGAACGGTGTGCATACAATGTAGATGCGGGTAAGAGTTATTTGCATATAGTGCATGTGTATCAGAGAATGTGAATGGCAAAGGATACAGATTGTATATAGTGTATTGAAAATATGTGCCAAGTACATGTACATTACATGCTAATTTTATCCAGAGGACAAATTATGCAATCAGCCGGTATGTCATCGATTATCAGAACATTTGTTAAAATCTTTTACATCTGTATTTTGCATCATTTGCTAGATCTGAAAAATCTTCCAATAGGTATTCTCAATAAACTGAACCGCTTTATCGATCCCAGCTACAGGTAAGCTACAAATTCTTGTATATACATGCAGGCTTGCACCCGCCTACATCCAGGGCTAAAAGCCCAGTTTATGGGCAGCAAGTTGTAATATAGTGAAGGCACTTCTAAATGTTCAGATGAAAATGCAACTCGACTAATGCATGCATGATTCAATTGTTATCAATGCCATTTTACTTTTCAACATTATATACTGTAGTGCTATATACAGGGTGTTTCACAATCAAGGAAAATTGACCACAAGCAGTTACTTAACTGGTGATTGTTGTTAAAAGTTCTAACAGCAAATGAAGACATGCTGGTGAAATAAAATTAATATAATCTCCAGTCCATCAAATGCAACTTTCGAGCAAGCTTGATATCCATCAGTTCAATAGCATCCTGATTGCTTCTTCTGTTGCTGATAAGGCTCATCTGTTGTCTGTCTCATCCGCACATGCTGCTTCATGGCTGTCTGTAGTCCCTTATGAATGCCTCGGTGAGCCTTCAGTATTCCAGGTAGCTGTCAAGTGGTGGCTTGGTTTGGACACCTCTAATGGTTCCCAGTGTGCCCTATGCCCAAACAGTGCATTAGATCTCCTTGGTCACCACACCACAACATGCAAAAAAGGAGGAGACGTGGTCATCCGTCACAACCATCTGCGCAATGTTTTGGTGGAGACTTGCCGTAGAGCCCACTTGAGTGTGAAGGTGGAGATGGGCAGCAACCTTACTTCAAACCATGACCACTCACGCCCTGCAGACATTTTGCTACCCAATTGGGCCCTTGGTAAACCAGCTGCCTTTGATATCTCAGTGACATCACCGCTAAATCCTAAAATTGTATCAGTAGCGGGATTGTCAGCTGGGGCAGCTGCATTGTCCACTGAAGAGCATAAACACACAGAAAATGACCCCAAATGCAATGCCTTGGGGTGGTGTTGTATACCTCTGGTTGCAGAGTTGTATGGTGCTTGGGGAAAAGAAGCCATAGATTTGTTTAAAATGCTTGCCTCCCATCTTGCCATAACATCGGGCAAAATAAAATCAGCTGTGCTGTCTGAGCTGTACAGTAGGCTCAACCTGCATTTGGTAAGAGCGAATGCAACAGCCATCCTTTCCAGGTGACTCCCATCTTAAAATTTAATTAACTGCAGTGTGATTTAAGTGTTGTGTGTATTATATATTCTGTTCATGTAATAATTATATATATGTATAATTATAAAATGTAATTAATTAATGTTAATACAAGTCCCGAGAACCTAATTCATTTCAATTAAATGTTATTTATATAGGGTTGGTGGTTAACTGCTTCCATTTAGAATTTATTCAAAGTTGAAATCGTAATTTATTTATTTTCGCAATGTACTTGATTTTGAGGGCCATTGTATCTTGATTTAGTAGTTTGAATTTATTTGTGAATGCCTCTAAAACGATATGTTTTAATTAGGTGTTATCGCGAATTATGAATTCGTTATTAATTTGATTTTATGATATTTATTTTGTTTACATCAACACTATGTATAAAACACAGTATAGTTAAATTGGGATTCTACGGAGGATGGCTCTGGCATTCGCTCTTGTTAAGCAAATGCTCAAGATTGAGAAAAGCTCAAAAGATATCTGTGCCCTTGGCAGAGACTTGTGAATCGCAATCCTATCTATGATCTGAGCCAGAAAGCTTGAAGCTTCATTACCCCAAGCCCCATAGGAGTCAACTACTAGAGGCCAGGGGTTGAGACCCACCCTAAAGCTAAACACTTTTCATCGTTGGCCTGGTGTTTCCTACTCTCCGTTGCCTCAAGGACTGCACCAACCGTTGCTCCCGCTTCAGCTAATTCACTGTGCAAAAACTTTGTTATACGATAGCGTATTCTATAGCGTTTATTTGAATATACACCTTAAATATACACACCAGCGTATAGAACCATATACGCAGGTGCGTATATTCAAATATAACCGATCACGCGACATTTGTGGTTGCTTAGCAAACCGTTGAGGGTACGTTGTCGGTCACCGTATACTAAGTGCTTCATATTCCGTATATTATCCTCCTACCACTCCCACCCCTCGTTCCCGATCCAGTTTAGTCAATTTAAAATTTTAATCATTTTGCACATGCACAACAAAACAACAAACTAAAAGTCCGAGGCGGCAATCTGCATATATTCGATCCAAGGCACCTGTACAGAATACGAACAATAAATTCATATCGTAAAAAAAATATTTCACTCACAACATATCATATCCTCGTTCTGTTTATACATGATTCTATATATAAAGCAACAGATACATTATCGGGTAAGTGATATGCTTACCTTTCTTGTCTCCTATCTCCGATGTTTGACTTAAAACAATGGAACAGTGCGGGTTAACACTTACCGTACCGTCCAGTCGGAGTCTGCAAGTTAAAAAAAAAACCTTAGCAAAACACAACAAATGAATAGGCCTATACCTTACGCGCTCCATTGTGCCTGTTTTTCTATCATTTCGGTTGTTCAACCGAACGGGAACACTTAGGACACTTGCCAACCTAGTGCAAATAGAGAAAGGTGAATTCATTCTTTAGCAACTGCAACACATAATACCGGTAACTTGTACACTCTGGAAAGACGAACTAATGCCATTTAACGATCAAAACCCTGATCTCAGCGCGATTCTTACAGTCCTTCTGTCTGTTCATACCAAAAGCAAAAATAGTCCCGCCTAAAATCTACAAATCACATGCACGGTTAGTTAACCACATTTCTAATTGGAGCACTTTTGTATCGTACTACACAAACATTTGTACAGGGGTCCAATAGAGGTCTACTGTGTAGGCATTCTACTGCTTCCATTGTAGCATTTACTGGGATCCGATGTGATCATGACCAAACTCAACTGGCGAGTTAGCATAGGCCATAGCCATGCACCATGGGCCCGGCCTACCGCTCACAAAATTTACCGCCGTATATACGGGTACACCAAGCAGACATACATGTATATAGCTAACCTTTGACGTCCAGCAGCATTAATAGAAGCAAAGTAGCACTCCTTCCCAGACTTCGATGCCCACACACCTTCCTAACTCACGTGGGTCCGGGTACGGGTCTGACCACTTATGAATTAATTCTGTGGTATACTTATGTAAACAGTGGGATTTTATGGAATGAAATATACGCAGTAGTATAACTCACTGCAGTATATTCAAATATACTCTTAAGAATACACTATCGTATATTTTGAAGGTGAGCTTATATAAACGGTGACGTATTTGACACTTACGTATTCTCAAATATACGCGGTCGTACACTTCAAATATACTACACAGGCTACATTTTGCACATTCCTCAAATATACGCATAAATATAGGCCTACACTATCGTATAACAAACTTTTTGCACAGTGTAAAGTTGAAGGATTTAGCGGTGAGACAACAGAGATGTCCTCCATGATTCCAATGCTACACGAGAATATCAGCAGACCGTGACTGTGAATGGTCAGGAAAGGGCCCAGACCAGCTTCAACTTCGAATGAAGCATGTGCACGGTGAAGGAAGTGCGCTAAAGTGTCCCTGAGAGCATTATGGCGTGAGATAACATCACCCCCACATTTGCATGTTAATGCATGGTGTTTTTATTTTTTCATCATGATTTCAATTACATCAACATTTAAGCTCACGTTAATGGAGCATTTATCCACAATTTTAAGTTAATTAACTGCTTGTGGTTAATGTATAAACAATTTTCCTTGATTGTGAAACACCCAGTAGAACTACAGCAGTATTCCAGAACACAACAATAATCCTCCTTTGTAATTAGCATGCAGCCATGCCCATGCAGGTGGGCTGTGGAAGGGTTATATTTTAAGGCCAAAATGCTTTTCCCTACTGTAGCTCTCAGATACTGTGCAGCAACGCTGCTGGTGATGCAAGGATGATTGCCAAGCGATAGCTAGCTTTACAAAATGGAATTTGGGTAAGGGAGTAATAAGATGGACCATGCATGAACATACCAATTCATTTTACAAGGAGCAGTGTTGGATTCAATAAGAAATTTTGGTGATTTGAATATGCTGTCAACAAACCAGCATGGTCCAGACGGAAGATCTAGTGAAAATTTATGCTCCCAGCACAGTAAATTCTCTAAACATTAGTTCTTGTACGTTCATCCACTGGTTACATAACTGATGTGTGTGGTGTAGACCAATCTTGCTCAGGCAGGAAGGCATTGAATTTTGTGAGAGCTTTTTGATTGATTGATAATGATTTAAGTGCACATAGTATACATCATGCATATGGCAAGTAATGGCATATGTAAATGCACTTATCTATTGCCCAGTACTGAAACGGGAAGCATCTGCAGAAGGGAGACAAGTTTACTAGTCCTGACCTAAATATTAGTTCAGAGGATAAGGCGACAACAGTATCTGGTAATATTAATAATTCAATTGGAACATGACTTAGATTAATGGAGTTACCTCTTGTACCATATGGTGACAAGCTGATGTGGAAGAAGGCTGATGCATCATGACCGGCATAGCTCATAGTGGGCAGGTTTACCCATTTAATAATAGCTCAGGTGAAAAAGTGCTGAACCCTTTCAACACATCTCTTGTCTTGTAAGAGATGTTGGAAAAAGCCATGTAGCTGGGTCGGGGCCTCTACATGTAGTTACCCAGAATGCTTATACAAGACACATGGGTGCCCCTATACAGTTCTTTTTGATGGTAGTGAATGTCCAATTTCTAATGTCTCAAGATCTGTTATAACAGATGATGAATAAATTAGTAGATCAGAGAATCTTGTGTTTTATAACATGCAAGCTCCTGATTCAAAGTTCATAACTCTGTATCTCGTTAATCATTTGATGTCATTAAATGGTTTCTGGCAATACCCTAGCCCACATTACTACTACTATTAGTGGCGATCGAATGACCTTAGCTACATGTACAAAGCAATGATGCAATTATACTAATTGATATGAGGTCCACTACAGTTGAGATATATAATTAAAATAGCAAATGAAACTTTTAATTTTTTGTTTTATATTCAGTAGATTGAAAAGGTCTACATCCTGTTGGGTTCAACATTCAAATTTAGTATGAATTAAGGGTTAATATTCACACTGTATGATGGAAAGGTACCTGGGGTAAACAGGTAATTTTTAAAACAACGTTTTTGGCAGCTTACAAAGAGCAGTAAAGTATAAATTTGAAGCCATTTTCAAGATTTCTTCATAATACCATAGTAAATAACAATGTAAGCACTATACGTATGATGTGCGAGCACACTTGTTAGAATAAGTACAAACCAAATATCTTTGATTCATTGCAACAGATTTACAATGGTAACATTGGTATGCAGAGAAATCCTGAAAACTGGAGGAAAGTGGCTTCCAATGTAATACTTTAATGCTTATTACAAGCTGCAAAAAATTATGTGTATACCTGCCCGCCACACTAACCGTTACATGTAAGTCAAAACTAAATAGTTCAAAATTCTGTGAAAACTTGAAGCAACTCAGAAAATGAATAAATTTAGTACCAAGTTTTGAACCAATTTGTCTGAAGCAACCAAACTTGCCACACACATAGCACTGTGGAGGGTATTTTGAGCTCCTAACTACATTCCAACATGCCGTTGTAATCGATAAAATTAATGTGTTTCGAAGTAGTATTTATTTACTTAACATCAGATATGGTGTATATTGCACAGTAAAGTGTTTCTTGTACAGAAGTGCTAGTAGGCTGTGAAATTGTTTACCTAAACGGTTCAAGCATAAAAACAAAAGTGATTTTTTACATGACATTGAAATGAACATGCACTGTAGATCGATAATGGACATTGGGATGTCATTATTGATTTGAAGAAAAGGTTCAAGTGTTTGACTACATGTAAGATAAAGGCTTGTTATTGACCAACATCGTTAAAGGTGTGATCACTAGTATCAATTGCAATAGATGGTCAATAACCAGCCTTCATCTTACTCAAACTTTGATCTTAAATCTGTAAGAGCTGTATTTTGCATTGGTCTTGCTGCCGTACGCTGCATGGAGTCCAGTGCACAGACAATGCAGCTTTGGTCCTACTATTAAAAGAGCAAATGATCACCATGCTTTCATGCTACATGCATGTACCAGTAATATGCAAGGGATTTTTGACCAGATGTGTATTATGTATGTTTGCTCGATCTGTGCCAGTGTGTTTGTGTACATACTGCACATTGCAGGACTCTTCTCCATCAAACAGTGTGAAAGTCTAAATTTTTCAAAACTGGATCCATAATAGTGCCAGATACGCAGTGGACTCTTCTCCATCAAACAGTGTGAAAGTCTAAATGTTTCAAAACTGGATCCATAATAGTGCCAGATACGCAGTAATGAGGTGTCTTTTCAGTTACAATTATGGAGATATTATGTCTCATATACATACCGTAAGGTTCTAACTGTAAACCTACTGGTAGTTTCCGCGTATACAACCGTCTACAATGTATATGCAATTTACATAATGTAAATATATATATAATGAATGTACCACGCATATGGAAAAACCTTTATATAGAAGCGGTTCGCGTTTAATTTTGCATGTAATCGGGGTCAAATCCTATATTAATTGCTAAACTCCAGATATGGTTACACATACATGCATTTATGTGCATGTACCCTGCATGCATGCAGACAAAACATGAAAGAAAAAATAATAATAATCCGTATGCAACTAAGCAAGTTCTAGAACTGCAAGATTTACAGCGATATACACCTATTCGTAGTTCAAGTCAGTAAATTGGGAATTCAATTCCTCTTCAGAATCTAGTATTTTAACGCTTTTGAAATGATTCCATTTAGACAGTCTTTCTTGTAGTAGAACTCGTGGTTGGGACCTGGAGTGCCCGACTTCGTAATTACTTCATAGAGCATTGTATAAAACCTATTTCCCTGCACAATACGGTAAAATCCCAAGTTGGCAGGCAGGACGTAGCGGGTACAGCTGAAATCCATGTCCCCACAAAACGCGTACTTTTGACGAAACTGGACGGAAGTGTAGAACTTCATAAACTTCTTAATGACATCCTTTTTGGCTTCGTACGTGTTCCTGTTAGCCACTAAGGCATCCGTGTACATCGGAATGTATCCGGCACCTCCTAGAGGTGGAACTGTAATAGATTTGACCTGCACTCCAGGCTCGTTGTACAGCACTTGGCCTATCACTTCGGAGTAGGCTAAAAAATTGGACTCTTTTGAACCAATCACATCAGTTATCATGGCATTGGAGTCATTGGAATACGTTTCGTCTGTGCAAGGATTCTTCCCATTGCTTCGTGCACATCTGCCAGAGAGCTGCCCAATGTTATTCACGATGTCATCATGCTCAGGTGGGTTGGAAAGAACTCCAGCGTCCATAGAGGAGGATCCAAACTTATTAACATACCCATTCAAATAGTAACCGGGGAGTGTCCAGCTTCCTCGAAAATTGCCAATCAGGTCTACGTTTTGTGATCCTTTTGATGAGCTTAGTGTTGCTAAGAAGTTTGAGCACACCAAAGTTGGGATGCCATAAACGTTACCGTTGTATGTTACACCATCTACAGCAAATCGAAAAAACGAATCGGAGTTGACTGGTATGTCAGGATCTGGATTAGGTTGCAATAAGTTTGATTTAACCATCTCCCCAAGCAGAATTGTGTCCACCTCTACCACGTCATATGCACTGGGACCCTCGCCAAAATATGTCTTCAGGCTCTTCAATGTGTATAAATCATTTGTAGCAGGGTCTCCGTCAACCTTGATCGTAATGCCATACTTCTGCTGGAATTCATTCGCTATATAATTTGTCAGAGATTTTAGACCATCCCCTTTGAGATCAGGGATATAAGGATAAATGAGCACGCGAAGAGCAGCGTCGTTTGTAATGGCATTCTGCGGTGAACATTTGAGATTAAAACACATGCATCCAATATAATAATAATAATATTATTATTATTACCTTGCATTACATACAGACGTAATATATTTTAATGATATTATACAGGAATATTTGTTCTACACATACATAAATTAACATCTACGCCCAGACCTAGTTACAACAAATCAGTAATATGGGGCCAGGATGGAGGTGGAATTTGCCCTAACCAGTTGTAAATTAAGGCGGCCATAAATGTCATTGCATATATGTTATTGAAATAAAAGTATCATCACATGTGGGATTAAAGTAGGGTGTGTAACTGGTTATCAGGTTATTCGGGTTATTCGGATATTCGCAAAAACCTATCCGTTCGAATAGCATTACTCGGAAAAATCGATTATTGGATTTGTTCTATTCGAAATAACCGGTTTGTGCATCTCCATTCGGAGGTACTTAGGTATTCGCCGTTCGCATCGACAATTCGCCCATTATTCGTATACGTTTTTTTTTACAATATCGTAAATACGTGTTTACGATATTACATGTAAAATAATAATTATCTATAATTTGAAACGTAAAGTTAATTAACGTCACTGTCGTTACTATTTATATATACGTGGGGACGAGATCAGGTGAGTAATTCGAACTAGCCAACAGATCTCCCTCTTCACGTGTCATGACGATGGACAGCTCCAGCTACAAATCAAAGTTAGTTCGCTTAGTGCATTTCGAACTAGCTGGTTTCTTGCATCAATCTCTCTGAGCTGATATTGCCGCGATCGCACTTAGGCCTACTTAGTTACTAGTATTATCAAAACTTGCGATGGTGAAATGGAGGCTGCATGGCCGGTGGTGCGTAAACTTCATCTGTGGTTCTACTCTTTTGTCATCGGGTACGATTTGTAGGTAGACCTCAGCGTGGCCACGCTAACTTAGATTGGGACACGCCCATCTAGGTATGGGGTTAGACCAAGCGACTTAGGCCTATGTAGCTATAGGTAGCTGTGGTTGTGCGCTGAGTGCATCTGGTGTGATGTGGGTAGCTGTGGATGCATGCTGTACTGATCTGGTGTAATGTGAGTAGTTGTAGAAGGGTGTCTGGTGTGATTGGGGTATAGCTGTGGTTGTATGCTGAGGGCATCTGGTGTGATGTGGGTAGCTATGGTTGTGTGCCTCATGAGGGCACTGGTGGGATTGGGGTAAGTGTGTTTGTATGCTGAGGGCATCTGGTGTTATGGGGTAGCTGTAGGAGGGTATCTGGTGTGATGTGTACATTTAGTAGGGTGTGTAACCTCCCCTGAATAATGAAAATCGATTTTTCCGAATACTTTAAAAACACTAATCGATTTTTCAGGTTTTTCTGGATCCGAAAATCGATTTTTCCGAATACTTGAAAAATGTAAATCGATTTTTCCGAATAGGTTTTGACAATTTGCCAGCCGAATACCTAGGTTATTTAGGTTTTCTGCTCATTGAGCCACTTAAATGTACACATCACACCAGAGACCCTCCTACAGCTACCCACATCACACCAGATACCCTCAGCACACAAACACACTTACCCCTATCACACCAGATGCCCTCAGCACACAAACACACCTACCCCATCACACTAGGAGCCTTCAGCACACAAACACACCTACTCCCATCACACCATATGCCCTCAGCACACAAACACACCTACCCCCATCACACCAGATGCCCTCATGAGGCACACAACCATAGCTACCTTCATCACACCAGACACCCTACTACAACTAACCACATTACACCAGATCAGTACCCTCAGCATGCATCCACAGCTACCCACATCACACCAGATGCACTCAGCACACAACCACAGCTACCTACATAGGCCTAAATCGCTTGGCCTAACCACATACATGTACCTAGTTGGGCGTGTCCCGACCTAAGTTAGCGTGGCCACGCTGAGCGTTACTAGTACCTACAGTCTACAGATGTACACATCGCACTTGATGCCAACAGAATAGAACCACAGATGACGTTTACGCACC
Source organism: Spongilla lacustris (assembly GCA_949361645.1). Classification (NCBI taxonomy): domain Eukaryota; kingdom Metazoa; phylum Porifera; class Demospongiae; order Spongillida; family Spongillidae; genus Spongilla; species Spongilla lacustris. Next base: position 13,781,276 of record OX442415.1, read on the forward strand.
ACCAGCCATGCAGCCTCCATTTCACCATCGCGAGTTTTGAAAATACTAGTATCTAAGTAGGCCTAAGTATACGATCGCGGCAATATCAGCTCAGAGAGATTGATGCAAGAAACCAGCTGGTTCGAAATACACTAAGCGAACTGACTTTGATTTGCAGCTGGAGCTGTCCGTCGTCATGACACGTGAAGAGGGAGATCTCTTTTGGCTACATCGTCATGTAGTTCGAATTACTGCCCGCATAGATATTTTAAAAAGTAACGTTATTAATATCTATGCTGCCCGTAATACATGTATTTGATCTAGTCCCCACGTAGCAACAACAGTGACGTTATAACTTTAAATTAGAAGTAATTATTGTCGTACATGTAATATCGTAAACGCGTATCCGGATATCGTCATAAAAATGTATTCGAATAATGGGCGAATTGTCGATGCGGACGACGAATACCTAAGTACCTCCGAATGGAGATTCACAAACCGGTTATTTCGAATAGAACAAATCCAATAATCGATTTTTCCGAGTAATGCTAAATTACTATTCGAACGGATAGGTTTTTGCGAATATCCGAATAACTCGAATAACCTGATAACCGGTTACACACCCTAACATTTAGCTGGCTGAGCCTGGCTCAGTGAGCAGAAAACCTGAATAACCTAGGTATTCGGCTGGCAAATTGTCAAAACCTATTCGTTTTCAAGTGTTTGGAAAAATCGATTTTCAGATCCAGAAAAACCAGAAAAATCGATTATTGTTTTAAAAGTATTCGGAAAAATCGATTTTCATTATTCAGGGGAGGTTACACACCCTAGATTAAAGTCCAGTAACCGGCTCAGGGGCAAGGTTATAATAATTATAATTATAATCGCATGCACCCACATGCATGTGGCGTGCTCATGCAAGACGATATACGATTGCACAACTTGATCATTTCAGTTCTGGCCTGGTTATACATCATGCGCAGTAATTGTGATACGGGTAATGCTGAATCAGATGTGCATGTACATGTAGTTGACTGCTCTCAGCATATCAGTATACTATCCCAATATGCAACATTATAACTTATATACTGTATGTATTAGTACTAGTATTTAGAAACATGCATGCGTTGGTAGATTATGTCCCATTGGCGCGCGCGCTGCATGCGTGATTTAAACGCGCAACAAGCTAAACTGGTTGCGTTGTATATATAGTTTTAAAGCTTGCAATCCGTTGTTAATATCCAACATCTAATAGGAATGATTTCACTTAACATGCATGGAAATTATGGGGAAATTTAATCGCCAGGCGATGGATCAATTACCTAGGTTTTGCATTGAGTTATTCATTAGCTACGGCGTAGAGGATTCTCAGCATATCTGTAACTTCATCTTGACAAAGCGTCTTACATATAAAATGGCAATCCTAATAGAAATTTCAATATTTAGATATAGTTTATTCCGATCAAATATAGCACCGGCTAGATGCATGGTCGACCGAATAGGTCACAAATAGTCGAATGACTCGAATCAGTAACCTTATGAAAACCGATAAACCGTGTAAATGCGTGTAATAAATACTGAATGCCTGGATGAAAAGTTTAGTAAACAAATTGCAGTTGAAAATCGGCACCCGCAAAAAAAAAGTGCAATTAATTTCGCAAAACTTCAAATGTGCTGCATGGCGCCGGATGATAAATACATAGTGCAGTGCATGCCATACACGCTCTAAAAACGCATGCAGAAAGGCACATGCAGCAACCGCGAATATAGCCGAAGCCTGTGGAGCTGCAGTGTTGTATCATAGATAATATAGTAAGGGGATTGCATGGAAACGAGGCTAATCAACACGAGTTAACATCACGTTTAGGGTGTGTAACCGGTTATCAGGTTATTCGGGTTATTCGGATATTCGCAAAAACCTATCCGTTCGAATAGTAATTTAGCATTACTCGGAAAAATCGATTATTGGATTTGTTCTATTCGAAATAACCGGTTTGTGAATCTCCATTCGGAGGTACTTAGGTATTCGTCGTCCGCATCGACAATTCGCCCATTATTCGAATACATTTTTATGACGATATCCGGATACGCGTTTATGATATTACATGTACGACAATAATTACTTCTAATTTAACGTTATAACGTCACTGTTGTTACTATAAATATACACGTGGGGACGAGATCTAATACGGGCAGTAATTCGAACTACATGTAGCCAAAAGAGATCTCCCTCTTCACGTGTCATGACGACGGACAGCTCCAGCTACAAATCAAAGTCAGTTCGCTTAGTGTATTTCGAATCATTTGGCTTCTTGAATCAATCTCTCTGAGCTGATATTGCCGCGATCGAGTTACTAGTATTTTCAAAACTGAAATGGAGGCTGCATGGCTGGTGGTGCGTAAACGTCATCTGTGGTTCTATTCTGTTGGCATCAAGTGCGATGTGTACATCTGTAGACTGTAGGTACTGGTAAAGCCATAACTTAGGTCAGGACACGCCCAACTAGGGACGTGGTTAGGCCAAGCGATTTAGGCCTATGTAGGTAGCTGTGGTTGTGTGCTGAGTGCATCTGGTGTGATGTGGGTAGCTGTGGATGCATGCTGAGGGTATTGATCTGGTGTAATGTGGTTAGTTGTAGTAGGGTGTCTGGTGTGATGGAGGTAGCTATGGTTGTGTGCCTCATGAGGGCATCTGGTGTGATGGGGGTAGGTGTGTTTGTGTGCTGAGGGTATCTGGTGTGATGTAGGTAGCTGTAGGAGGGTCTCTGGTGTGATGTGTGCATTTAGGTGGCTCAATGAGCAGAAAACCTGAATAACCTAGGTATTCGGCTGGCAAATTGTCAAAACCTATTCGGAAAAATCGATTTTCTTTTTTCAAGTATTCGGAAAAATCGATTTTCAGATCCAGAAAAACCTGAAAAATCGATTAGTGTTTTAAAAGTATTCGGAAAAATCGATTTTCATTATTCAGGGGAGGTTACACACCCTAATCACGTTACAGCACTTATAAGAATTCCGTACTAGTAGAATATAGGGCATGCTGGTTTACATACAACAACAGTGGCTATTGGAGCTTCATTTTGAGGTGAAACATCCAGCCAATTCCTTGGAAAACGTTCTGCTACAGATGAAGAAATGTCAGTTTTGGCTGAATTGGGACTAAATAGCAGGGTGGCAGCGATATATCGCGGTTAACGATATATCGCGGTTAACGGTATATCGCGGTTAAATTTGATGTACCACGGTTACGGTTAACCACGGTTTTTTATAACCTTCACCGCGGTTAAAGTATGCAATATTTTACGGAGTACGAATGCGGTGATCACATTAAATAAGGAATACAAAGAGCAATAATCAAGTCTCCGCATAAACCTGCAGCGGATAATTATAACCTTGCTTGCAATTAATCTAGAAGCTTGGAGTTCTGATGGAGATATACTGATGTGCTTACTTAGGCGCGAAGGCCGTGCATCCTTTCTTGGATATGTTATTAATCTGGCAACAGTGGAGCGGTTAATTGAATCAGGAATGCTAAATAATTTTTAGCCATATAAAATATTTCACGTTCTTTCCACCACATAAGTGGGTCAGCTTTTCTAAAGTCTGTTTCGTCTTCTAGATCTTTCATATATATATACTTATATATGTATTGTATTATCCTTCTGTTGACTCCCTTTTTGTAGTATAAGTTAAAATCACAACCACTTGTACTTGTAGCAGAAGATATCCTTGGTATCTCCCTGGATTTTTTGTTTTACACAAAGGTTATATGTTACTCATTTCCCTCTGAAGCTAGGAGACTGCATGCATGGTGCTTTAAACTTTGCTAGGACTGGATGGTATGGATGATGTCCATGGTAAATCTTTTATTAACAATACCATACAAAACCCCGGCAATCGCGCGATGCACTTGCTGCAAATCACCCAAGGTTAATAGCAAAGAACTGCCACAGTATACATTTCCGTGATCACTAGCTTGGTTAGAGGTCGAAAATTGGCTTCTGAATACCTGAGAATACGTAAGTTTTAACCGCGATATTTAACGAAGCGTATTTTGTGCATGACTCGTATCAATAAAAGTAGCTATGGACATACAAAATAGGACTAACCAACAACAAAACACGACGAACTGATCAATACGCACAACTCCCCGCGCACAAACGATGCTGCGTCCTGAAAATAATATCTGATTTTCGAATTTGCCAGTCATATTTTCCCCCACATAAAACTCTTACAGATGTTCTCCTACGTATGTGGAGCAGGTAACAAGACACCAAACCTACCCAACTGCAGATACTACCTTTCAGGGGGTGTTAAAAATGTACTATCTATGGTTGTATTCAGCGGTTTCAGCTCAGTGTACTAAGAAGTCTATACTGATACGCTTCCTAGTGCTACATGTATAAAGTGGAATAGAAAAAAAAAGTGCCTACAGTGGCGTAGCGAGGGTGTTGGGCGCCCGGGGGCAAATGCACTAATGCCCTCCCCCCCCCCCCCCCCCCCCCCCCCCCCTCTCCCCGACCTTGGCCAAATCCGAAAAAAAGGGCTGGGGGGGGGGGTTCCCCCTTGCGTTTGGATACGGGGGGGGGGGGGGGGGGATTTCCCCCACGCGTTTGGCAAAATCCGAATACTTCCCCTTGCGTTTGTCAAAATGCGGATACACGGATACGAGGTGGGTCCCCCTTGCGTTTGTCCAAGTACGAATACGGAGGGAGAGGGAGGGAGGCCCTGCTTAATTTCTTGTTCCAAAATTCAGCTCCAATTATACGAAAATAAAATCACACGAAAATAAAATCACAATTTCATCCCAGTGTGCATGCTGTTTCTTCGTAGGAATAATCAATAAACGTATAAGAGCATTAATATAAGTCTTTCCTCGGCTTATTATCCGGCACGTATTGCAATGCTATTTATACCAAACATCTAGGCATTTTGGCGCCCCCCTTAGGTAGTCGCCCAGGGGCAATTGCCCCCCCCCCCCCCCCCCCCCCCCCCCCTTCTCTCGCTACGCCGCCAATGAATTCCCAATCAATGTATAGCGTGTCTATACTTCGCGGTAAGTGGGCATGCATAGCGCGGCTGCTGAAACGCTGCGCAGCGACCACACGCATGCATAATGAATTCAGTTGCACATGATAAAGGACGCGCTAAATTGCGACTTTGGTGTTGTTACGATTACGTATAGTGATGACCTTCTTAGCTCGCGTACACCTATAGCACCAATATATTATATCTCATTGCACAGCGTCGTGGACGAACTTTTTTAAAGCAAAGCAACTATATACAGTGTATATATACACTGCATATGCACGATGATTTCTTTTTTTTACCAAATTGATGACTGTTTGAACATTCGGAACCGCGTTTTATACATGTATAAATGCATGTATAATAATTAATGTGCTCATATACAAACATGTGCGCAACAACGTCTTGCATGTATACATACCTGCTTAATAGCGCTGATTGCAGATATGGATATTAGAAACAACAGTATCCCACTAGCCAACATATCCGTCCAAGGGCTGCTCAGTTTAGAAGAGTAGAATAGCTCGTTCAATTGGCAAATGAATTTATATATGCATGGACAGAATTCAATAGCCCACGCATTTCCGCGTACAAGCTGTTGATAATATGATCGCAGAAGGTGGCTTTTCTCAGAAACGACTTGTAAATTCAGTGTTTAAAAAACTGAAGTGCACGTATGCATGACTATCGTATATGTCACATATACCCTATAGTTGCGCCGATATAGGATCAAACACTGCAGAGCTTGCTTAATTTGATTTATCATGAGAACCGTTTGTATAAAGTGTATACCATCAGATCGCAATGCATACCTTCACCTTAAATTACATATTTGAATCAGTGCAAAGACACAAGAGCCTGACTTCAACAACCATGCATAGCTATACGGGATAGTTTAAAATGTGTCAACAACTTTTAGGATAAACCTTATGCAGAGGTTGAGCAGAATCTGTGATGTAATATACGGACAATGTGCATGTTGATGTATATATTTGTATAAGTGAACATGAGTACGTATACATGTATTACACGACCAATTCTTACGCTACCTGAATCATGCAGGCGCGCAAATCCGCTACCCAAAGGTTGTGATTCAGTCATGAGGTAGACTTAACTTCCTGAAATTTACAGACCTTGTTCCGCGGATACTATTGTATTCCATTGGAAATTAAGTCCGAATCACTACCTTTGGGTAGCGGATCTGTTTCAGGTAGTAGCGTAACGTGTACGAGTTATTTGTCACACTTAGGCTAGCTGGAGACTGCCTTGCGTGTTACCGGCCGTGGCGGCGCCCACAGCGGATATTACAGAACCTGAGTTTTATTAGTGAGTGACCTCCCAAACGTAAAGATCAATTAAGATAAATTAGCTGTTTTAGCGGTAAGTTCAAGGGCTAAGAGATATATTTGTGGCACTGATCAGCACTATAACCGTAATGAACACGAACACAATATATTTCTGATTACACTTAAAAGGGATGTGCATGTGGTGGATATAGTTTGAATCCATTAAGCAATAGCGGCTAACCACAGCTCCACAACTTGCTTACGTGGAATAAGGCATGCATGAAACGCTTTAGGAGGAACAGTTAAATGTTTGGCAACCACATTAGTCGGTAAACTTGTACCACAAATGAAAACACAGCCGAACCTGAACTAGTCTCGTCCCCGGCAAGAGCCGTTCTACTCAGATCCTCCCAGTACACTCCTTCATGATGTGTCTTTATTCGTGCTTTCTTAATGCTTTTGTAATCGTAATAATAATAATAATGTTTATCGTGGCTTGGAACAAACGCTTCAAAGACCTCCCTATTTGTCCTCTTTGCCCTATACCAACCCCCCCCCCCCCCCCCCCCCCAAGTGCGGGTACAGATGGGGCGAAGTTGGGAATTGGGGCACGCTTACGAGTTACGTGGAATAAGGCATGCACGAAACAGCGGTGGAGGGACGTACTCTTGTGGGTTTTGCACATTTCACACCGGCGGTTTTGTATAGCACAATTAACAAAAGGCGCCGAACATACATAACATGCGCGACCGATACTGCACATTTAAAAACAGTTCACGTTAAATGCTGCTAGACAAAACACGTTTTTTGTTTCGCACCAGACGTTTAACAGCATTGCACGTGACATTTAATAACACAAAACATTTCTCGTTATTAGACGTTCACAAAAAACATCCAGTTCACGTAGCTAGGAACGTACAAATGTGTCTGCAGGCTGGAGGAATGCACTGAGAAGACCGTGCTGTTGAAGGTACGCCAAGCAACCGATGCCCATGCATACAGAGCTTATCTTCACAGTTGGACCAGTTCTTCTCCAAAAACCATCTCGCATATCCAAGTCACGTGACCATATTGAGTGCCTAGAACGGTGTCTCATGGTCAAGAGTTGGAAGGATGGTGATATTCAAACATTACTACATGAAGGCAAGACCATTCAACGACGTCTCCAAACATTTCACAATACCAACCCATCCACTAAAAACAGTTCAGTAGTTCGTTCCTTCACCAGTGAGGTAGCGAGACGAATTGTGGCTAAAGCAGTACTAACAGTTCTGTGTACTGACATCCAAAAAGCGGCCAGCTCCCTTCAGTTGTGTGCAGGCCTAATTTCGGGAGTAGAAGCAGCTGTACATGCGATACATGACTCCTTTAACTCAGAGAGTTGTCAAACAGCTCTCCTAATTGATGCCACTAACGCCTTAAACTGCCTAAATCGGGAGGCCGCTCTCCACAACATACGACATCTTTGTCCATCCTTTTCTACTATTTCAATCAACACGTATCGAAGCCCAACTGAACTATTTGTTGATGGGTCCACTATTCTCTCACAAGAAGGCACCACTCAGTGAGATCCACTTGCTATGCCAATGTATGCCCTTGGCATTCTACCTCCAATACAGCGTTCATCTGTTGATGTTAACCAAGTTTGGTATGCTGATGATGCTGCAGCAACTGGTACAGTACTCAACCTGAATGAGTGGTGGGACAACATCAACAATTTTGGTCCCTCTTATGGATACTATGCTAAAGCAAAGAAATCCTGGCTTGTTGTAAAGAAGCCCACTATACTTCTGCACTTTCAGCACTAACCTGAACATCACAACTTGTGGCAAACCACATCTTGGTGCACCGCTGGGAACGCAGTCATTTGTCACTCAATATGTGAAGGACAAAGTTGACAATTGGGTGAACAATGAGATTGCATTATCCCACATTGCTACTACCCAGCCACATGCAGCATATCTGCATTTACCCATGGCTTAGTGCACAAATGGTCTTACCTGGCCAGAACAGTTCCAGGCGTTACAAGACTCTTCCAACCCCTTAAAGATGTTATTTGTACTAAATTTATACCATGTCAAACTGGCAGGGCACCACCTAATGATTTAGACCATAACCTACTATCGCTACCTTCTAGTTTGGGCGGTCTTGGCATCCCCAATCCAATTACTACTTCTGATACCGAATACACAGCCTCTGGATCAGTGTGCAAGCCTCTATACAACCTCATCCTGTTGCACGATTCAAGCTACCCTACTGAGGCTATTGAACAGCAGGTCGAGGCCAAAAAAGAAGTTCACAGCTTAAAACTGAAACACAGCTAAGGCAGTGCATCCAACCTCTGTCCCCAGCTGGCTAACTCCACTCAACGCTCAAAGGATCCAGCTCAAGAAATGAGAGCATCAAACTGGTTGACATATCTACCTATTGATGAGAATGGCTTCACCTTACATAAAGGTGCATTTCGTGATGCTATCACTCTTAGATACGGTTGGCTCCCTCCACCTGCACAAGTGGAAAGTCTTTCACAGTTGAACCCCTCTTGTCCACTGGGTGGCTTTCCATCCATACGCCACAATGAGATTCGTGATCTAACTGCTAATCTCATGACAGAGGTATATCACAACGTTTCATCGAACCATACCTCCAGCCCATCACAGGTGAGACATTCCCTGCTATGACAGCAAACACAGAGGATGGTGCTCGGTCAGACATTGTAGCTGATGGTTTTTGGGGTGGTAGATTTGAGCGGACATTTTTTTATGTCAGAGTTTTGAATCCGTATGCCCCCTCTAATCAGACTCCCACACCGTCCAGTTCCTATCGAAAACATGAAAACATTAAAAAGAGAGAATACGAACTTCGAATTAGGGAGATTGAGCGAGCTTCATTCACTCCAATCGTCCACTCTTCAACAGGAGGCATGGGTAGCATTGCCACTACCACCTACAAACGTTTGGCATCACTGCTAGCTGACAAATGGGGCACATCATACAGTCAGACAATAGGGTGGCTTCGATTCGTTGCCGTCTATCCTTCTCTCTTTTACGATCATCGATACAATCTATCAGAGGAGCGCGATCAAATCAAGGACATGCTATACACCTCCCAGCCTCTATTGAACTGACAGTCAGCGAATCTCTAATACCTTTGGTGTGGCATGATTGACAAAAACCTTCCAATGTTCCTCTATTGTGGTTTATGTACATGTATGTATGTATCAATATTATTTCATCTTCAGGTAAAATACTGGAGACAGCACAAGAATATACAGACGTACTTGCGCACAGTCCATCAACGAGCGCTTTACCCATTGAATTTTTACGATTCTTAACTGATTTACAAGAGGACAAATCCATTGCCAATGTCAGTGTCCTAAGCTCGAGCATATTTCACATCGAATTTTTTTCCCCTGACCGTTCTTGTCTACCTCGGACCAGATTTGTCAGTCCGGCCTCACCGATTTTGTAGTGATTATTCATGAGTCTGTAATTGTGTTGTGTTGGGGTTAATTGGAGGACGTCTGATCCATTCAGGATATCGTCTTTCCTCTGTTATATGCCGTTGGTCAACTGGAGCATTTTCTTGATCAACCAGTTCTTGATGCTCAGGTTGAACAACATCATCTTGAAGATCTTGGACCGCATCTTGATGTTCACTGTGTACAGGGAGTGGGACTGTGCTGGCTTGCATTTCCACATGGTCAATTTGAGATGCTTCCCATAAATGGTCACTCGACCGGCCGGACTGATTTTGCCTACAGGACCGGTACCAAATTTGTCGGGACAGTGCTCATTGAAGCTCTGTTTGCATTGGTTTAAGAACCATGTAACTACATTTAGATCTCATCATTTCCAACTGGGCCCATGTTGATTGTCACTACAGCTGTGCATGGCCATGCAGTCTGTCCAATATGTTCACAATGTTTGCTGGAGGTCGCGAGCAAAACACTGTACACTTGTGGGTTTTGTACATTTCACTTTGTGGTTATAACGGAGAGCACTAACACGGTTTTGCGGTTTAAACAAATAACAAAACATGACACAAAGCATGGCACGCAAGACGTTTTGAAAATATAACACACGCACACACACACACACACACACACACATACACACACATGCACACACACATGCACACACACACACACACACACACACACACAACCACCCATACATGCACACACACATACATGATAACATTACTGCAGCGGTGTAGCCATATCATATTGTCTTGTACACACACACATCAAGCATCAATGGGCTATACAGGGTGTCCACGAAAGAACGCAACGCTTTTGAACACGAATAACTTTTGATGGGATTAAGAAAATGAAACAAAGTTGGTCGGTTTCCTCAAATTTTTTTACATCCATTTAATTAATAATTATTAATCATGCCAATTAATTTTAATAAGCACAACAAATTAAAGTTTGTATGTGTTCACGTATCGACTGTGAAGCTTCGTTCAAAATATTGGATTTTTTTCACATTCACAACTAAAACTCTACGACCCACCACTTATTTCTCTTCGCGTACGCATGCGCACACAACCTCGTCCTAAGACTTATTTCGTGATTAAATAAGCAGTCTCAGTCTTCGGAGGCGGATCTTTTTAAAAAAGCAATGCCCCAACTCCTACGTGGGTGTTACGAGTCAGCAAGTGCCAATGTGGTGCGCACCAATTAGCACAATCAGACAGACACTACTATAGTCTCGTACCCAGACACACCATGACGTAAGCGTTCAGTGTAAACACTAGTCTGGCGACCAGACTGATGGCTGAGGCCAGGGACCGGAAGGCATTAGAGCACGAGGATTTTGGTCAAAAAGCCAAGATTCACCCTGCTTCTTTCGTACCCATGAGCAAGCCAAGAAAAGGGAATATGGGCAACGCATTCGAGATGTTGAACATGGCGTCTTCACACCCTTTGTTTTTTCCACCTCGGGTGCAATGGGGAGAGAAGCCACCACTTTTTACAAACGGTTAGCTGACCTACTATCTGAAAAGCAAGACAACGCATAATCATTATGGGCTGGCTGAGATGTCGTCTGTCTTTTGCCATACTGCGCAGTGCTATCATGTGCCTGCGAGGAAGCAGGTCTTCTTACCACCACCCAGTTTATTGTGATCTGGCCCTAGCAGTACATGAGGGCAGAGTCTCATCATAGGCGGCCGGAGGGGGGGGGGGGAGGGGGGGGGGGGGGGGGCCCAGGGGGCCTTGGCCCCCCCCCCCCCCCCCCGCCCCCTCCCCAAGCTATGGCGCCCCCTTCTCCCCACCTCCAATCCCTAAAGCCATTGTCAATCACTACAATTAAAAGAGACTACAACATGCGGAGCATAATTTAGCTTCTAGCGCTCGCTCGCATGCATTATTAGCAACAATCCAGAGTCAAACAGTTACGCGCGTATCTGAAGTATCGTAAAACACGCCCCTTGTTGGCGCCCCTCGTGTGCTTGGCCCCTCCCCTCGGTAGATGCTGGGGCCGCCTCTGCTCATTATAGGCTGGTTTGATCATATATGTTAGTGTGCATTTGTTTTTATTTTTATTGTACTTGGGACAGATCACGCGAAAATGATAACTCGCTTTTATATTCATAATGTTATAAAATTTCCTCATGTTTGAATCGCTATAACTTCCTAACGGTTTAGGCTATCTACTTCGTATTTACAACACTTCATACCACACCATTTCTCTATGGTAAAATACAAGTTGGTGTCTCGCACGTGCTCCATACCAGTACTGCAACGTTTTATACCCCACCGGGTTCAAACCCGCCATAACTTTCTGTACGAGTAATCAAATCGCTTCAAATTCGGTTTGTAGGTAAAGCGGTCCTATACCTATCGATTTGTTCTGTTCGTTAATTTTTATACCATCCGTTACGGAGATACATTTGAACAAAGTACGTCCACTTTTCCCGCTCGATTCGCGCCAATGATTTTGGCAAACCGCTTCCCGCTCACGAGGCGGGGATGATAACATTGGCGCGTATCAAGCGGGAAAAAGTGCACGTAGTTTGTTCAACTGTATCTCCGTAACGGATGGCATAAAAATTAACGAACAGTACAAATCGATAGGTACAGGACCTCTGTACCTACAAACCGAATTTGAAGCGATTTGATAACTCCTACAGAAAGTTATGGCAGGTTTGAACCCGGTGGGGTATAAAATGTTGCAGTACTGGTACGGAGCACTTGCAAGACACCAAAATGTATTGTACCATAGAGAAATGGTGTGGTATGAAGTGTTGTAAATACGAAGTAGATAGCCTAAACCGTTGGGAAGTTATAGCGATTCAAACATAAGGAAATTTTATAACATTATGAATATAAAAGCGAGTTATCATTTTCGCGTGAACTGTCCCCCTTACAGTGGAAATCGTGATACTTGTCGTTAAAATTTTTTGAGTGTGTTTTAATGTTAGCTTGATTTTTTAACATTACCTGTATGCAGTATTGAAAATCTGACAACACAGTGTTGTTGACCAAACATTTGTAAACAAGTACCGGAAATAAGTAAGTGTCACGTGACTAACACGTCTGTTTGTTTTTGTTTTTAAGTGTCCCAGTCCAAAAAACGGATTTGTAGCATATTTCTCAGCTCTGAGGCAGCAGATCAACACAAAATTTGGTATATAAGAGAAAAACAAACCTGCCAAACGTTTGGCCGAGTCATATTTCAAACCCGGGAAATACTTTGTGTGTTTTCATGGGAGACACGTTTGTTTAGGTCGAAAAGCGTTTAGCATGCTGCTTTGCACAGTGGGCGTTATACGCGACAGTACATCGATTGTTATACCGAGGGATGGTTATTGCACCATAGACACCTATGTTTACAACGTAACAGTTAATTTTACCGTCAAAATTCTGCTTACAAACGTTGAAGCTTAGAAAACACGCCATTTTCGAGTGAATCTCATTACAATTATGACGTTATTGGCAATTAATTAAAGGTTTTGTATTATGGCTGAAGATGGGAACGGCGAATACGAGAACCAAGTAAAGAGGCAAATCATGCTTGGGCATCGTTGAAGCGAAGGAAGGCTCGGAGGGGTAATCCGGAAGCTGCCGCTTTGAATTCGAAGTGGTGGTCGGTAGTTCCTCAAAGAGCAGAAGGACGTATGCTACTATCGCAGAGAGTGCAGCCAAAGAATTGGAGTCCCTCGCTGTACACATGCCAAATGCGTCCGATAGTTCTGGAACATACCAAAAACATGTGACTCACATTTGTTTGGGCATCAGTGGTCGTTGGATACCTCTATGTAGTACATTCGTAATGCAAACACTCTTGCATCACTATCGGACACATTTGGCATGTGTACAGCGAGGGACTCTAATTCCTTGGCTGCACTCTCTGCGATAGTAGCATTCGTCCTTCTGCTTTTTGAGGAACCTAGCTGCTTTGCTGACCGCTTCGAAGCGGCAGCTTCGCGATTACCCCTCGGAGCCTTTCTTCACTTCAAAGGTACCCACACATGACTTGCCTCTTTACTTGCTCGCCGCTTTTTTTCGCTGGTTGATGTTTGGTTCTTAGAAGAACCGTTTTCGCAATTGAAACCGTTCCCGTTTTCAGCTACAGCATCGAAACTTTAATTAATATTATGAAATTGTTACAATAACGTAACAATTGTAATGAGATTCACTCGAAAATGGCGTGTTTTTTAATATACAACGTTTGCAAGCAGAATTTTGACGGTAAAATTAACTGTTACGTTGTAAACATAGGTGTCTATGGTTCAATAGCCATCCCTCGGTATACAAATCGATGTACTGTCGCGTATAACGCCCACTGTGCAAAGCAGCATGTTAAACGCTTTTCGACCTAAACAAACGTGTCTCCCATGAAAACACACAAAGTATTTCCCGGGTTTGAAATATGACTCGGCCAAACGTTTGGCAGGTTTGTTTTTCTCTTATATACCAAATTTTGTGTTGATCTGCTGCCTCAGAGCTGAGAAATATGCTACAAATCCGTTTTTTGGACTGGGACACTTAAAAACAAAAACAAACAGACGTGTTAGTCACGTGACACTTACTTATTTCTGGTACTTGTTTACAAATGTTTGGTCAACAACACTGTGTTGTCAGATTTTCAATACTGCATACAGTTAATGTTAAAAAATCAAGCTAACATTAAAACACACTCAAAAAATTTTAACGACAAGTATCACGATTTCCACTGTAGTCATCTGTTATATGTTATGTTATAGTATGTATTTCATGTACTAGCTGTAACAGGTACAGTGGAGAACATGATAGTTGGACAAATAATTTTTTCTCATTAAGTTGTACTTTCGAATGGAGTATCTCAGTAGCCTTACATCTTTATTAAAATCTAATTGCACACATCTGTGCCTATACCACTTGGCCATATAAGCTTGAAAAAGAAATAAGTCACATGACTTCTAAGGCTCGTTAATTAATTATTTAGTGACCCCTCTTCAAAACAATTTGTTTGTCGAGTTTCTCCGCGCACATTGAATGGATCCCAACGAAATTGGGTGTGTAACTAAAGGACCTACGTACGCAAGTTTTCAGTCTTACGCATCTAACATCGGACTAACCGTTGTGCCGTTTTTCACAAAAAGGCGCCATTGTAGGGCCTAAAGTGTTAAGATCAACGTTTTCCCATGCGCTTTTGATAGCTTGCAGGAGTTTCAGGTTAAATCGTACGATGGGCATTCTATCGATTTAGCTACGGTATGAGCTCATTGCGATAAAACTACCGTACAAAACATGTTTTGAAACATCAGTGGCTTGGTAGTGTCGCCATTTTGAATGATTTCGATTAATTATACTATGAATATAATTTCAAACACTGCGTCGGTCCAGTTATTTCTGGTTATTCGAATGGCTGAGGGCGTAGCCTGTGTTGATGGAAACGGTTCTTTTGATAACCAAACCGACGAAGCTGCCTGCACCTACCGAGTACGAGTCGATCTTCAAGACGGGTTAGCAAGGCTTAAAAAGCGACCGGATGTCTCCACGCCAACTGGCGCGATTGTTGAAGCACTCAGACTCTGGGATATTCCAGGTACGTACCTGGAATTTCCCAGACTCAGAGTGCTTCAACGGGTACCGGTAGCCGCCAGTTGGGTTTCTTTGGGGAGACTTCCGGTCACTTTTTAAGCTCTGTCCATGTCGATACAGCAGCCTTGCTAGCCTGTCTTGAAGATCGACTCGTACTCTGTAGGTGCAGCTTCGTCGGTTTGGTTATCAAAAGAACCGTTTCCATCAACACAGGCTACGCCCTCAGCCATTCGAATAACCAGAAATAACTGGACCGACGCAGTGTTTGAAATTATATTCATAGTATAATTAATCGAAATCATTCAAAATGGCGACACTACCAAGCCACTGATGTTTCAAAACATGTTTTGTACGGTAGTTTTATCGCAATGAGCTCATACCGTAGCTAAATCGATAGAATGCCCATCGTACGATTTAACCTGAAACTCCTGCAAGCTATCAAAAGCGCATGGGAAAACGTTGATCTTAACACTTTAGGCCCTACAATGGCGCCTTTTTGTGAAAAACGGCACAACGGTTAGTCCGATGTTAGATGCGTAAGACTGAAAACTTGCGTACGTAGGTCCTTTAGTTACACACCCAATTTCGTTGGGATCCATTCAATGTGCGCGGAGAAACTCGACAAACAAATTGTTTTGAAGAGGGGTCACTAAATAATTAATTAACGAGCCTTAGAAGTCATGTGACTTATTTCTTTTTCAAGCTTATATGGCCAAGTGGTATAGGCACAGATGTGTGCAATTAGATTTTAATAAAGATGTAAGGCTACTGAGATACTCCATTCGAAAGTAAAACGTAATGAGAAAAAATTATTTGTCCAACTATCATGTTCTCCACTGTAGTGTAAGCTTACGTCATGGCGGGTCTGGGTACGAGAGTAACACTACTAGGGGCTGATAAGAATTTGACATGCAATGCCATTCTGTGAGTTAGAAACGGGCCGGGGCGCACATGTGTATGCACGCGTGTGTTATTACACACGCAAAACTCAAATCTAAGATTAGGCCTACAGCTCTCTCGGAGGTAATAGCCTACAGCAGCATCGCATCTCAAGCTGCACACAGTAATTTGTGCGCATATCTGATTTTGTCTCTTAGCTAGCTACGTATATAGCTAAGATCCCGTGGAGCCAAACCAATGCTATGTATTGGTACTGCCTATGCCGGATTAAAGAATACTCTTGTGTTATGTGAGTGAAGGGTCTGTAAGCATTCAAGCCTCCATCCAGTAAAAGTGATTATTTGTGCATGCTGTTAAGCTAGGTAATTGCTTTGTAAACCTAATAATTCATTTATAATGTAAGGTGAGCTTCTAGCTGTGAGTGTTATTAAGGCGGTTAAAGGTAGTCTCTGCTTAAAAATACACCTGCAGGTTTAGATGATGCCTGACTGCCTGGCCTGATAGGCCGACCTGTCAGGCCAAATAATTATAATTTATTCGGTGTTTAATTAATTGATACGCATGCAACTTGATTTTTTCTCCGCGCCGCTATGTCGATCGGCAATTCTCCTGGTCCATCATCAACTCACAATTCCCTACAATTGCAATAAAGTACCTCGCTATTCCAGCTTCATCTGCCCCTTCAGAACGTGTAATTTAAAGAGCCAAGTTGATCCAGGAGCGTCGACGATGGAATCTATACTTCCCCAATGGCTGGAAGCATCAATTATGCTAAAGCATAATACATTGGCTGCTTCGAATGCAATAAGCCAATATTATATGTACGCTCCTGCTCAGTCGCTACTCGCTACACATGTATACAATGTATTTGAAATTCTGCTGCTTTTGCCAGACAATCGTGCATTTGGTGAATGTGTAAAGTAATTTCAGTACTTCGTATTTATTGGTAGCACCAGATTCTCAGTAATAAGAAAATATAATACTATTGCTAAATATGATTGGGAATGTAGGATTTGTATCATTTGACGTCAATAAAAAGTAATAATAGTTGATGACTGATTTTAAATAAGATGCTCGCCTAACATATACTGCATGATACGTAGGGTGGATGTGGTCCGGCCTGATAGGCTAGACCCCTGGCTTGACAGGTCAGGCCAGGCCCCTGGCCAACCAGGCCGGCCTGACATAGTCTCGTACTCAGACCCAACTGCACGTAAGCATAATCGCATAGTGTATAATAGAGGTATTATACATTATGCGATAATGCTTACGTGCTGTTGGGTCTGGGTACGAGACTATGCCTGACAGGCCGGCTGGCCTTCGGCAACCCTGTATGTATGTATTAGTTTTAATTAGTGGGCGCGCAAGTCTCTTGTTCTTGTATATGCACCGTCGTGCACCAAAGGAGTAAGAGCAATGGAGGATTGGCAATGCATGCCGTTCGCGCCTTCTTTGTCCATGTGGTCCTGCATATAAATCGTGAACACTCGATGCATGCATGCTGAGCTTATATAGACATTTTCCGCACTGCGGATCAGCTTGGTAGCGGGCCTTTTAGCAAGTCTTTTTACTTGAGTTTTTAACGGAAAGAAAGGAAAAGTGCAAAGAAGTGCTGAGCTACACAGGAAAAAAACGCATAGAATCAAAGCATGATTTAACATGTGATTTGCGAGGACAAATCTGATGACAATTCAAAAATTGATTGACGAGTAATTTCAATTGAGAAATCAAACTAGAATCATTACATAAATCATAATTATATTTGTCATTTGATTCCATTGAGAAATCAACTGTCATTTCCGTTGAGAAATCTTTTTGAATCATAAGTGGATTTGTGATTTGATTCTATTGAGAAATCAATTGTAAATTCTTTTGTGAAATCATCATAAAATCAACGTGGGATTTTTGAATTGATTTGATACATAAACATCCATGTGGTTCTTACACACTAAGACATGGGTAAAATAAAAAATAAAAACAGAAACTTGACAGATTGTTACAGTTCAAATTCTTCTCGATGAGCAGCTCGAATAGCCCGTGCCCTGCTTAGGTGACATAGGCGCTGCTTTTCGAAAGTAGCTCGCTCTTCGTCTTCATCGCTTATCACATGTACGTCTGACACCGGTACCATCTCTATGGACGAACGTCTTGTCATCGGCGGTTAGCTCCCCCGATTCTATAGCATTTCTGACAGCCTTATCTCGAGCAGCCTTTAAGTATATTCTTCTTAATTGCGTGGCAGGATCATGACTTACATTGTACGTGAGTTAAGCGACTTCGCTTCAAGCTATACACGACGCTGCTTCCGCCTTTCTGGGTCTGCCTTGATCTGTGCTGTACTCCTCCTTGTCGTGTAGAAGTCCTTAAACATGAGGGTTCCATAGTGTTAACGTAGCTGCGTGTTCATATATATATATATACTGTCTTACCTTCACTCTTTTAACAAGCGGCGCTGATTCGTTCAGAACGGGCCCGGGTACTTATGGAAAGCCATAAGTGCCTTGACAGACTTTTTAAGAGTGTCGTCGACTTCAGCCCAGGTCTTTTCTTTTAGTACCAGCTGGTTCCACGTCAGCTGCATATTGCTGAAATGCATCTTGAAGAACTTCCTATGGATCAATAGAAAGTCTTAAAATTGTAAACGTACGTATCTTTGTAGTTTGCAAGGCTCACCAAAGGAACGCGGGTGTTTCTGCCAAAGATGTATAGGCTTGGCAATTAAATCACATAAACACCTCGACTCTAATTAATTTTCACCTACCCTCTTCGATGTTCATTTCAGTCATAGCATCCTACAGTGCATCTAAACGCTGTTCTAATAGGAGGATTCTCTCCTCCATCAAACGTATTTGACTCCGCTGAAGGTCGCGATCGGTGTCATTTTCTGCAAGAAGAGGCTTTCGCGAAGCAAGGGCCTTCTTTGTTGACATTTTGAAAATGCACGTGCGCATCCGTTATAATAGCCAGAGAAACGTTTTTCACAATGTACGTTGGCCGGGAAGCGAAAAAGAGCTAGAGTGGGGCTATATGCTTGCAATTTTGCAAAATGCAAGTCTGCCAATCCCACTAAGAAAGGTGCATCTGGAAAAATGAGTTACTATACACCTATAGCTATTGCAGCACAAAGTAGAACTCATGCTCAGGTACTAGATCAGGCTAATGAATACCAGTCAGCTAGCTCCCTGGCGGCAGCAAGAGAGATCCAAAAAAGAAATGGTGTTCGTTACAGTGAATTGGTTCGTTTACCATACTTTGATATGGTTAGAATGCTAATAACAGATCCTATATGCACACATTTTATCTTGGAATGGTTCAGAATGAAGGTAAGCTATGCCTTAAAAGCTTACTTGATGACAAGCTTGCTGAATTTAGTAGACACCTAAAAGGTATTAGGATGTCATATGACCTAGCTTGGCAGATTGCCAACAGGCATAAAAAATTCAGATGGACTTACAGGCTTAACAGCCCAACAGTGGAAAAATTTTGCATGTGTCTATGCAAGGCCATGTTTTGTTGGTTTGTTATCAATAAATTATTTAAGTCCCTGCGTCTGCTATGTGAGTTAGTAGTGTGCATATGCAAACCAACTCTAAATGAAGTGGATGTAGTGAACATGCATAGGATGGTGCAAGATCATCATAAAGCATTTACTGCAGCCTATGGGAAGTAGAGTACATCTATCAATTACCACATGGCCCTTCATATTTGTGATGTGATTACTGATTATGGGCCACCGCATGGTTATTGGTGCTATGCCTATGAGCATACGTATATGAATGGCTATTTTAGTGATATTCCCAATAACAGAATTATATTGAATCACAATTAATGGCCACAATGTTGAAGCAGCTTTGTTCATTTGACTGTGAATTACCAGATATAATGGCTGAGACACCTGATGCACTGAAAGTAGTGGTGTCAGCAGATGTGGAAATTGATACTTATTCAGCATATCCCTACAGCTCTTTATACATAGATTATTTTGAATTGCAATGCAAAATTGACAGAGGTGAAGCTGAAAATTGGCCAATAGAATTCCATCATCCAAGTAAATGCCATGTGAAGGTGGATGACCAGGTTCACCGGCAGCTTGTGGAGTATTGCAATAAATTACAGTGTATTATGAGGACGCCAATGTTTATATTAACCCTAGAAGTGACAAATTTGGGCATTGTACATGCAGTAAATGGACAAACGTACTCATCTGACTTCAATTCTACAGACAGGGGCACAGTAGTCAAAGCATATTTTGTGTTAAAAGATACCAATGAACTTCAGCCTATTTTGGAATTACCAGTCAAACTATTTTTCAAACTGTTACTTTTACACTTCATACAACTGATGGTACAAAAAATGAAGTGCACCAAAATTTACTTGCATATGTTACATGGATGTGTTTCAAGACACCTGCAATAGAGAAAAAAACTGGATGTTGAACAATACATTTTATGAGCAAGACAGGGTTATAAGCCCAAGAAGATTTGTAAATCGTTGTGCACTTGCACCAGCTGGAAGGAACAGTTCATCGTATATGTTATTGAGCTTTCACGATAGCTATTGTATCAATGAATTAGTTTGAACGTGTGATCTTATATGTTGCGTATTGAATATGTAACAGTAAGTTTTACTTGTACACTTTTTTGGTATGATCATGATAGTACTTCAAATCAAACGTGTGATTTACCAGTAGTGTGTTTGATTTGTAATCGAACGGAAAATCATGTCGCAAATCAAGAGTGTGATTTACCAGTTGTGCTAAATCACGAGCTTGATTTACAATCAAATGGTAAATCATTGTTTGATTTTACAACGAACAAATCATAAATTGATTCCAGGAATCACGAGTGAAATCATATCTAAAATCATAAATTGATTTGATGCATTTTTTTCCTGTGGAGAAGTGGCAGAGTGACCCTTTTGTTTGTTGTAACCCGTTGATGAGAAAGAGTGATTTGAACCATTGTGCATTTTATATAGAGAAGGGGAATGTGCTCAACTACAGACTCTGCTAGTATATATGGTTTCTATGTATTCAAGTACTAACCCAACCCCCACATTTATGCACTATAGCTTGTGCTTTACTAGCGCTAATTTATTAAAATCAATATTTTATTGAGCACAAACGGACTTTAGTTCAGAAAGTACAAAAGTTCTAAACTGGTCTTTTCCAGTGCCTTTCCATAAACACTAACACACGAATTCAATCGTGGCAATGATATACCTCTTAAACCAATCGAATAATTACATATATACATGTACATGTACTTGACTTAACAGACGAAAAAAAAAATTTTCTGGGTTCGAGTGTGGGAACGAGTATGGTTTATCTCTACTGTCAGATTTCTATGTGTATGCAGTTTCACTGTGTTACTGATAACCGGTCTCATGCCCAAATTATACATCTGATACATATACCAACAGGCATGCACTCTTTATATACACGTGTAAATTAAAAAGCTATGGGTAGGATTGGGCTCTAAAAAAACTGTTCATACCTATAAGCAAAGCCATATGCATACAGTCTTTTCTCTAAAAGCACATAGTTTTGCAACTTGAATAAATCACAAACTGATCATCTTAGCCTTCTAGCCAGTGTTGCTGCGGCTGACTGACTTAATCAACTTATGGATGGTCAGGTACTGTCATAAGCCTAGGCGATCACGGTTCCGGTCAGTATATGGCTACTGTGTGTCTCTCCTGCATGATCCAGCAAAACAAAACAGACCGTTTAAAGTCAGTCTTAACGATCACAGTCAATTTATCACCATTGGAGGTCGTGAAAATTCAAATTAACGGTCATGGCTTGTGGTCCTTTGCTGAAGCGGTGTTTCTGGTGCCTGTGCGTTTATAAATTACCACCAAAAAAAACACAATTAAAAGCTATAATTGATAATGTGGGCTGAAATGAAAACAATGATATGACAAAATAAAAAAATCTTACCAATTCCAACACCTAATTTTCATAATTTCATGAATTTATGACTGTATGCAATTTGGAGCTTTTTGTGCGCAGAATAATTGGAGGTTGATTATAAGAACAGGTGATACAATTTTTAAAATGTTTATCTTTACTCTATTGATGTACATGCAGTACTGATATCAAAGAGAAGAAAATGTGGGCATTATTAAGAATGTACAACAAGGTGTCATTAAGTTGAACTTTTCGAATTCTACTGCATACATGACGGCGTGGATAAGAATGAAAACTGAATTTTATACCACTCAACTGATTGGAGACTGATATTGATTCTAAATGTCAATTTAATCATAAGTATTACATGTTGCCGTAGGAATTGTTAGAGACCTGGCCGAAGCGTTTAGATATATCTTTTAGGTCGAGTAGGTATTCAATGGAACCAATGGGGTTCCACAGAAGAAAGCGTGCATGTGTTTAGGCGCTGCTTGCATGGAGAAAGTGGTATGCAAATGCGATGAGCGCCAGCCAGCCATGGCAGTCTCGGTCATGGCTTGTGGTCCTTTGCTGAAGCGGTGTTTCTGGTGTCTGAGCGTTTATAAATTACCAAAAAACCACAATTAAAAGCTATAATTGTTGCTAAATCTATAATGTGGGCTGAAATGAAAACAATGATAGGACTAAAAAATAGAATAAGTAAATAAAAACTTACCAATTCCAACACCTAATTTTCATAATTTCATGAATTTATGAGTAGTAGGTAGTATGTGGGTACGAGGCCACGTAGGGATAAAGTGGTTTTTCGCACCTAAGTAGCCCCCTATGTATGCAATTTTTAGACCTAGGTAACAGTCCCTAGGAGGTCTGTGGAGGCCTCTAGCTCTACTTCATATGGGGACTATCAGAGATGATGCTGAGAGGCGAATCAAAGCTCGAACTGTATGTATACTGAGAGGGCGCTAGAGGGTTTATAAGATATGAATTCCTGGATCATCCTACTGAGATAGAAGTAAGAGGTAAATGACCTAGACGGGGTATGAGAACCCTTAAAACAGTATTTCAAAAAAGAAAGCGGTATACTTTTTTTTTTTTTAATAATCTACTTTGTTTATGGGGCTCTTTTAGATTATATGCATACAGGTGTCTGATAGCATTTATGAAGAAATATTTGATAAACTCATTTTTAGCCTCATCAAATCCGCGTATCGCGCTTTATATGGATGTTGTTGAAAACGACCCCCAGGCCAGGGGGGCTATAAAAAAGGATGCTACCTAGGTTTCGTTGAGCCCGCGTTTAGGTAGATATATCATGCTGTATTTAATTTCTCGTTTTATCACAACATCCCATTTACGCGTTACTTTCCTAGTCCAAGCTCTACTTTTCTCACATATTTTTTACATATAAGCCCGTCCGGCGAGGACAAGAACTAGCTCAGGCCCGTGTCCATGCTAGCAGAGACCCACACGACACTAACATTTGCATATTTTAATACACTGGCTCCTTAGGTGCGAAAAACCCTATTATCCGTGTCCTCGTACCCCCTACTACCTACTACTACGCTGCCGCGTGACCGTCTGCAAGACATGCAGCGTGGGCTTTTTTCAATAAGTCATCTGGCGGAGGTGGATATGGGTCAGAGTTTATTATTAATAGTTCCTCGCGTACAAACGATCGCGTTGATGTATCCTCGCCACTGTCGATACTGGGGACCTAATTTATACAGTGCTGGATTCGATGAAGTTGGATGTATTACGCTTGCTATCGTGTGCTTTCCATATAGGGTCCGTACCGTAGCCCTATACTAGATCCACCTTCTAACTCGCCATCCATGGCCATATATAGATATCTTATACAACGTCCGCTGCCGTTAGTAAGTTTTCTTTTCTAGGTTTATATTTCGATTAAAGTGCATGTACGTTTTCTAGCGATATTGCTATGATCGGAGCCAATCCTGGCCTGTTAGCCTCGTTACCTGGTCGTTTAGGTCGTTGATAACGTCTGGCAAGTACTTTACCCACGTCTTGATACGCTTCTTTGGATTTTTTTTTTTTAATTTCCCCGTAATCAGTATTGATGTACAAATAGCCTCTCGGCCAATGTCGATCCGGTTAAATCGCCCTGTTGCCTATGGTTACCAGGAATGGCCACTCTTATCTGCACCTCGCGGGCCTTCATTAGCTTTTTTAATACCCCAAGAAATTCCTTTCCTGCATCTACCTGTATTATGAAGCCCTCGCTTGTATATCTTTGTTATAGCATCTCTGGTAGCTCTAGCACTCCTATCTACTATCGGTTCGGCCTCCTTGTATCTACTATAGCTACGTCTATAGCACAGAGGCAATACTTATATGTTCTCCGATTTAACTTATCTGCAGGTAGATATAGTATATCGGTCTGGTGAACATTCAGTGTTAGGCACCATTTCGGTAATTCTACCACGAGGTATTTTGCTTAGGTCCTGGTATAAGTATATCGGGTATACATCCTGCTTAAGTAGCCATTTTTCCGCTTCTTCTCTGGATCTACGAGTAGCTGCGGCTAACTTCTTTATAGCCGGTTCTCCTCTCCAAAAACTGCCTTTAGCGTAGTATACGGAGTCGAATGTTTTGGCCATTCCCTATACACGTAAAAAATATATTTATTTAAAATTATTGGCCTTTACGAGCACAATCTAATAGCATGATGCAAATGGACCCTTTGCATGAAAGATCGGAAGTACGATAAACGTCACGTCCGGAGTAAAAGCCACAGCGGTTGCCTAGAGACATTGTGTCACGTTCGCGGACCTTTGCGTAATAAAATGGCAACGCTCATAGTCATTCCTTCCCGCTCGGACAGTGATCCTTCGGCCGATTCAGTTCCTGATCAAACTATGCTGCCAACAGTAAGCTAGACCGAGTCCGACATACCCGGAGCCTTTTTAAATGGATGGCTTTAAAAAGGCTCTGGGTATGTCAGACCCGGTCAAACTTACTGTTGGCAGCATAGTTTGATCAGGAACTGGATCGGCCGAAGGATCAATGTCCGAGCCTTGCCATTTTATTACGCAAAGGTCCGCGGACGTGACACAATGTCTCTAGGCAACCGCTGTGGTTTTTACTCCAGACGTGACGTTTATCGTACTTCCGATCTTTCATGCAAGGGGTCCATTGGCATATATAGTCTATAGGCACTTTTTAATGTGGGCTACTTCATTATTTTTAAGGAATGGTAAGTGTTACTGTATTTGAAATGATCTAAGGTGCTCAGTACTCGATAAATCATGCTATTGGCATATGCACTCTGACTTTAGCATATTTTCTATAAAATCGACTAGTGCTATGCTAAGTTCAAAATCATTGTCTTTTGCTAGCTTGTATTTTAGTGCTAGAAGCTTTTACCCTAGTTCTCTAACCTTTGATTCGTACGATTTTGTTGTAGATGTACATGTATTCCGGAATTATTTATCCTAGGGGATGATCTATTCCAGCCTGAGAATAGATTATCCGGGGGATGAATTTATTGGGGGATAATCTATTCCGTGACACCGTATCTCTCTTCCTAGTCTCCTACCCGAGAATGGGAGGATTACATCACCACTACGTTCGGTATACACGATTAAAAATAATATTCATGGTTAAAATGGCTGCCATACCACTGAAACGGGACCCTATCTAGCCTCGTACCCAGACCCTCAACCGCAGCTGCGGATGGATTACATCACCGCTACGCGGAAAGAGGGTCTGGAGAAATTGCTTACTTTTTGTGACCAGTGGTCGGTCCTTAATTAAATTCACTCATACCCGGTACATGTACCTTTGTCAATTGAGCGCTGCGGGTTGCAGTGCGGTGATGTCACGGCTTTCTTGACTTGAGATTGCATTAGGGACACATAACATTGTAAGGGGTAGGGTTACATGTATATGTCCTCAAAGGATATGGAGGACCGTCGGATTACCGTATACCTTCGCAGGCTTGGCTTCGCGTTGGAACTATGTTACTACCGGTACACGTACGCTCCGTAGCAATGATGAATGATCTCGTAGCAGCCCAGGGCTATGAGCTGTCTTTATGGTAAGTTTAAGCGTACGTACCGCTAGTAAAAAAATAAAAATAATAAGTCACGCGACCATTGACAAAGCCACGGCAATAATGTTTATATAATACTAGTACGTCAAAATGCTGTTCAAAGGTTGTTGTTTGCCACTAAGATGAAGTGCCATATTACATTTCAAGGACATACATGTAGAGACTGACATTACTCATGCCAGGTAATGATAGCACATACCAGTACTCTAGTAGTGCAACTAGGCTACCATAAATGCTTATTAGTAGGAGATGTGGCCACATATCAGAGGAGCCAATGAATGGTGGTCCTCAACGTGCACCTTGTTTATGTGGACCATGCATAGTGTCGTAGCCACCTGATTTCCTGCACACACACACACACACACACACACACACACACACACACACACACCCACACCCACACACACACACACACAACACACACATACACACACACACACAAACACACACCATATACATGTATTAGCAAGATTGGCATATATGTAGTCAGTCTTTTGTAATGTAGCAGTTCTGAAAAGAACTGTTTTTTATTACTGAGTACTATGGTCCACAGGTGTGTGGACCATAGTACACAGAGGTGTGGACCATAGTACACAGGGGTGGGGTGGGGGAGGGGGATTGGTCGACCCCCATATGCCCTCTCCAAGGCCTGGGTGGACTTCTCCTCTCCCCTCACCCTCTCCTCCTCCATAGTACACAGGGGTGTGGACCAGTGTGGACCATAGTACACAGGGGTGTGGACCATAGTACACAGGGGTGTGGATCATAGTACACAGGGGTGGGGTGGGGTGGGGGAGGGGGATTGGTCGACCCCCATATGCCCTCTCCAAGGCCTGGGTGGACTTCTCCTCTCCCCTCACCCTCTCCTCCTCCATAGTACACAGAGGTGTGGACCATAGTACACAGGGGTGTGGACCATAGTACACAGGGGTGTGGACCGTAGTACTCAGGGGTGTGGACCATAGTACACAGGGGTGGGGTGGGGGAGGGGGATTGGTCGACCCCCATATGCCCTCTCCAAGGCCTGGGTGGACTTCTCCTCTCCCCTCACCCTCTCCTCCTCCATAGTACACAGGGGTGTGGACCATAGTACACAGGGGTGTGGACCATAGTACACAGGGGTGTGGACCATAGTACACAGGGGTGTGGACCGTAGTACTCAGGGGTGTGGACCATAGTACACAGGGGTGTGGACCATAGTACACAGGGGTGTGGACCATAGTACACAGGGGTGTGGACCATAGTACACAGGGGTGGGGTGGGGGAGGGGGATTGGTCGACCCCCATATGCCCTCTCCAAGACCTGGGTGGACTTCTCCTCTCCCCTCACCCTCTCCTCCTCCATAGTACACAGGGGTGTGGACCATAGTACACAGGGGTGTGGACCGTAGTAAACAGGGTGTGGACCATAGTACACAGGGGTGTGTGGGCCATAGTACACAGGGGTGTGGACCATAGTACACAGGGGTGTGTGTGGACCATAGTACACGGGTGTGGACCGTAGTACACAGGGGTGTGTGGGCCATAGTACACAGGGGTGTGGACCATAGTACACAGGGGTGTGTGTGGACCATAGTACACGGGTGTGGACCGTAGTACACAGGGGTGTGGACCATAGTACACAGGGGTGTGGACCATAGTACACAGGGGTGTGGACCATAGTACACAGGGGTGTGGACCATAGTACACAGAGGTGTGGACCATAGTACACAGAGGTGTGGACGATAAGATCCCTATAGTGCACAAGGTCTCCTACATCTACATGGTTCAGATAATTTACCATACCACTACTATTACCCCTACTCCTCCCCTAGTGGTAGGTAAGGGGAACAGTAGGGGTAGTAAGGAGTTGGTGTAATAGTAGATAAAGGGAG
This sequence comes from Spongilla lacustris, assembly GCA_949361645.1. Lineage (NCBI taxonomy): Eukaryota > Metazoa > Porifera > Demospongiae > Spongillida > Spongillidae > Spongilla > Spongilla lacustris. Next base: position 13,809,360 of record OX442415.1, read on the forward strand.
TAAGGGGAAGAGTAGGGGTGGTGATAGGTAACCCCTACTCTTCTCTACCCCTACTCCTCCCCTTACCTACTATTGCCCTTAGTAGTAGATAAGGGGAACAGTAGGGGTAGTGATAGGTAAGGGGAGGAGTAGGTGTAGGGAAGAGTAGGACTATTACACCAACTCCTCCCCTTACTCCCCCTACTGTTCCCCTACCTACCACTAGGGGAGGAGTAGGGGTAATAGTAGGCTAGGTGAAGAATAGGGGTTGTGGTAGGTAAGGGGAGGAGTAGGGGTAGTAGTAAGTACTAGTAAGGGGAGGAGTAGGGGTAAGGGGAGAAGTAGGAGTAGGGGTAAGAGGAGAAGTAGGAGTAGTGGTTGTAAGGGGAGGAGATACTGCTTTGACCATATATATACGTACCACAGTTGTCCAGTAACGAAGTTCAGTGGTGTAATGCTGGTACCAGGTGCATCACAGTAAGTTGCGCGATCAAGTATGGCATTCAAGAAGATGGAGCGGACCGTGTGGCAAGAGTAGCCTCTTTTTGGTATCGGTATCAAGCTTCCCTTTCCTTTGCTCCGAGGCAAAAGTGGCTTCAAGAGTCAGTCTCTGACAGTCTGCCTGACCGTCGCCATTCTCAATCATAAACACGTGTTATTCGATTTTAATAGTCGTGAAAATTAGTTATTGCTGCCAGGATGTAAGAGTTTAACAGCAGTACGTTACGTAGTAAGGGTAATATGAAGGAGTTTGAGAGGTTTATAGACACCCCATGTTTCACAACGCTAGACAGACGCCATTTTTAGCCCATTAATTTGGCCGCATGGCCGGCTGACCGTTTTCCAGGCAAGCGCTTTTTATACGCGCACTCGATCTTTAAAGCAGCACTTGGATGATGTAGAATAAGAAATTAAATCACGTGTTCAAAATGGAGAAGGCTAGGATAGAAAATACTCCAGTTCAGTACGGTCAACTAAATTCTGCCTCGCCGGCAGGGCTTGCATTGCCTGCAGGGCTACAGGTAGACGGACCTGGGCGTTTTCGGCAGCCTGGATTTAATGCCTAGCTATGTAAATTATACAAACAAATATTAACATGCATGTCTCGCCGGCAGGGCTATATTAACTTAGATTTGGTAGCGGTCTTTCAATAAACGGGTCTTCTATTTTTTCAGACGGCTCTGGCTGTATAACAGTTTCAATTGTCTTTATATTCGACTCTAAATTAACCCCTGATGGCAACTGTCCTGGCGGACGGCCCTTCCGGCGAGGAAGTAGCCTTACGAGCCATATTTACGTTGTATACCAGCGCTATGGCAGTTGCATATGCAAAAGCCATGTTCAGTATAGGTGCCGTACTTTAATGGGTCATTTTCTATAAGGAATGTAAGTAAAGGCTTAGCACATCACTTACTAGCAACTTGTGCAAATCCGGTTATATCGTATCCTAGTTGTGTTCCGTAGGTTTCATTCATTGGATTAACGGTGCCCAATATGTATACTGTGTTTGAGTTGGAGGTGAATCGAATTCGCCTCCTACACACGACTTAAGAAGTAGGCGAACAACGCTCTACGTCTTCACACTCTAATGCCTTTATAACTTTATCCTTGAGTTTGTCTGGTATAGGTCTGCCTAGCATTTCTAGCATGTCATAGGATTTCTGATAGCGCTGTAGCTTAATAATAAGTTTTTTTAATCTCCTCGGAATCATCCTCCTCTATATACACGGTACGCCTCTTATTCTAACGATAATCCGCTCACTTTGCGCCATGCTCGCCGCATGAGCTTCGTTCTGTTGCTCAGTGTGCCACCTGCTTTGCAGCAGCTTCAGCATCTGCTTCTTCTTGTTTAGCGATACGGTCCTTTTCTATATAGTTTTCTAACCATTCCTCATTGCTCCCCTTGACGTCATTAGGAATAATTATGCTAAGGTTATTGTACGACATTTACCAATTTAACAATGATGTATACACAGCAAAAAAAGTTTAGTGAAACGGCCAACTATATAGGTTAATATATTACTATATCCATATATTAAAATGAGCGAAAGCGAATACTCAACTTCTGATTCGGATTCAGAAATGGAAGAAATGGATGAGCAAACAGAATCAAGCTAAAAATTTATGGATGTTCCTGAAAAAAAAATGCAGGTCAGGACAGGAACGATGAAAGATTTGATTGCCAAAGCACGCGCTGCAGGAATAAAAGGATACACTAGAATGAAAAAAGCACAGCTTGAAACGGTTCTAAACACTAAAATTCCTGAGGCTAAAAAAGATGCAGATAGTATCAAAGATAGCCCTAAAGTTGCTACCATTGTAGCACCAGAGGCTACCCAAACACATGTATCGACGGTGCCAGTAGCATCAGAGGCTAGCCCTGTGGTCGCATCAGAGGCTAGCCCTATGGTAGCACATGATGCTACTATGGTAGCATCAGAGGCTACTAAAGTAGCACCAGAGGCTACAAAAGAGCAAAAATCAGTGCACTTTGAACCTAAAGACGAATCTGAAAAGCTTGATCTAAAGCTGAATAGTATGACTATGCCAGACCTTAAATTGGCGTGTAAAAAGTTGAATATTAAGGTGTCAAAGTACAATAGCGAAATTCGTATAGTAAGTCTATACCCAAGAATAGGAAGAAGTTGATGACAGATCTTAAGAAGTTTTGCATGGAAAATGCTACTAATTAAAGTATAATTAAGTTCATGTTATAAACCATAGAATGGCAAGTGACTATTCAGTAACCGAGGCTACCATCAAGCTGGTAGCTTATTTGAAATCCAAGCCTGGGATAAATACGGAATTTATTGATAGTATATCCTGGAACATATACTACCATGTACTATCAAAGGAAGATAGGTTAGTGTATATAAAGGAGCATATTCCGTTCCTATCCGATGTCAAACTGCAAAAGATACAGATGTATTTAGATTATTATATCAATACTACAGTGGTGTTCACCGAAAGAGGGGAAAAATGCAATAATGCACATTTTTGATTTTATCTCAAGAATGGTATATAATTATATCTTGCCAATTACATTTTTAGATTCAGCATCTACTTCTGAACAGAGTACATTTGCTTTAATTCAATTGTAACTTGTAAACAAAACAATGCACCATAGTAAACAACTGCTGGTCAGGTTGGATGTTCAAGACTATAATTCCTCTATACTTTGTAGTTAAGCTACCAAATTTTTTTTGTATGTACCCAATACAGGTGAGTACCTATAGTGTTGTGCTGAGCTCGTAAGTCTAAATCGCTGTGGAGATCGGTAGGAAAGTATCGCTTTTCAGAGGGAGGCGTGGTCTTCGTAAGAATTGGGACAAATTAGTAAGGATTAAAATTTACTTTTTCTAAATGAGAGGTCTCTGGGGTATCCATATAATTTATAATATTTTTTGGCAGCTTGCTATCGGCATTGAACAATCCATGAAGTGCTAAAAATCTTAACATTGAAAGCCATTTTTCAGCCGTTTTTAGGATTTCTCCGTATATCATGGTAAAAATGTAGCAAAGAATCATAGTATTTGCGTTTGTAAGCACTGTACGTAACTTTTAAAAGCATTTCTACGTGTAGAATACTTGATAGAATAAGTACAAATGCAAATATCATGATTATGTGCTACACGTTTACTACCATATACGGAGAAATCCTAAAAACGGGTGAAAAATGGCTTTCAATGTTAAGATATTTAACATTTCATGGATTGTTTAATGCCAATAGCAAGCTGCCAAAAAATATTATAAATTATATGGATACCCCAGAGACCTCTCATTTAGAAAAAGTCAATTTTAATCCTTAAGTCAAACTAATTTGTCCCAATTCATACGAAGACCACGCCTCCCTCTGAAAAGCGATACTTTCCTACCGATCTCCACAGCGAGTGAGACTTAAGAGCTCAACACAACACTATCGGTACTCACCTGTATTGGGTACATACGAAAAAAATTTGGTAGCTTTACTACAAAGTATAGAGGAGTTACAGCCTTGAACATCCAACCTGACCAGCAGTTGTTTACTATGGTGCATTGTTTGTTTACAAGTTATAATTGAATTAAAGCAAATGTACTCTGTTCAGAAGTAGATGCTGAATCTAAAAATGTAATTGGCATGATATAATTATATACCATTCATGAGATAAAATCAAAAATGTGTATTATTGCATTTTCCCCCTCTTTCGGTGAACACCACTGTAGTTTATCATCCCTTGGAATAGATTAACCCCCTTCATAAAACGCTCACTCGTGTCCATTATAACGACGAAATTGTTCGTTTCCTTGAGAGCAAAGACAGTGAGCAGCGAAATTGGCCTCGGGATGTGTTGGAGTCAAAATATGTCAAAGATGCTAAAAGGACTTATCGACAGAAATGTGAGGGTTTCATAACCGAAGATGGCTTGCTTTTCAAGACAAAAAGGCGGAAGAAAGGGCTGACGTCTGTACAGGAGGAAGAAAGGTATCGAGTTGTTACGGTTGAAGAGAAGGTTAGACTGATTGACACCGTTCACAAAGATCCAGCAGGCGGTCACTTTGGGAGTCCATGTTGCCTCCAGATTATGTTTTACTTCTGATATCAGTGGTACACACGTATTGCATACCCAGTATACACACGCACGTACATATAAGTTCACGAGAGAGAGAGAGAGAGAGAGAGAGAGAGAGAGAGAGAGAGGAGAGAGAGAGAGAGAGAGAGAGAGAGAGAGAGAGAGAGAGAGAGAGAGAGAGAGAGAGAGAGAGAGAGAGAGAGAGAGAGAGAGAGAGAGAGAGAGAGAGAGAGAGAGAGAGAGAGAGAGAGAGAGAGAGAGAGAGAGAGAGAGAGAGAGAGAGAGAGAGAGAGAGAGAGAGAGAGAGAGAGAGAGAGAGAGAGAGAGAGGGAGAGAGAGAGACAGACGAAGGGGGGAGAGAGACGAAGGGAGAGAGAGAGAGACGAAGGGAGAGAGAGAGAGACGAAGGGAGAGAGAGAGAGACGAAGGGGGAGAGAGACGAAGGGAGAGAGAGAGACGAAAGGAGAGAGAGAAAGATAGAGGGAGGGAGAGAGAGAAAGAGAGAGGTGGGGGTGGGGCATGGGGGAGAGGGAGAGGAAGAAGTTAAGAGGGAACGGGGGGGGGATAATCTATTCCGGAATAGATTATCCGGGAATCGAGGGAGAGAAGAACCATTCCGCCCCCTACACACACACTTCCCTCTCGAGAGCGGCTGTGCTACGCAATAAATGCATGGGGCTGATGGTAATAATTTCGAAGGGGAATAAAGGTGGAGTCCTATACTTTCGTACTAATAGAGGAGTTGCATTGACGTCACGCGCGTCTTGTATTGTTTAGTTATATTACTTACGTCATATGTATGTTGCTATTTTATGTACGCGACATGCTATAAATATTTACCACGTGAGCGTATGACACCGCCTTCTTTCCTCCGTTGTTCGTGCCCGTCCGGTTATTGTTTATCTCGTACCCACGCCGGCCACGCGGTCTATATTTATAGCAACATACACAGTGATGTAAGACGCGCGTGACGTCACATGCAACTCCTCTATAGTACATCACTAAATGTATGAATTTAATTAACACGAATATTCCGCCCCTTCCCTGGGTTTACCTTTCGACGCCCCTACAGTGTAGCCCACGTATTTTTGTAATTCAATGGCTAGTAACAATACTAACCATATCGTTTTCGCGGTTACCAATGGTGTCTCGGTACTTGTGTGTCTACTGGCAGCCATCTTGGTGTGTTGTCTAAAGCTGTGCACAAAGGTAGTCTATCGACTGGCTCTCTATCAGGTATTGGCTTCGTTGGCTTTGGCTACAGTGTCGGTATTTCAAATCATTTTCGTCAACTACAATAAGAACCCAGAAGTGTATGAACGAGTATGTATTGCTATCGGGTGGTTGGCGTTATACGCAGAATGGATGAAGCTGCTTTTCACTACGTGGGTAACTTTTCACCTCTTCTGTTTTGGCGTATTCCACAAGAATCTGAAGAAGCTTGAAGTATTGTACGTTCTGACATCACTACTTGTACCGGTGGTGATAGCCGCTGTTCCTCTTATAACCAGTACTTATGGGCTTACTTCTGATGGTACTTTGTGCTATATTTCCGTTGAAAATAACAGTGCAGCTATTGAAAGGTTTGCTCTCTGGGATGGTCCATCAATGGTTTTTCTACTAGTAGCATCCACAGCCATGGTTGTCATGTTGATCAAACTAGCTCTGAACTTGCATCGTAGATCAATGTATGAACCTATTGGTGAAGGTGACCAGTTCTGGAAGGCTCTTAAACAGCTCCTTCCATTGGCTGCTTTCCCAGTACTGTTCTTAGTCTTTGAAATACCTGTCTTCATATTCCACATCAATCTAACGAACAGTTCTATTCCTTACAAAGCAGCGACAATGCTCGATTATGTATTTTTCTCTCTGTGGAGTACAACATCAGGTGTGACCATCATAATTCACATCACTGCTGCTCGCCTGTGTGTTAAGCGTAAGGTTACACTGGACAACAAGTATATACGAAGTTCACAGAGGCCTACATTTAGACAAGAAACAGGATCACACATGTACAGTAACACTAGGTTTTCTGTGTCTACGCACAGCATTATTAGTAACTAGTAAAAGTTATATAGAATCTGGCATATGTATGTATGTGGGATGCTTGATGAATCAGTTTGATCGGATGTCAATACTTGTACTGTGCATTGGACATCATGAAGAGGAAGATTTTGATAAATTACGTTGCATGTGTTTATGATATAATCATCGACCTGATACGTCTATTGGTATACCCACTAAGAATGCTTGTAACGAATATATTATAGCATTCCCATATCTGCCCCTCCCTCACACCACCCCCTTCCCATATCTGCCCCTCATCTTCACACCACCACCCATCGCGTTATGGAGCGTTTTTCTTGAAAGGTGCAATGAAGGATATAGAAACTATATATGGTAAGTGATGAATAATATCTCTCGTATGCTATTTTATATCAAGTAATGTGTAATATCATTCGTTACCCATCGCTAATGTATGTACATACATCAGTGTATTACAGATCTATGCTTTGCGCACAAGCAATCCCAGGATCGCGCCGCCAATCCATGGTTTGTACCACAAACCATGGATCCATGGGTGCACATCCAAGCTTTGCGCGTAATATATACGTTATATTTGACGATGAACTAATACCGTATACATTATACAACCATCTTTCATTCACGTCATTCAAATTTGGTTAGTAAAAACACATTTCTGGATATCCAATAGAGGAACAGATTTGTTTTCTATTCACTTCCACAGGGATGGACTTTGACAAATGCTGTGGTCGTTTCCCAGACTGCCTGTCAAGAAAAATTTTGTCCGCCTGAAAATTGTTATATATATCCTAGGTCAAAAGCTCGTTATATTGCTATAAACACACGTGGTAGAGCTACATGTCTCACAGTGACTCTGATATATGAAAGCTAGATGCCTTAGAGGCTGAGAAGAGAAAATACAGATCAGAAAAAGGGGGGAGAAACAGCCTGAAAGGGGAAGGCAACCTATGCTACCGCTTTAAGAAAAGAGGAAAACCGGTACAAGCACACGTTTGCATTAGCTGCGAAGCAGCTTTCTTAGATTGTAATGTTTGGCGTGGGAAATTACTGCGAGGTAAATACATGTACAGAGCCGAACTGAACACTTCAGGCATTTTGGGGTCACTAAAACAGTGGCCGGAATCAAAGAGGTTTGCATTTCAACCATGTTTTACGTGCTAGGAAACTCTGCTGAATGTACAAGAAGGAGAATACACACTTCTTGGTGGATTGAGTTCAGAGCATATTATGGATACACTTAAACTCTCTTGTTAATTTATTTTCATTCATCCTGCAGGTCAGTTCTCATTAACAGTAATGGAGCTATACCACAAAATACTTCCCTTAATGAGCTCATACAATGTAGTGAAAGCAAATGAACTGATTAAGATTTGGTTAAAATCTTGTGACATCACTTTTAAGTCTGTGAATGTAGTTGGTAACAAGTAGTTTTTAAATGGATGGATCAGATCTTGATGACGTATGCCTATGGATATATAGCAAGAATGAGCATACACCTCAATCTTCTTACATACCTATATGTAGGAAATGGCCGCGGCAAAAAGATCATTTCAATTTACTCGGGCTCCCATACATTCATGAAAACATGGAACATCACACTACACTTGTAATGGTGGTTTCAGTGAATCACTGTTCATCTTCAACAACAAGAATTGTTCCTGAATGTAATTGCTGTTTTCGAGCTCTTTCATTTACACTCACTGGTTCACGGGAACATCATCATGACGTTTGCTTACATGATTGATAACTCAGCAAATCCTCCATTGTCCTGCCTTATTAAGGAGGGTGAAACAATGGATACTTACATAGATCAGTCAAAGATCCAGCTACTGGGCTCATAGGCTACTGAAATTGAAATCATTGCTTTAGTCTTATTACTTCAAACCACAAGCTATGTTATGGACGTTGTGGAAAGATGAACAAAATGCAATTCATACATCAGTGTGAAACAGATGCAAACATCCATTACAACGAATTTATTTATTTTTTCAACCAGTTAAAAGGATGTGAATCAGTTTTGATGGTGTTAAATGTGTTTATATATCGTTTGAATCACTGGTTTCAATACTGAGCCAATAACCCATACATGTAAATCATTTGGACCGTTGTTTTTCAGTGCAAGCATAGAATGTCATAACTATGCATCATTACAAGCTAGCAGTATATCGATATCTCATTATCTCATATGTATACCGGTGTTATCATCTATCTTTTTAACAGTGGTGACAGTGGGAGAAAAAAATGGTTCCCAGGAAGGGGGGGGGGGGGGGGGGGTAAGCAGGAATATGACCCAGGGGAGATCATTTAAATACCTGTCCCAGTTATGTATTTCACACAAGCACAAAAGCTCTGTTAAAAGAGGTATATAGTTAACTACCATCAACAGTAAAAGTATATGCACCATACGGGCAATGATATCTCACTAATTGTTTAAATCATCTCGTCCAAGATGTGCTCCCATTTTTGGAGAAAGCAAAGTGCAGCTTTTGCATCAGTATGATCATCAGTATGATTTGTTTGGAAGTAGGTCAGCTAGTGTATACGTATCAAAGTTACATGCAGTCATTTTCCTGTACAAATTCTGCTACACATCGATTAAGACGATTTATCGTCTGGTGAAGCATGGAGCATAAAGAGCACCTCTAAAAGAACGGTTATGATATTTTGAAAATCCAATTGGATACCTCCCGGCCATTGCGACTTCTGAATTCTGGTCCTTGCATGAAATGGTGTATACATGTAAAACTTACAACTCGAAAAATGTTACACTAATATATTAGGATTCATTTTTCATTCGTCGTTCAACCATTCAGTGGCTTCCGATCGTGATGCAGGAGTGTGTCAGTGTAAGAGACCATAAAAGTTGGAAATTGTGTGATTGACCTCAGGAGGTGAAATTCTATATGCAAATCTGAACAATTAAGTTAAATGAGGGACATCCCCCAACCAGAGTATACTTAGCACTAACAGCACGCTGGCATTGTTTTCTGCCACCACCTTGCAAGTAGCCTCCTTTGATGCACTGACCGTATTCATTTCAAGCGTTGGCTGTTTGCTAACTGTTTGGATTATAGCAGTCTATCTCTGTAGTGACGGAGAGCAGCAGTCATCGCAATACTATGTTTGATCAGTTGTGTAGCCAGACCATATCTGGAGTGCTGTCATACTGCTCATGGCAACGATCACATTAGGCCATTTCACCATACCTTCTGAAAAAATAATAACTTCCCATAGACACGTACACAGTTTCATAGACTGCATAGGTTTTGAAACTTCAGATGACATGGTGTTAGGCCCAGCCTGGCCTCAACAGTGGTGGTCTAGGGTTGCACTCACTGTCCTTTCAGTATTTATTGCTTCCTTCTATTCCTCTGGTGTTTATGATACAGATGACATACACCTTACAAATGCCTTGGACCATTTCAATTTACTCCAATTGAGAAACTTACTGTAATTCTGCACAGTGCTTTCCTCACCTGTCAGTCAGAAGCTTCTGTCTTCAAAAGTAAATGACTATTGCTTTAAAGGCCTTTTTGATCAATCCTTCCCTCCACATCCCTAGCTCTCCATCTTGACCCAATTGAATTCAGGGTAGCTATCAAGTGGTAGCTGGGCCTAGATACCTCCCAGGGCTCTCAGTGTGTTTTCTGCCCTGCCCCAGCTGGAGACGATTTATGAGTTGCAGTTCGATAAGCAAAGAGTGCACCCTCAGCCCATTACTACTTGGCACCATATCTTAGCCTTCACAGGAATAGGATGGAGATCTGCATGCTGATACTTTCAACTTCTTATTCATCCTTTGACAACGACCACAATAACATGTGATTTTACTTTTGTCAGTATTATGTGATTGACTAAGCCTCCCCCTTTATTTTTCAAGCGTCGTAGTTATCCATCATTGAAAGTGCACTTGCAAAACTGCAAGAGATGGAAACACGGGTCGCTGCTGCGCCATCGAAAGGATGTGGTTTGGGTTGGAATTTCTTGCAGTTTTGCGAGCACACTTTCAATGATGGAACTACGACACTTGACAAAATAAACTTGAGATTCTTGTTTCCTAACACAAGTAAAGTTTTACGGCAAAATTCCCAATGAAAAGACTCCATTTTATGCTGGACCAAAAATATGTTTAGATTCAAAAAGGTGTGGTGCCCAAAGGCAGATATGTAAGTAGAAATGAAATAGTACGAACAATGTATGGATGGTCACTGCAGGTACTTATTATAATAGTTTAGGCAGAAGATTTGCATTTTAAGTTGTTCAATTTTTAATAGTGAATACTATATATGCATGAGAGTAGTCTCGAAAGTCTGTCCCCACATTGGATCGAAGTGCTATGCATTAATAAATTTCTTTTTATAAATACGAATCCTACAACACCAATTTGAATCTTGTCTTAACGTAATCTAGGCCCAAAACACTTGACCCAGAAATGGAATCATGTCACCTAGATTGACTAAGTTTTGGATCAAAAAAGAGCAGAACTTTTATTTCTAAAATAGCAGGAAATATTATTTCAGCCAGTTCTGTGCATTTTTTTTCTAGAGCAGCAGAAAGAAATTGAAGAGCACAATCTTGAATGCCAATTTGAACTATATAACTTTGTGTGACTGTTTAACTAAATTGTCAAATTATCTTAACTGGTTTGCGGCAAAAACCAGGTTAATTGAATACAACTTAACTGAAAGAATTTGGAAAGGGCAATGAATTTATTTAACTTAACTACACAACAAACGGAACATCTTTAGTTAACTGGAACTTAACTACTTTAACTGTCCCATCACTAGACAGCGGAAACTACATGTGTAGCTTTTTGGGTTCATCTGGACCAGGTTCTGGGGCCTTTGTTGTGTCTGTAGCAAGTAAGTGTTATGATGGTCTAACAATGTGGCTAGATACGTCCACTTTATCCAAATGTATGCTATCGTTAAAACTATTTGCTTCATCAATCCTAAACCTTGTTTCAGTTATGATAATAGTATTTGTATGCAGAAAATAAGCGTTATAGGTCTTGTACTTTAAAACATGGTCTAGAGGTCATGGTTTGGAGCTTTAATGCATAACATGTTGTGAAACCTTTCTTTGGTTCTGGGAATTCTCTGTTTAATGTCACTATGTATTTAATGTGGTGTGCATGCATATCCTGGCTATTAATAATGATTTGTTGGATGCTGTGCCCTCTGATTTGCCGAAGAGAAAGTTAATAACCAATTGCAAGTGACGAACAATTGTCCATGGCCGAATCCAGATCACTCACTACAGCTGTCCCTGTCAGCTGCATATGAAATTAGTGTTACACATTCACCATGCACATGTCCATGTGACTTCTAAACATACCCCCATGTTAAATCGGTGCTGTGCTTCCGTATGCTAAGCTTCTCAAAATGCAATGAGATTGCGGGATTTCCTTGCCAACCAATTCAGAAGTCATCTGCATGTAGTACTACCCCTTATTATGTCATGGTTGACTTCAATGTTTATTGGATATTACGACTACTGGTAGTTGTGCATTCTTTGTGCGAAAACCTTAGAGGATTGTTGGTGAACCCAAGCCAATGCAAATGGTGGATTCACTGATCAGGAAAGATGAAAATAAAAAAACAGCAGTGCATGACTCGACTTGTGGTGCATAATTACTCCATCTGCTATGGGAACCGGGATCAAGCATCATCAGCAACCACTGCTATTATAGTGAATATGCACACGTGTGTGGTGTGCATGAAGAGTTATGGGTTGTAGAGTCTTTGGATGTACACGCTTTTATACATGCAGAACAGTTGGGTGTTGATTATAACAACATTGTGATGCAATTTTTAAAACATTTATCTTTACTCCATTGGTGTATATGTACATGCAGATGGTGGTGGAGCTTCTACTGCAGCTGTTGGCACAATTATTGCCATAGCCATCTCAGTCACATTTGTTGCAGCATTCACTCTTGGAGTACTACTGGCTTCCATTGTCTACTGTATATCAAAGATACCACCTTCCTACCAATGTGGGCATTGTTAAGAATGTACAACACGGTGTCATTGAGTTGAACTTTTTAAATTCTACTGTACATGATGATGTGGATAAGGCGAAAGAAGATGGAAAGGAGATGGAAATGAAAACTGAATTTTGACCACACTAGCTACAATCAACTGATTGGAGACTAATAGCAATTTTAATAGTCAATTTTATCCATGCTGTTTGTGACTGAATAGGGTGTCATGCACATGTACAGTACCCATGACCAACACTTAATAATAAAATGTGTATATCAGTTCCATGCATGCTACTGAAGGAATTCTAAGAGACTGAACTAGCCTGAAGCTTAATATAATTTTAGGTTGCATTGTGTTTAGGCGCTGCTTTCAGCATGGGGAAACTGATATAGAGGTAGCCAGTCTATGGTGGTACATGGAAGTCCTTAGCGCCAGACCACCTGCACTGAGACTGCAAGGACTAGGCCGGCTTGCTGCATGGGGGACGTTTCCTCACTCCAAATTCACTCATGCTATTTGTCGTTTTAATCTAAGGTTATAGGGAATGGGTGCGGCAGGAAGGGAGATACGGCACTCATCGTGTGAGACGTGCCACACTCAATTTTGAAGGGGAGCAGAAGAATCATTCCGCCCATTCCCCCCCCCCCCCCCCCCCCCCCCACAAATACATACACACATTTCCCTCCCAAGAGCGTTTGTGCCACGCAATAATGTACTGCATTACCATACAGAAATGCATATATCACGGTATCAATTCCCCAGACAGCCGTCTTAACTTATAAAACATTAATGCCCAAACCGCAATTTGATCTATATGGTTTGCACTAAACCGGATCCAGAGGTAATATATATATGGGACAGTGTCCGCGAAACTTTCGTACGTTTTATAAGATTATAAAACAATAGTGTTATAACGTTTGAATCGCTATATCTTCCGAACGTTAAGCGTTATTGACATTCTATTTTCAGCACTTCATACTACACCATTTCTCTATGACAAAATACATTTTGGAGTCTTGCAGTTGCTCCGTACCAGCATTGCAACGTTCGATACCCCACCAGGTTCAAACCCACCATAACTTTCGATAGGAGCAATCAAATCGCATCAAATTCGGTTTGTAGGTAGAGAGGTCCTATACCTATCTACTTGTTCTGTTCGTTAATTTTTATGCCATCCGTTACAGAGATACAGTTGAGCAAACTACGTGTGCGTTTTCCCGCTTGATTCGCGCCAATGATATAACCACCGCCTCCCCATACATTGAGCGGGAAGCGATTTGCCCAAATCATTGGCGCGAATCAAGCGGGAAAAAATGCACGTAGTTTGTTCAACTGTATCTCCGTAACGGATGATATAAAAATTAACGAACAAAATAAATGAATAGGAATAGGACCTCTCTACCTACAAACTGAATTTGAAGCGATTTGATTGCTCCTATCGAAAGTTATGGCGGGTTTGAACCCGGTGGGGTATCGAACGTTGCAATGCTGGCAAGGAGCAAGTGCAAGACTCCAAAATGTATTTTGTCATAGAGAAATGGTGTAGTATGAAGTGTTGAAAATAAGATGTCAATAGCGTTTACCGTTTGGAAGATATAGCGATTCAAACGTTATAACACTATTATCTTATAGTGATATAAAACGTACGAAATTCGCGGATACTGTCCCATATATGCAATTATAATTATAATTATAATTATATAATACGAAAATGGCCCTTCGTTTATAATTATAAAATCTTATAAAATTGCTATGTATTTGAATCGTTATAACTTCCGAACGGTTAAGGCTATCAACTTTCTATTGTCAACACTTCATACCACACCATTTCTCTACGGTAAAATACATTTCGGGGTCTTGCACTTGCTCCGTGCCAGAATTGCAATGTCCGATACCCCACCAGGTTCAAACCCAACATAACTTTCTGTAGGAGTTATGAAATCGCTTCAAATTCGGTTTGTAGGTGGAGAGGTCCTATACCTATCGATTTGTTATGTTCGTTGATTTTTATGCCATCCGTTACGGAGATACAGTTGAACAAACTACGTGCCCATTTTCGCGCTCGATTCGCGCCAATGATTCGGGCAAATTGCGTTCCGCTCAATGTATGGGGAGGCGGGGATTATAACATTGGCGCGAATCAAGCGGGAAAACGTGCACGTAGTTTGTTCGACCGTATCTCAGTAACGGATGGCATAAAAATTAACGAACAGAACAAATCGATAGGTATAGGACCTCTCCACCTACAAACTAAATTTGAAGCGATTTCATAACTCCTACAGAAAGTTATGTTGAGTTTGAACCCGGTGGGGTATCAGACGTTGCAATTCTGGCACGGAGCAAGTGCAAGACCCCAAAATGTATTTTATAAGATTTTATAATTATAAACGAAGGGCCATTTTCGTGGAAACTGTCCCATATACTTACATTTAGTGTTACTTAACCATCCCTTGACCCCTATCCCATGCAGGGGTGCATGCTGGCAGTATACTATGACAGTAAATTCAGAAAGGGAATTACTATTCATCCTCCATATATAGGGTCGATCTATTCGTAACATGCATTTCTCTCACATCATTCTCATGCAGTAATAATCATGCCACCTTAGAAATTAGAGGGCTAAATAGATGTGCCCTTCCATCCTCTACATGAAGGAAGTCTGTCGTTTGACTTCACCATGCATGCATGCACTTGTCACGTCATGTACCCTCATGCAGCTATAGGAGGATTCTCAAACCATGCACTCCCTCCCTCTACGGGAGTAATGCTCTTCGACACCTGCATGGCCTTGGGCCGCCGGTACCTTTGCCAAGATGCCTGACATCCACGTCAACGGCGAGTGCATCTGTGTGCATACACACCGCCCGAATCCGAATCTGAAGGATCCACTTGTAGAGTTCGAATTAACAGTTGCGCTGCATGGTGCTTATTCGTGTAGACCATGCATATTGGGGATCAAAGAGGACTGCTGAAACAACCAGAAAACAAAATCACGTGCGTGTATTACATCTAACACCTTTAATAGCCGTTTGTTTATACCAATATCGCACCATTTGGAGTTAAGCGTTATCACGCATGATCAAATATATTTTTAAGCTGCATATATTATATGGGACTGAGTAGTAGATCATGGTAAGTTCATACATCAAAACCTTAAGCTTCTATTTAAAACTGCATGAATAACGCCCACAATAGATCGTGTCAATACCAATGTGAGGGATTGTGAACTCAGCGGAGCCCGGGAAATCGGGCGTGTTTATTAGATACTACATCCGTGAGAGTGAACTTGGCTTGTATAGCTAGCCCATAACACTATTGTCTGTAATTGAACCCTAGTTAGGCCTGGTGCTGCTGATTTCATGTTTGTAGTAGTATTTAAAGGCTATGCTATGCTATGCCAGGATGCCTGTTGTCATGTATTAAGCTATTGACTATACATGTAACTTCGGCTATTTTCGGTGCGCAAGCCTTGCGAAGCTCGTCAGAGAAGACCTAGGTCCGTGACAACCAATATGCAATAATCATTAATAATTTGAAACGTTTCTGAGTAAAACTGTTCATGACCAGACTGGCCGGCCGCGGAGGGCCCTGACAGCATAATGCACCTATCATTGTTACGTGAGACAACCCCATTCCCCCCACGCACGCGCAAATGATTTGCCTTCCAACGATCCGAAATGTGTCAGCGGCTGGGGCCTGGGTCTGGTGCGTTCGCTCTTACAGCGCTACCCATTCACCCTCAGTGCAAATACAAAGGTGTGAACACACAATCATAATTATCTGCGTCACACCATTTCTTAAGTATTGCATGTGCTGATCACAACGTTAACTCCATGCAAGATGCTATACACTTGTAACTTTATTTATAAGTATTATAATTATATGTTACAAAGTAGTTATGTCTTCAGTACATGCCAACCTATTTGGCCCGCGATGATTTCTCTAATGGATCACTTTAGTAGTACTCACATGCCCACAGTGTAGCACACCATATTTAAAATGCCAGTTCACTCGCTGGTACTCCCCCTTTTACCACAACAAAATGTACAAGTCATATTGTAGTTTTAGCGATCGACCGGATGATACAAGTTCGTCATCAATTACAACGTCCTTTAATTAATTACTTTTACCTCAACAATATGTACGTTGTTGCACCACATGCAACTTTATGACTGTACGAGTGTTATATGTATCAGTATTTCGTTTCAATAACTAGGCCACTTCTATTATGGCGGCGACGGCCCTGAATGCATCATGTTCAGTGCCACCCACGCTCATATTGTAGTTTTAGCGATCGAACGGATGATACAAGTGCGTCATCAATTATAACGTCCTTTAAGTAATAGAGCCGCTAGGGGATAGAGTCTACATTCAACTCAGTTTTGTGGTGATACATGTAATGGCGTTTTCCGTCATATTGTTGTATTACACTTTAATCTGTGGCATCGTCAGATCTACTTCTCCGTTTCTCCCACACACACCAGGCCTGGAGTGGAGAATGGTCGGCTATCTGGATATGACCGATCCAGCGCAGCAATGTCCCGACTCGTGGCAAACAATCACTTCACCTAGATCATCGTGTGGAAGGAAAAGCAGTGCACCTTGTGACTCACTGAATATAAACACTTCTGGCGCTAGCTACAAAATGGTGTGCGGAAGGTTCCGAGGCTATCAGGTAGGATCTCCTGACGCCTTCCGAAATTTCATACTAACGAACATAGAAACTTACTACGTGGATGGAGTTACAGTCACTTACGGATTACCTGGAAACAGTAGGGTGTGTAACCGGTTATCAGGTTATTCGGGTTATTCGGATATTCGCAAAAACCTATCCGTTCGAATAGTAATTTAGCATTATTCGGAAAAATCGATTATTGGATTTGTTCTATTCGAAATAACCGGTTTGTGAATCTCAATTCGGAGGTACTTAGGTATTCGTCGTCCGCATCGACAATTCGCCCATTATTCGAATACCTTTTTATGACGATATCCGGATACGTGTTACGATATATTACATGTACGATAATACGTTAATAACGTCACTGTTGTTACTATTTATATATACGTGGGGACGAGATCAGATGTACGGGCAGTAATTCGAACTACTAGCCAACAGATCTCCCTGGCCCTCTTCATGAGTCATGACGACGGACAGCCCCAGCTACAAATAAAAGTTAGTTCGCTAACTTCGCTTAGTGCATTTCGAACTAGCTGGTTTCTTGCATCAATGTCTCTGAGCTGATATTGCCGCGATCGTTCTACTTAGTTACTAGTATTTTCAAAACTTGCGATGGTGAAACGGAGGCTGCATGGCTGGTGGTGCGTAAACTTCATCTGTGGAGAATTCTACTCTATTGGCATCGGGTACGATGTGTACGTAGACCTCAGCGTGGCCACGCTAACTTATAGTAGGTCAGGACAGGCCCATCTAGGTATGTGGTTAGGCCAAGCGATTTAGGCCTATGTAGGTAGTTGTGGTTGTGTGCTGAGTGCATCTGGTGTGATGTGAGTAGCTGTGGATGCATGCTATACTGATCTGGTGTAATGTGGGTAGTTTTAGGAGGGTGTCTGACCAGTGTGATGGGGTAGCTGTGGTTGTGTGATGGGGGTAGCTGTGGTTGTGTGATGGGGGTAGCTATGGTTGTGTGCCTCATGAGGGCACTGGTGTGATGGGGGTAAGTGTGTTTGTGTGCTGAGGGACATTTGGTGTTATGGTTTAGCTGTAGGAGTGTAACTGGTGTGACGTGTGTTTTTTGGTGGCTCAGTGAGCAGAAAACCTGAATAACCTAGGTATTCGGCTGGCAAATTGTCAAAACCTATTCGGAAAAATCGATTTTCTTTTTTCAAGTATTCGGAAAAATCGATTTTCAGATCCAGAAAAACCTGAAAAATCGATTGGTGTTTTAAAAGTATTCGGAAAAATCGATTTTCATTATTCAGGGGAGGTTACACACCCTAGGAAACAGGCATCACGTGTATACATATGCCGCTGGCGTTTGCGAACAAATTAGTTCTCTCAGCTCATGTCCATGTACAGGAGGTGGCGCTCCCCCACCTCTGCTCGTTGGCTCTGATTACTACTGCGAATCGGGCAACCTAGGACCCAACTACGATGAATTAGAGTTGTATTCCTCGGACGTTCTATGGGACCGACAGCAATGTGGCGGAAATGAGAGCAAGTGCTGCAATTCAACAGACCTCCCTTGGTTCTGTAAGACGTTCCCAAATCCCATCTCTGAGAACTTGGAGGTGCGGATATGCACGGATGAAGGTCATGACAATGAGAATGTGGCGATTGAATCATTTGAACTGTACATACAAGGTGAGAGATTTCAAATACGTGCAACCTATCAAACTGTGTGTGTGCAAGATCGCATGATCTTACTAATCCAATTCATAGCACACTAATGTGTGATTTATGCTACTTGTCAAATTTTCATGCAATTGTACCCAAAAAATACATACATGCAAATTAACAAAGCGTTTAGCGGAAATTAATGTACGAGGCCTTGGAGGTTGCATGGAATGTGTACTACTGCATTCAGTGATATTGTGGTTTAGCAACAGAGTGCACGAGCTAGTTCTCCCGTTCCCACAAATTATAAATTTGATATATATTATCGAGGACTGGATGTGTAATCAGTTTAGAACACGACAATCCTGTCACGTACATGTAACTCAGTCGGACGCTTAACGATTGGGGTGGTTTTTTTTACCGCAAAGACAAGGAAAGACACGCCAGAAGGCACAAAGACACATGAGGATACTACAAAGAAACGCAAATACATACAAGACAGGCCAGAATTATACAAATTAAAGAATAAAAAACACACTGAAAATGTTCGCTACCTGTATGGCCATGGCATACAACAACAATGACACTATACATGGATCGGATTCATGCGCAGCACAAATCTCAATGGGTCTGAAACACTATTCAAAGCTACAATTGTAGCGATCAAATTTAAAACTTTCCGACCGACCTGACAAGCTAGGCACTGCGAGATTTTTTTAAATGCTCAAAAGATTACAATATTATTATTGTTAGAAAGCGCAAAAAAAGCTGCGTTTTTTCAGTATTTCATGCGTCACGGTACCATTTTTAGCACCGAAGATATGTAGTGCCAAAGTGACAACTTTTTTTGTACAGCGGTCAATGCGTAATCGCAATAAAAACTGTGACCGTTGAGGAACAATAAAGCATAACCTTGCCATTCCGTATAGGATATTAATTCCAAACATTGCATATAAGTGGTTCTGACTTTGTTAAGACTTTTAGAAGGTTTATAACTAAAATTCATCGCATAATTATTTTCAAAATGTGAACAAAAAACTGACTAGCATGCATACACTTGAGCACAATATCATTTAGCATTGAAAAATATTATTTTCATTGGCCACAAACACTAAATCACCAATTAAATAGTCCACGAGCATGTCAATGACCATCAATTCGTTATTCTTCAGATTCATCCATCATTCAATATTTTACTTTTAGTCTTGGTAACTTGCTTTATGAGTTATCTGCCCATCGTATAGTACGTTTGTGAAATTTACATGCACCTTGCAGAGAAGTTAAATTAGCAAATACTCTGGAAATGAAGATTTGCTGCTCCTGTGGAATTGTCATAATATATATATTTTTTACATGTATAGTCATCTTATGAGGCTATAAGCATGCAACTATCGTTGAATATCACCCCGGGCATCGGCGATCGTCTTGCCGTGCTCGCTGGAGAGGAGGAGGCGCGCGAGGCTGTCCATGTCGCGCTCGATCACTCTAAGATTCTAACATTCACAGCTATACACTTGAAAACCATAGTAGAACGCATTTTAATGGTGGTATACTATGCATAAAGGCCCTCACCTGGCTGACTATTGTACTCTTTGCATGCAGTACCAGTGCAGCTATGGCTGTTCGGTTGACATCAATACTGTTGATCATATAAACATATACATAATTATATTATATTATTATATTGCTGCAATCTATGTCATTAGGGTCAGCTGAAATTCTGATTCGTTTAACGAGTTCTGTAAGCACCATGCTTTTGCCTCCTCTCTGAGATCTTCCGCTAATAGACCCGTCATATCACGCGCTTTAGGATTAGGCTCGTGGCTCTTGTTCCAGAGTGGTTCATTTGGGATGCCAAGCTGCATTGGTTCTGATTTATGAAAAGAACCCGTGGCGTTTGACGCGGATAACTCGTCGAACATGGCTATCTGTAGTATACACACCCTCAGTGACGTCACGTAATCAAATACATTTTCTGAAGAATCCTATAACATTAAATACAATTCCTTAAATTTAAGCTTTTCTGCCTTTATAGCTATGTTTAGTATGGTTAGCAAATGTCCAATAAATTATTAAAAATTACATGGTTACTTTAGGGACCTCTGAATAGTATGACATGATTTTCATCTCTTAAGTCGAATTAATTCGTCCATAATGATGCTAAGCAGCACTCATATCAAAAACCTTATAAAAACAATCCTAACTTCACAACAAATTGGAGTTAAGAATTCAAACGTTTGATATATAAAGCTACTATAATGAGCTATCTGTGCAACAAAGCTCTTAAGTCGAATTATTTATTGAGTTGTAAGCCAAAAACCTTAACCTCAAGATACCTTAATGTTTTGACCCTGAAAATTTGGTGTCAGATAGGAATTCCGACATTTTTAGTGATCCAAACACAAAAGTTATGATCTAAGTTATACAAAATGATGTTTCTGTATATCCTGGTGTATAGTATATCGGTCCAAAGATGTTCAGTAACTGGCGCATCGTACTGAGAAGGTATCCTGCGCTTTTTCAAATCATTATGAAACTTCGTAGAAAGGTAGAAGGATGAATTATCAAGAGGGGAGAGTACTTACCGTGGAGGGAACGCAGCGTTTTTGAGTCGTAAATCGTGGCCAGAAAACTATATTCGATTTGAACAACACTTAATAAATACGGTGCGTGTTTTAAAACTTAAAAACTAGTCCGGTCTATTGCTCACGCATTCGGCAGTCATTCAGTAAGCCACAATGAAGCACAATGAAGCTACCAGATCGTTACTACCAAATGGTGTCAATAAATATTTTGCGAACAGAAACATTTTCTTCTGACGTCTAGGATTTTACGGTCTAAAATCACGGATTCCGCAGTGCCTAGACAAGCCGAGGCTCCCGGAGTCCCGGCCTGACTTGGCAACCCTGCACGCTGGGAGGCTTAGATGTCGGATTTGCTGCACATCAGCACGGTCCTATGTAGGATTGGCTCCGTGGGCGTGGTTTTCGATCAAGTAAAAAGGTAACGAAGCGTTGGCATAAATCAATCAAAGACACGACCAGTGTTGCCGCGGCTGACTAATTATAATTCGAACAAGTCCCGGACGGCCGGCTGACCGGATTAGACCCCTTCCGGTCACGATCACGGCCAGCAATGGCCGGCATCAATCTTTCCCGGTCACGGCCACGGCCAACCGTTAGCAGCCTATCCGACACGGTCACAGCCACGCCAAAACCGTCAAATCTCGAGTTTGGTGGTCACGCGTACGGTCGGCGGTCAACCACCAAGGGCTGGGAATTAATTACCTGTGCCGACTTCAGTAGTAAACAAAAATGTGTTATAAGTTAAGGTTGCAGGTGCAGCTCTTGCATGGATTTGGGTGATCAGTACATGACTTTAGAGATCCAGAGCATGTGTGGTGGCACAGATACATATATCGATTATGTGCAACACACATGCACTTGGCATTCTTTATATACAAAGAGTTAAAACGCCTGGGAACCTTCGTTGTAAAAAGTTTTAACTTTCAGAGAGCTTTTTTAGCTCTTTTTTTACTTGGACAGCTTTTCTTAATGATGTCATTGCATTGCAGATGCCTTAGAAGAGTTGATTGATCCCAGCATGACATGGGGCTTGTGGCATGTTTTATCAGTATGCAAATTAAAAGAGTGCGAAATGGACATTTTATAAATATGACTAAATATGCATGAGATAATAACTGAACTTTTCTTTTTCACTGCAGTAAACTACACTGCAGTGAACTACACGTCCTTGGCCTCCATTGCCACTTCTACTATCATTGGAATAACCATTGTCGTCTCATTTGTTGTGTTCTTCTCAATGGGAGTGTTGCTGGCCACATGTATTGGTTGTGTGATGAAAACAAGGTCCAAAGCTACTCCAGACCAGCAGAAAATGGTGTATGATGTGATTGGACCACATCGGGGGGCAATAGAGATGGAGACTAATTCTACTTACTTATTACTGCCTGATTACATATAGAATTACTCACATTGTCATGCTGCCTATATAACTACTTGATCAAAGACTGAGCATAGTACTTTGAGTTTTGTAGGAGTGTTTAGATTTTCTGTATCATACGTTTGTATATCAGCAAAATAATACAATAAATAATAAATCTTATGTTGATGTTATTATATACATACATGTACAATATGGTTGAAGGGAGGAGGAGCTGTAACTTGATTGTTTTCCCAAATCAAACAAAGCCCATGAATAATTGCTTCAGTCTCCCCTCCCCCCTGTAACTGCAACACCAAACTGGGTCAGAAGGAAATAGTTAGCTGATTGCTCTTGAAGAAGTGAACAAAGGCATCTAGCAGCAAGACACCTCAAAGTGTATCCAACAGCTATGGGATGAATGTCACTGTTCTTTTTGATCAAGGCCATCAAATTGGCTCCTGCAATGAATGGCATTACATCATGTAGAACTTTTCCACTCACAGTGATTTGATGATATCTCTAAGAGGGACAACGATCGTCATTTCTCCAAGAAGTATTGCTTCCAGAATGTGTTGGGCTTTGAGAGCTGATAAACCTGGGGCAGAAACTTTAGGAAAGTGCTTAAGTTGTGTAACCACAATCTTAGTCTAAATGATCGGGAGTGTTTGTGTGAGGCGGATGTATTGTGGGACCATATTAGTATTATAGCCATGCTCGACCAGATTTCCAATGGGACATTAACAAGCCAGCTAAACTGGATATTACAGTGCCATCATCCCTTTATGTACATATGGGACCCTCCAAGTTGGCTCCAACACAAAGTGTTTTTCCCTTCTGTGTATAAAGTATACTTTTTTTCCAGATACAACGTGACTGCTAACAATGGTTTGTTAATTCAATGGAGCTGTAGCCTCAGGGGTGGTCCTACTGATAGGTAAAGTTGCCACACACTCTGAAAAGAAACTTCCTAACTCTTTAATATCAACAGGGTACCCTATCCCTCCCATCAGTGTTTCTGTTAGTAATGTGGCTGACACATTTGCAACAGTATCGTGGATTGTACCTAACTCTCCTGGGTTTGTGGACAGCTTCACTATTGAGTACAATGGTCAAACAGTTGTGAATATACAGAATGGAACGAGGAGCTCTGTATTGACAGGTCTTGCACCAAATGCTATTTATACTGTGGGAGTTGCCACAAAGAATATACTACAAACATCCAGCTTTACAAATTCCACCTTTACAACTGCAAGTGAGAGGTCTCATTGTACATAGCAGGTGAGAGATAAGCTGTGCCCTATAGCGTTATGTGATAAGTTTAAGTAGAACAAAGTCAGTGTTAAGAATTTCTAAAAACAACTATATAAGGAGGGTGGGAACAGAAGAGGTCCAATCAATTGCTAATGGTGCTTACAATTGCCCCACTGTCAGAAATTGAAAGGCTTCACCCTCCCTCCAATTTCAGCAACTCCATCTGTGTCTGGTCCTCCTGGAGGGATGGTCACAGCTGAGGCACACGTACAGTACCCATGCCAACGCTTCAGTAATAATTATATAACGTCTATATCCCATGCATGTTGCTGAAGGAATCAGTTCAAAGAGACTGGACTGGCCTGAAGCCTAATAACATTTTAGGTTGCATTGTGTGGGGATTTGACGCGGGAATACCATTACTAGGTCACACAATTTGACAGTCCTGCCGGGCATTTGACCTTTTATTAAACCACGTAGAGAAGACATTTTACCGATTATTATCCCCCAACCAGGGGCGGTTTGCTTTAATAAAGGTCAA
Source organism: Spongilla lacustris (assembly GCA_949361645.1). Taxonomy (NCBI): domain Eukaryota; kingdom Metazoa; phylum Porifera; class Demospongiae; order Spongillida; family Spongillidae; genus Spongilla; species Spongilla lacustris. The sequence continues at coordinate 13,833,954 of OX442415.1, forward strand.
ATCCCTCCCAATGCCCCCGGGGGGGGGGGGGGGGGGGGGGGGGGGGGGGGGGGGGCATACGCACGCGCAAATAACTGATTTGCCTTCCAACGATCCGCCGAAATGTGTCTGCGGCTGGGGCAGGGTCTGGCGCGCTATAGCTCTTACAGCGCTACCCGTTCACCCTATGCTTCCATGCCACTCAGTGAAAAAACAAAGGTGTGAACACACAACCATAATTATCTGCATGTGTCCGAGTCACACCATTTCTTAAGTATTGCAAGTGCTGATCACAACTCCATGCAAGATGCTATATGCTGCACTTGTAACTTTATTTATAAGTATCATAATTATATGTTTGATTGCTACAAAGTAATTATGTCTTCAGTACATGCCCACCTATTTGGCCCGCGATGATGGATCACTTTAAGTTTAGTAGTTCTCACATGATGCCCACCTTATTTAAAATGCCAGTTCACCCACTGGTACTGCGCGCCCCCTTTTACCTCAACAATATGTACGTTGTTGCACCACATGCAACTTTATGACTGTACGAGTGTTATATGTATTTCGTTTCAATAACCAGGCCACTTCTATTATGGTGGCGACGGCCCTGAATACACCATGTTCAGCGCTCATATTGTAGTTCAGTTTAGCGATCGACCGGATGCGTCATCAATTATAACATCCTTTAATTAATAGAGGGTATCTATAGAGTCTACGTGTATAAGTAGACTTTTGTGGTGATACATGTAATGGCGTTTTCCGTCATATTGGTGTATTACGCTTTAATCTGTCTTTTGAATATGGGCATCGTCAGATCTACTTCTCCGTTTCTCCCAAACACACCAGGCCTGGAGTGGAAAATGGTCGGCTATCTGGACATGACCGATCCAGCGCAGCAATGTCCCGACTCGTGGCAAACAATCACATCACCTAGATCATCGTGTGGAAGGAAAAGCAGTGCACCTTGCGACTCACTGAATATAAACACTTCTGGCGCTAGCTACAAAACGGTGTGCGGAAGGTTCCGAGGTTATCAGGTAGGATCTCCTGACGCCTTCCGAAATTTCATATCAAGGAACATAGAAACTTACTATGTGGATGGAGTTACAGTCACTTACGGGTTACCTGGAAACAGGCATCACGTTTATACATATGCCGCTGGTGTTTTCGAACTTAACATTTCTCTCAACTCATGTCCATGTACAGGAGGTGGCGCTAACCCTCCTCTGTTCGTTGGCTCTGATTACTACTGCGAATCAGGCAACCTAGGACCCAACTACGACGTATTAGAGCTGTATTCCTCGGACGTTCTATGGGACCGACAGCAATGTGGAGGAAATGAGAACACGTGCTGCAATTCAACACTCCTCCCTTGGTTCTGTAAGACGTTCCCAAATCCCATCTCTGAGAACTTGGAGGTGCGGATATGCACGGATGAAGGTCGTAACAATGAGAATGTGGCGATTGAATCATTTGAACTGTACATACAAGGTGAGAGATTTGAATCTGTAAATACGTGCAGCCTAGCTTATCAAACGGTATACGTGCAAGGGCGGAACCAGGAATAATGAAGGGGGGAGGGGCTAGAAAGGGGGGCTGGGGGCTCTGCCCCCGGAAAGTATTCTAAACATTGAATTCCTGGTTTCGATAACCTTTTTCACACCTTTGAACGGTAAGTTGCATTTTTAGCCCATTTGCTTAAACGCTCAGCTAAAACAGTGTCCCCAGCATCACACCTAAATTTTAGCAGGTACTTCAGTTGCATTCTCATTGATGTTGATGGCAATTCGTGATTCGCGCTAGTCTGGCAAAGGCTTTGTGAAACGGGTTGTAGTTCAGCTATGAATATCTCATCGTCACTTGTTTTCGTACATGTGATTGCCATCACGCGTTGACTCGCTTTCTCCAGTAGGAAGATCGAGGCATTTCGCGAGGTGGCATACACGTTATCACGTGCAAGGCCGTAGATAAGTGGGAGCTTGGGGGGGGCACGTGCCCCCCCCCCCCCCCCCCCCCCAAAAATTTCTAAAAGTGTCAGCAATTCGCAATTCCAGTCGCCGGATTTTTCCTTAATGAGCGGTGTATGATAACGTGCGCACGCATGGTTCAAATCAAGTTGCGTTTACATGTACATGTAGGATTATACGTACAAGGCAGTGACGAATATTAGATATGAATTAATTAGACTGAATTTAAATCACAATATATGACATTGAGACCTATTGTGCCCGCCAATACGCGAAGGGCGGGCCACGCCCAACTAGTGCCCCCCCCCCCAAAGTATAATAGTTATCTACGGCCCTGACGTGTGGGCATCTACAAGCCTCATTATCGCATACATGAGGGGCAGGGCACAAAAGAAAAAGGGGCGTGTTCTTTCGGAAAAGGCGGCTAGCCCCCCCCCCCCCCCCCCCCCCCCCCCCTGGATCCGCCTCTGAGTCGTGTGCGCGATCACATGCAGTACGCATAACACATGCATGATCTATTTGAAAATAACTCAGTAATCTTACTAATCTTTTTAATAGTAGGGTCAACTATATATCGGTAAGGTTTTGAGCTTATCGGTAATTATCAGTAAGTAAACACCTACTATCGAATATGTACTGAAATTACTCTACGCCTATCGATAAAAAAAACTTACCGATTAGCTTTCTTGCTGAACGGTAATGATTACCGCTAAGGTATATAGGCGTGTCCAAAGGGTATATCTGTTGGTATCTTAGTATATTTGGCATCCGTGAACCAGCAGGCTGTGGCCTTCCTTATTAGTTCCTTGCATGCATTCCTTCAAAGCCTGCAAGGTTATTCATGGGTTCCCAAGTGTTGTGTGCGGACTATTAATGGTCCTTGGTCCAACCTACCCATTTAATTTCGTACTTTGGTTGGCCTTCGATGGCCAATAATCTCCTTTGGAATAATCTGATATTTTTCAAGGAAGCTGCAATGGCAACTTGATCATATGGACCCTGGGTTTTTGTGATGACGAAGCGTTTTAGCCTGTGGTCAGGTGTTTCTTATCTACATGTAGTAGCTTTATTTTTATACATATAAGTTAAAAACGTCAAGTCTCTGTAATTGTACACCAGTGCCAGCGGACCATATATTGATTTATATCGGTTGGGTGTGTCCGCAAACGCACAGTTCGTTGCTCTGACGGCATAGAGCTAGAAACAACTTCTATTCAAACATGTACTCATGTTGTAGTGCGAAAATTCCCCATAGTAATTATTCATAACACTAATTCGGTTAATTTTGATGTTGTCGTGAATAATTATTTGGAAGGCCAGTATAAGAAATATAAAAAATCAATAAGAAAGCCGAGTGTTACCGATAATATTCGGTTAGAAGTTACCTCTTACTGAACGGTAATGAATAGCAAACTGTCTTACCGGTTGCTTAACGGTATCGGATAACCGGTAAGCGGTAAGGACAAACCTTATCGATAGTTGACCCTATTTAATAGCACCGTAGATACATGTAGTACAATTTATGATAGCACACTAAAAAATAGTAATCTTATTTACACGCATGCAAATTAATAACACAGCGTTTAGCGGAGCTAGAGGATGGCCCTGGAAGTTGCATGGTACTACTGGATTTTGGTTGCATAGTAACACATCCTGTCGGTGGTATTGTGGTATAGCAACAGAGTGTACCAGTTTTGCAGTTCACACAAATTAAAATTAAAAAATTCTATATGTGTTTAAACGAGGACCGGATTAAGAACACGATTGATATGTTACTTATGAGTACGTAACTCGGACGCTTAACGATCACGTACTTCGTACGCGTAGTTTGACAGTTAATGCATGCTGTTTCCGAATTGGTTCTGTTGTCACACGCCGGTGGTTTTGTTCTAGTCTCTTACCCACACGTATATGTCTAGATAGGTAGAATTTCGTGGAGCTCGAGATTGGAATGCAATGAAGAAACCAAGTCATGCGCCAAAAAAAAAAAAAAGGCTCAAGCTGCTGGCTAGCTTGCCGTGAGCATAGATAATAGAGTAGCCATGAAACAGTGGCTTCCAAAAATAACCGAAGAGCTATTAGCCAAAGGACTCGATTGCACTGTGTTTCAGTGACCAACTACATGTAAGAAGTACACTGGTATTTAACTGGTAGTTTCTACCATGCCAGTGGCAGTCAGGTCACTAATCATCTGGGGGGAGGGGGGGGGGGGGGCTAATAAATTTATAGCACCCACCTCCCCCCGTCCCCGCCAGGAGGCTTAGGTGTCGGATTTGATGCAAATATGAATGGATGATGCAGGATCGTTATAACATTGCTATAGTGCACTGATGTTCAGCGATGGAAACTGACACATTTTTGAAAAATGTTACATTAGTGCGCCAATATTTTGTAAGTCTGGTTATAAATAGACAGGCAGTCCGTATAATCCAGTGCAGCACTGCACTTTTATTTCTGCAGCTAAATTTCTTCGCTCGCCCCTCCCTGCTGGCCTCCTCTTCACATCCCTTCTCCTCAGTCTCTGTTCATTCCTTTCAGTCCTCCTCTCTTCAAATTTGGTGTAATGTATCAGTATACATTAATTGGTCCAGACCATGCCATGCATGATACATGACACTTCCGTAATAGCCTGTAAAGTAATGAGAGCTTCATATTTACTACGCGTAAGTGACATTTACTAACACATTTATAAGACACATTTCATTAATAGCAAAATCATCATTTTTAAACACCAAGTGTGAGTGTTGATCATCCTAGTACATGTACATGTCTTCTAAAACATCACGTATATGTATGTAATGCATTTAGTACAAGCAAAATTCATGTATATGCGTGTTCTATAAACTGATTTTGTCATTCAGCACTTGACGTGTGTGTTCACATGACTTTCACTTCTGTTGTATATTGTGGTTGTGAATGCTTATCCACAGTGAGGGACATTGGCCTCGTTGATTGCGCTGTTCTTTCTTTCTATGCACTTCTACTAACATTCATTAAAATCGGATCGATCGATACGTTTCCTTGTTATTAGTGGACTCATGCAAACAACCACAGCGCCACAACAGAAGCGCTTTAAACTGATGTACACATATACTCATTTCCTGCTTTCAAGCGATCTCTGTTTTGTCGAGCACTTGCATCACGGAAAGAGCAAAGCCGTGCAGATTAAATCTCACGCAATAACTGTACTCAAATGAACCTGTGGACACGCATGCATGCACTATAGAAAATGGATTACATGTAGAAGGCTGAAACAAAGTTAGGAATTGTTTATTAAACATATACAATGGCTGTTACGACGATGTTGTGTGCATGCATTTCGAACAATTGTTAATGTTCAACATATCGCGCTGCAAAACGGCGATGTGCAAACCTATGCATCACGTGACCCATCAGAGACGGTATGTAGCTCACGGTTGTATGCGGCTGGAAACTAAGTCGACAATTAGATCATTTACGGTATTACCACATATTTCTAAACTGATGGCTCATTATAGACATCTGATGTTTAAAAGCAAACCATGACTCACCAGAACTAGCAAATCAAAAAGTGAAAACGAACTCAAACACTGCATTCCTTTTCCTGTCATGCCAGTCAATGCGCACAATTGAAATTCCACATCGATAGCATGCGCATACCGTTTAGCAAGGTCACGCGATACGTATTTAGAAGGAGGGCGTTACTAAATTAAACGACGTAGCCTTTGGTGACTGAATTGGAAGGTAAGAGTACTACAGCGATGCTCAGGAGGCATGTGGCTACCAGAATTTACTAACCTGAAGTGGCAACGCATTTTCTGTCACCACGAACAAGCTAAGCGTATTGCATGAATAATCGACGTACGTTGTGGTTTTGCCCTATACATATAAACATTATAGGTATGGATTACAATTTCCATACATTGCACAGTGTGTGGGCGGAGGCTAACGATGTACAGGGCAAAGAAAAGAACCAGCTCTGAGTGCATACATTCTCAGCTGAGCTGAAAATAGCCTTTGACATTGACACATCTGGGGATGATGTCACCCTGAGATGTTCTGCATGTAATGTAAGCTGGGTATGTAGAGAACCATCTGTGCCATCACAAAGTGAGTGCATCACAAATGTGCAGTGATGCTATTTGAGTGGCAAAACAAGTAAACATATGACATCATGAGAGGTAAACACTTGGTAGAGGTCATCTTGAGAAGATTGCCCCTCCTCTAGTTCTCCATAGTGAGCCTAGCCCACCTTTGGCAAGAGCTAACAACCTGTCAATGCTAAAGGAGCTGAAGTGTACACTGTGCTCCAACACCCTCTCACAGCCACTGGAACTGCTGTGTGGTGCACTGGTGTGCTCCAAATGCCTCTGGGAGTGGATAGCAGCATATGATGCTATGAACTGTCCATGCTGCTCAGAGGACGGATAGTCCTCTGCTGCTCAGAGATAGTCCCCTGCTGCTCAGAGGATGGTCCCATGCTGCTCAGAGGATGGTCCCCTGCTGCTCAGAGGATGGTCCCCTGCTGCTCAGAGGATGGTCCTCTGCTGCTCAGAGGATGGCCCCCTGCTGCTCAGAGGATGGCCCCCTGCTGCTCAGAGATGGTCCCCTGCTGCTCAGAGGATGGTCTTCTGCTGCTCAGAGGATGGCCCCCTGCTGCTCAGAGGACGGTCCCCTGCTGCTCAGAGGATGGTCCCCTGCTGCTCAGAGGACGGTCCCCTGCTGCTCAGAGATGGTCCCCGGCTGCTCAGAGGATGGTCCCCTGCTGCTCAGAGGATGGTCCCCGGCTGCTCAGAGGATGGTCCCCTGCAGCTCAAAGGACGGTCCCCTGCTGCTCAGAGATGGTCCCCGGCTGCTCAGAGGATGGTCCCCTGCTGCTCAGAGGATGGTCCCCGGCTGCTCAGAGGATGGTCCCCGGCTGCTCAGAGGATGGTCCCCTGCTGCTCAGAGGATGGTCCCCAGGATGGTCCCCTAGTCAGACTATCATCAAGTGTGATAATGCTGCTGCTGTCAGATGTTCTGGAGCACTGTATACAGACTGCAGCAGGGATATTAAGGATGGTGACTATGAAGAGCATGAGTGTGTACCAACACTTACACCTGAGGAGGAGAAGCAAGCAGCGGGATTACTGAAGAGGGCCATCCCTACCAGTCCTGACAAAGCCATCATACAACTTGCTACAGGGGAAGCAGTTAAGTGAATGTCATTGCGGTATGTCACAACATACAGCAAAGGCTCAATTCTAACTCACTAGTGTTTCAGGTGGCTCAAATCTGTCTAGCTGGTGAGGAAAGGATGCACCACATATCCAGCCAAATTGTTGGCGATAACCCCAAAGGAGAAATAGCCCCCTTTTCAGGGGGCCAAGTCAATTCATGCCAAATTCTTGGCTTGACATTTGCTCCGATCCCCAACCACATGCAGAACCTGATGCGCATTGTGCAAGAACACGTACTAAGTATTGAGCCACAAATTGGTAGCTGCCATCCCCCCTCCAGCCAAGAGAGTAAAGAATAAATACTAATTCTGTTCAAGCTCAATCTATTTACATACGAGCATGGAAGTCAAATTTAGACCAAAAGAAATGTAAGGCTATATTTTAAACCCTCTGTTAAAACCAAACGTCATTCCACAAATATTCATTCCCCTACCCCCCAAAACACACCAAAATGGTGGATTTTCAAAGGCTAGGAATCAACTTCAGAAAATGCGTTGCCACTAACCTGTACCATAATACGACAGTACAAACAACTAACTTAACCGTGATAGCTTTGACATGTTCCATCTCAGTCACCGAGCGTCGTTGTCGTTTTATGAACACATGTAGTCGGTGATCGCCGTGCGTAAGTCGATAGGTTTGAAGAACCAGAGCCGACAGTTGGCAACACCAGGCCACGTGATTTTTGCTTACAATATAATTCAAAGGTGTTTATCACTGCTAGTATGGCTTTTAGGTATTGATTGCGTTTTATGTACCTCGTGCACAGCTAGTTCTAAAGGGCATCGGTTGTCAGGTTCGTTGCTATGGGTGTACGTAACCATTTCAATTTTTCGGGGCGTAGGGCTTAGTTTCCACGCGTTCAATCACGGCTGTTTGCGGCTGGAAACTAGGTTTGTAATTAGAACATTACGGTAAATACCACGTCAGTAATCGAAACTACCTCATTAAGGAAGGCATATGTTCCAACGTTGTCGGTACCCTTAAATATATAGATAAATCATATATAAACTATTCATAAAAAATGCCTACGCATTCTTTCTTCTAAACACTCGGTACGCACTCACCAAATAAAACGTAACAATACTGCGCAAGTACTTTATATACGGTCACGCGGGAGCGAAAACGAAAGTAGCCTTACAAAACTCGTTCGAGCGGTCTTCGGGAACGACAGATTAAGGTAGGCATCCTACACCTTCACCACCAAACATGGAGCAACAAGAAAGCACAGTCCTTAATCCTTAACGCATTTTCTGTAGACCCCAAATTGTTCTGTTTTTTTATATGAATAAACAACACTATATGTATACGTGCGTTTGTTAACAGATTATCACATGACACAAGTACAACTACACTGCAGGATGGTGCCAAAAGGTTGTTAAAGGTACAGACCAAATGACGGTAAAGCTATGCTGCAAAATTCTTTTGGTATTGATGCCAACAATGATGACTAGTTGACTTCCTGAACCTGTTTCCTTTCAGTGGAGATGCATTGAGATCTGGAATGAAAGGTAGGTGACTTCACATGAGCCCTTGCAAAACGCCCTTCTCCACACAAGCCTAAAGCCATTCTCCGCACAGGCCTAAAGCCCTTCTCCACACAGGCCTAAAGCCCTTCTCCACACAGGCCTAAAGCCCTTCTCCACACAGGTCTAAAGCCCTTCTCCACACAGGTCTAAAGCCCTTCTCCACACAGGCCTAAAGCCCTTCTTTACACAGGCCTAAAGCCCTTCTCCACACAGGCCGAAAGCCCTTCTCCACACATGCCTAAAGCCCTTCTCCACACAGGCCTAAAGCCCTTCTCCACACAAGCCTAAAGCTGTTCTCCACACAGGCCTAAAGCCCTTCTCCACACAGGCCTAAAGCCCTTCTCCACACAGGCCTAAAGCCCTTCTCCGCACAGGCCTAAAGCTCTTCTCCACACAAGCCTAAAGCTGTTCTCCACACAGGCCTAACTCCCAGGCCCAACCCCCTTTCCTATACAGAGTCAGATCCAATGTCCTTCCTCTCACACAGGCCCAGCCCCTTCCTCCCACACATACACTACCTCATTTACAGTTCCAGGAGGCAGTGTCACCAGTCCGCACAATCTGCTGGACAAGGGAGAAGGAAGCATGTTCTGGTGGACTGCACCCCCTTGAGCAAGGTCCAGCTTATTAAAATAACGGCATAACGTTTGGAGTGAGAGACAACAGGGGGAGGGGGTGGGGGTACAAAACAGTATAGCAACCAGTGAGGACTGCAGCCTTAAGAGCCTGGTGTGGGCAGCCAGTGACTCCTGCACATTATGGCTAGAGATCTTTGCGGCCTCCAATTTGCCGCCTCTGATATGTGACCTGGAAATATTTACAACATACAACATCTCATGTGTGTGTGTATGTGTGTGTGTGTGATCAAGGACAGATCTATATGTATATACCTCAATACAAAGTCTCAAGAATGAAAGTCAGGAACAAATGGACAAATACAGGTGGCATAGGGGTAAATGGGCCGCATCTAACTGATATACACAAAGGAAAGTTTTTTAAAAAGGGGGGAGGGAAGGGGGAAGAGGGGTGAGAAGAGGGAAAGGGTGACACCTGGCTTGTCTGACTAGCTTGGACTGATCTGTCACCACTGATTTGCTCTGCTGCATTGTGATCTCCTCCTCCCCAGGACCAGAAGGTGGAGACAGTAGTATCCCGCATGGCTTTAGGCCAGCTGGAGAGCATGCTTCTGCCTGCAGTGCAGTCCTCTCCAGTTGGGGGTGGCCATATACAGAGTGGGGTCCTACCCCTTTCCTCAGGCTGCTAACATATGCAATGTCCAACTATACACTGCAATACCAGACATGGTACCAGTAGAAAGGCTGAGGTGTACTCATGAAGGAACATTTAGTCTGCGTATATAAGTTAACACCTGACATGGTAGCAGCTATACCCTTTCCCAAGAGGTCACTTGATGATACCTACTGCTGGGCTACAATAGTATCGTTTTTACACGTCCACACATCTAAGTAAGAACACACGCTACCACATCAAATTCGATCAAAATGGCCGATTTGCCATAGCTTAAAAACCACTTCAGAAAATGCGTTAAGCTTAGCTCTAGACATAAATTGGTAGTACAATCTGTGCAGCTTACCACGAAAGGTCTATTTCCGCAATTCTACGTTCCTAAGACTGAAGCTATTGATTTGTTCTCGGTATGTCCCCAATATCCGATCCGAGGTGGCTGCATTCGGGTGGCAACAGGTACGCAGTTGCACACTAAAATCACGTGATTTAAACCGTTTTACAAAGTTCAGAGGTGTGCCAAATCATATTAGAGTATTGATGTATTTATTCTCTTCATGTCCTTTGTTGTACAGCAAATTCCACAGGTCATCGGTTGTCCCGGTGTTGCCATGGGGATTTACGTTCATTTCAAAATTTCTGGGCGTAGGGCTTAATTTCCACGATTTCAATGAGAGCAAACAGCCGTGCAATGAGAGCAGACCACCGTGAGCTGGAGTAATGCAGTCCTGAAGTCCTAATCACCCGCCCGCCCGCATGCTATAAATATAAATGTGGAGGACCAGAAACTAAACATTAGTTTGGTTTGGCCCAAGGCATACTACTTTGCTCAGATGAGATTTTAGGTAAGAACTCTTGCTCCTCGGCCAGTTTTGCAGCTTTAGCATTTGTTTATTCTTGCCGGAAACTGTTACTATGGCGTTGGGCGCTGCAGGGCTCCAAACATCAATGGGACAGCAGTGCATAGCTATACTTGTTAACAACTTGACGTGCAGAATTATCTAATTCCAGCTGTCTTCATACTACTGCTTATCATAGTACGCTATCATTAGAGCGCCTTTCACGCAGTTCTAATTGTGTTCAAACACGGTTCGACGCATGTGATTGACGTAGAATGCTCCAATCATTGTACTGATTACCATTTGTGGCCTGGCTGATGTTTAGTGTGAAAAGATCACCGTCAGGCTTGTTTAAAAAATAAGACTACAGTTCACTCGGGTCATCTGAGATGCTATTGAATATGATTATGTTTATGAATATGATTATAGTCATGGTATTCCGATAAATGGATGCGGGCGGGGACCAGAAACTTTGGTGTGGCCTTATGAGCAGGAGTGCGTGGGTGTGCACGAACTCACGTTTTCAAGTTTGTGCGGCGGGTGCAATGTGCTGTATAGTATACCATTTAACAGGGCCGGCGCAATATACTTCAAAGTGGTCGGGCTACATTAATGAAACGAATTATAAATTGCGGACCAATGCCAAGAAGGGGAAGGGTGGGCGCAGAAGCTTTTGAAGAACCACGGCAGTGCCAGTGGAGACATGCATGGAGCTTGATGATTTCGCATCCAATATCATACCAGCACGTTGGACTAGATAAGAAGACAAGTCGATAAGTTTCGATGATCAAAACTAAGAGACAATAACGGGAACCTCCAGAAAGACGAAAAACCTGAGCTCTTCAAGAAAAAGGCGAAACCGTGTGGAGCATATAGCGTGCATGACGTCACTACGCAATACCGGTTGCGTTGCGAATCCAGTAATTCCTAGCCTTGGTGTATTCATGTACATAGTGATGAACATTCGCCATGCAATATTTAATAGAACTAAGCGGTTCATACTGGATCGGAGCTCCATTATTATAATTTTTATTTTGGAAAAAAGTGGTCGTGCTAAACTTGAGCCCTACCGGCCCGACCATTTGCGCCGGGCATGCATTATGGTGTGAATGCACTGTACAAATTTAAATGAAACTATCTTGGCAGCAAGTTCACCCGGCATATATATAATTTATTACAATAAGAGCATAATTTATATCTTAAAAGTAAATAATAATACTGCATACTTCAGTATACATCAGAGAGTCCATCATAAAGCCATGCTCCATTTATATCTCCACAGTTTACTGCATGCACGCATCAGTGTATGCAAGCAGTGAAATGCGATGCTCCTTCCTTATAAAAACAATTAACCTAGCTAACTAGGTACATGCATACATAGGTGTGGACAGAAGAAATATGAGAAGGAATTATCATGCTTAGCTGCTAGGTACTCTAGCTAAAAAATACAGAACACTCATGCAATTAAAAACATTGGTATCGCAACATGCGTAGAATATATATAAATTCCTTGCATGATTATCTGGAAGACAGTCTGGGAACGACCACTGCATGCTGCATTTGTCAAAGTTCAACCACATTGGATAATCAGAAATGGAAGAGAAACAAATGTATATTAGTGAAAAAATTTAAAAATTTTACTGGATAACATTACAGACCAAATGTGAATGACATCAATGAAAGATGCAGTTTACACTGATTATATATATATATATGTTGCTTTCAAAGTACGAAATCGTCATACAAACACGTATATAAGCAATTCTAAACAGCTCGAGTAACTGTAGGGATATACGGCTGTGTGTAAAACGGTAAATGATGCATGATACATCTAGTAGCCAGAATGGGTATACAATTTGTATGTCAGATTCAAAAACAACACTAACACAAGTATAATGCTGCAAACTGAACTCTGCATGTGGTTATAACTTCACCCTTAAAACGTATAATGCCGAAGTTGCAGTTATATAAATTTAGGTCAGTGAATATATTGAAACGGTTTACCATGAAAGCTTAATTATTATTATTGTACTATAGAGTTACCTAGATATTGTCATATCTGATCTCTACTAAATCTATTATCTACTTTTAATTTAATAATATATGCCTTCTGCTTGTCTTATCTAATGCCTTTTATAATGGCTTTGGCACTTTGCCACTTAATGGCTTCAGTTTTTATTCCAAGACATTTATTTATTTTACAGGGGATGCCAATTTACCTTAAATGATGCCAAATTTCCTAGAATGGGGGTGCTAAATTTCCTAGGATTAATGGAATGGGGGTGTCTATTTTCCGGGGATGCCAATTTTCCTGTGACACTGGATAGACAATGAGGGTTTATTTACACTTCCAATACAGCTTACATATAAGTGATTAAAATATGCCTATGTAGGTATGCATCTTACAGGCATGTTTATCTATTCAACCCTAAATTTGCAGGAGCTAATTTCATTTTTGCAAACAGTTTACTAGGAGTACTAACCACTTTCAGCAATTATAAACAATAATTAGATCGTATAAAACTCTTATTGATTTCATTATATAGAGCACCTCCTTGTGCAAAAATAATTAGCTGACATTTACAGTTGTATGAAATAAGATGCAGAAATGAAAACAATAGTGCACAGTCATCCCTCTCTCATGCATATTATGATATATTTGGATAAAACTGACTGCATAAGTACCTACACAGAAAGGTGCGAAATGGGACAGTTTCCGCGAAAATGTCCGAGTTTTATAACATTATAATCTTATAAAAATACTTCTTGTTTGAATCGCTATATCTTCCGAACGCTAAACGCTATCGACTTCCTATTTTCGAAAGTTCATATTACACCATTTTTCTATGATAAATTACATTTTGGAGTCTTGCACTTGCTCCATGCCAGTATTGCAACGTTCGATACCCGACCAGGTTCAAACCCGCCATAACTTTAGGTAGGAGTAATCAAATCGCTTCAAATTCGGTTTGTAGGTACAGAGGTCCAATACTTATCGATTTGTTCTGTTCGTTAATTTTTATGCCATCCGTTACGGAGATACAGTTGAACAAACTACGTCCACTTTATCCCGCTCGATTCGCGCCAATGATTTTGGCAAATCGCGTCCCGCTCAATGTATGGGGAGGCGGGTGTTATATCATAGGCGCGAAACGAGCGGGGAAAAGTGCACGTAGTTTGTTCAACTGTATCTCCGTAACGGATGGCATAAAAATTAGCGAACAGTACAAATCGATAGGTATAGGACCTCTGTACCTACAAACCAAATTTGAAGCAATTTGATTACTCCTACCCAAAGTTATGACGGGTTTGAACCCGGTCGGGTATCGAACGTTGCAATACTGGCATGGAGCAAGTGCAAGACTCCAAAATGTAATTTATCATAGCGAAATGGTGTAGCATGAACTTTTGAAAATAGAATGTCGATACCGTTTAGCGTTCGGAAGATATAGCGACTCAAACAAGAAGCATTTTTATAAGATTATAATGATATAAAACTCGGACATTTTCGCGGAAACTGTCCCAAATTAATATCATTATACTTATTATTATAACTAAACTTTTCTTTTTCACTGCAGTAAACTACACTGCAGTAAACTACACTGCAGTAAACTACACGTCCTTGGCCTCCATTGCCACATCTACTATCATTGGAATAACCATTGGAGTCTCATTTGTTGTGTTCTTCTCACTGGGAGTGTTGCTGGCCACATGTATTGGTTGTGTGATGAAAGCAAGGTCCAAAGCTACTCCAGACCAGCAGAAAATGGTGTGTGATGTGATTGGACCACATCGGGGGGCAATTGAGATGGAGACTAATTCTGCTTACTTATTACTGCCTGATTACATATAGAATGACTTTTTAAATATTCACATCATCATGCTGCCTATATATAACTATACTTGATTGAAGACTGAGCTTAGTACTTTGAGCTTTGTAGGAGTGTTTAGATTTTCTGTACCGTACATTAGTATATCAGCAAATATAAAAAATAATAAATTTGATGTTATTGTACATATATGGTTGAAGGGAGGGAGGGAGGGAGGGAGGGAGGGAGGGAGGGAGGGAGGGAGGGAGGGAGGGAGGGAGGGAGGGAGGGAGGGAGGGAGGGAGGGAGGGAGGGAGGGAGGGAGGGAGGGAGGGAGGGAGGGAGGGAGGGAGGGAGGGAGGGAGGGAGGGAGGGAGGGAGGGAGGGAGGGAGGGAGGGAGGGAGGGAGGGAGGGAGGGAGGGAGGGAGGGAGGGAGGGAGGGAGGGAGGGAGGGAGGGAGGGAGGGAGGGAGGGAGGGAGGGAGGGAGGGAGGGAGGGAGGGAGGGAGGGAGGGAGGGAGGGGGGGAGGGAGGGAGGGAGGGGGGGAGGGGGGGAGGGAGGGAGGGGGGGAGGGAGGGGGGGAGGGGGGGGAGGGAGGGAGGGAGGGAGGGGGGGAGGGAGGGAGGGAGGGAGGGAGGGAGGGAGGGAGGGAGGGAGGGAGGGAGGGAGGGAGGGAGGGAGGGAGGGAGGGAGGGAGGGAGGGAGGGAGGGAGGGAGGGAGGGAGGGAGGGAGGGAGGGAGGGAGGGAGGGAGGGAGGGAGGGAGGGAGGGAGGGAGGGAGGGAGGGAGGGAGGGAGGGAGGGAGGGAGGGAGGGAGGGAGGGAGGGAGGGAGGGAGGGAGGGAGGGAGGGAGGGAGGGAGACGAAAAACCTGAGCTCTTCAAGAAAAGGGCGAAACCATGTGGAGCATATAGCGTGCATGACGTCACTACGCAATACCGGTTGCGTTGCGAATCCAGTAATTCCTAGCCTTGGTGTATTCATGTACATAGTGATGAACATTCGCCATGCAATATTTAATAGAACTAAGCGGTTCATACTGGATCGGAGCTCCATTATTATAATTTTTATTTTGGAAAAAAGTGGTCGTGCTAAACTTGAGCCCTACCGGCCCGACCATTTGCGTCGGGCATGCATTATGGTGTGAATGCACTGTACAAATTTAAATGAAACTATCTTGGCAGCAAGTTCACCCGGCATATATATAATTTATTACAATAAGAGCATAATTTATATCTCAAAAGTAAATAATTATACTGTATACTTCAGTATACATCAGAGAGCCCATCATAAAGCCATGCTCCATTTATATCTCCACAGTTTACTGCATGCACGCATCAGTGTATGCAAGCAGTGAAATGCGATGCTCCTTCCTTATAAAAACAATTAACCTAGCTAACTAGGTACATGCATACATAGGTGTGGACAGAAGAAATATGAGAAGGAATTATCATGCTTAGCTGCTAGGTGCTCCAGCTAAAAAATACAGAACACTCATGCAATTAAAAACATTGGTATCGCAACATGCGTAGAATATATATAAATTCCTTGCATGATTATCTGGAAGACAGCCTGGGAACGACCACTGCATGCGGCATTTGTCAAAGTTCACCCCCGTTGGATAATCAGAAATGGAAGAGAAACAAATGTATATTAGTGAAAAAATTTAAAAATTTTACTGGATAACATTACAGACCAAATGTGAATGACATCAATGAAAGATGCAGTTTACACTGATTATATATATATATAATTATGTTGCTTTCAAAGTACGAAATCGTCATACAAACACGTGTTTAAGCAATTCTAAACAGCTCGAGTAACTGTAGGGATATACGGCTGTGTGTAAAATGGTAAATGATGCATGATACATCTAGTAGCCAGAATGGGTATACAATTTGTATGTCAGATTCAAAAATAACACTAACACAAGTATAATGCTGCAAACTGAACTCTGCATGTGGTTATAACTTCACCCTTAAAACGTATAATGCCGAAGTTGCAGTTATATAAATTTAGGTCAGTGAATATATTGAAACGGTTTACCATGAAAGCTTAATTATTATTATTGTACTATAGAGTTACCTAGATATTGTCATATCTGATCTCTACTAAATCTATTATCTACTTTTAATTTAATAATATATGCCTTCTGCTTGTCTTATCTAATGCCTTTTATAATGGCTTTGGCACTTTGCCACTTAATGGCTTCAGTTTTTATTCCAAGACATTTATTTATTTTACAGGGGATGCCAATTTACCTTAAATGATGCCAAATTTCCTAGAATGGGGGTGCTAAATTTCCTAGGATTAATGGAATGGGGGTGTCTATTTTCAGGGGATGCCAATTTTCCTGTGACACTGGATAGACAATGAGGGTTTATTTACACTTCCAATACAGCTTACATATTATAAGTAATTAAATTATGGCTATGTAGGTATTTTTGCATCTTACAGGCATGTTTATCTATTCAACACTAAATTTGCAGGATCGAGCTAATTTCATTTTTGCAAACATCAGGAGTACTAACCACTTTCAGCCATTATAAACAATAATTAGATCGTATATATTCTTATTGATTTCATTATATAGAGCACCTCAGTGTGCAAAAATAATTAGCTGACATTTACAGTTGTATGAAATAAGATGCAGAAATGAAAATAATAGTGCACAGTCATCCCTCTCTCATGCATGTTATGATATATTTGGATAAAACTGACTGCATAAGTACCTACACAGAAAGGTGCGAAATTAATATCATTATTATTATTATAACTAAACTTTTCGTTTTCACTGCAGTAAACTACACTGCAGTAAACTACACTGCAGTAAACTACACGTCCTTGGCCTCCATTGCCACTTCTACTATCATTGGAATAACCATTGGAGTCTCATTTGTTGTGTTCTTCTCACTGGGAGTGTTGCTGGCCACATGTATTGGTTGTGTGATGAAAGCAAGGTCCACAGCTACTCCAGACCAGCAGAAAATGGTGTATGATGTGATTGGACCACATCGGGGGGCAATAGAGATGGAGACTAATTCTGCTTACTTTTTACTGCCTGATTACATATAGAATAACTTGTATTTTAATATTCACGTCAGACTGAGCTTTGTACTTGTCTGAGAGTGTTTAGATGCTCTGTTTTGTAAGTTAGAAAATATAATAAAATTAATAATTACCAAGGGATATGTGACTTTTAGTCATAGTGTTTTATCAAATAGTTGTGAGTGTTAAATTGTAATGTATATCATTGAAATCATAATAAATATAAATAAGTACACGTATATTTTATTGACGTTATTATATACATACGGTCTGGTTGTGGGGAGGAGCAGTTGTATATTGGTCTCATTAATTGTTTTCCCAAATCAAACAAAACCAATGAATAATTGCTTCAGCCCCCCCCCCCCCCCCCCCCCCCCTGGAACTGCAACACCAAACTGGGTCGGAAGAAAACAGTTAGCTGACTGCTCTTGAAGAAGTGAACAAAGGCATCTAGCAGCAAGACACCTCAATGTGTTGCCAACAGCTATGAGATGAATGACACTGTTTCTTATTGATCAAGGTCATCAAATTTACATCATGTACAACTTTTCCATTACCTAGTGATTTGATCAACCATCATTTCTCCAGGAAGTATTGCTTCCAGAATGTGTTGGGCATTGAGAGCTGGTAAACCTGTGACAGAACCTTTAGGAAAGCAAGAGTTATTTCTAAACAATCAGAAGTACTTGTTTGTGTGAGGCAGATGTTTTGTCGGACCCTATTAGTATTATTATATTAACAATGGATCATAGCCATGCTCGACCTGATTTCCTCATTTTGGATGGGACATATAGGCAAGCCAGCTGCACTGGATATCCCAGAGCCATCACCTCTCACCCCTGCCATCTTGGGAGAATAAAACCAAATGATGGGTGCAGCAGCCCTTGCTGTCAAAGATCGTAAACTGCTTTGATTCATTCGTATGATTCAAAATGCCAAGAGTTGGAGGGTATCTGGCTGTGGAAACCTATGGCAGTTGGGGAACCAAAAAATGTTTTCAAGGCTTTCCTCCCACCTGGCCATCAACATGACTTCCCCCAAGCCTTTAGTTTTGGCAGACATCTAAACATCACCTTATTCAGGTCCATTGCCAGAGCCATGATGGAAAGGGATCTTCTTCCTCCATGAATTTATGTGTGTTGTGTGTGTGTGTGTGTACACGTGTGTGTATGTGTGTGTGTATGTGTGTTATCAGTTGTGAATTGTGCATTAACAATAACCAACACAAATATGCCAATACACAAAATACAGCATTGCAGATAACTACAGCTTGACACTATCACTACAAACTGTATCTTAGTACATTACTACTACCACAATTTGAAACATAAACACTACCACCTTTGGTATCTAGTGCAACCCCAAAGGGATTATTGAGGTTCCCCACTGTGTGAATCTTTTGTCCTTGGGGATCAAAGATTGAAAGGCAATTTCCACCCCTCTCTCCAACAAAGATAAAACCCTCTTCATCAATCGCTATTCCTATTGGACACTTCACATCTCCCTGCATTTTGACAAATGTTCCCTCTGCTGAGAAGACCATGATAATATTTGAACCATATGCTGCAATGTGAATGTTCCCATTGGAATCTAAGGCTAACCCACGAGGGGCTTTGTATAAAAAGTCATCTTCTCGGTTACCATCAATGGTAAATAACCAGACACCATCTTGGTTGAATACTTGGACTCTATTATTTTCACTATCAGAAACAATCATCCTATCCTTTGCATCAACAATGATATCCCATGGTCCATTGAACTGTCCTTGATCTGATCCCTTCTCACCAAACTGATGAATGAATGTTCCTCCTGTTGTCAACTTCTGTATGCGATGATTGTGATAGTCAGCAACGTATATCACACCCTCCTTGACACATAATCCAGCTGCACCACGGAACTGACCACTTTCACCTCCCCTGCTACCAATGGTGTTCTTCAGGTTCCCTCCTTGGTCAAACACATATATGTGGTCATCCTCACTGCCTACATAGATATCTCCATTGTCATTGATGAAAACACAGTATGGTCTACTACTCACATTGATCACCTGTTGAGGATTATATAATGTCGTGTAATCACCTCTCACCAATATATCAAAAGGACTTTTCTGTACATGTTGACCATCCATTGTGATGTGTAGCTGGTGAGGACCAGCAGTCTGTGGTGTGAGGCTAATGGTGTAGGTACCATCCCCATGGTCCTCCACCTCTCCTGATATAACTGGTCCATCATGTGACTTTGGCCTCAGCTCAGCCTTCACCTGCAGACCACCGCATGGGTAGGTGACATCATTTGAAGACATGGTCTGGGCCTCAACAAGGCAATTTGTGTTTACCCTGGGTACAGATATAACTGTAAACTTGCTGTCTTGTGGAGCTGGAGATAAGTCTGAAAAAGAACCAGCTTGCGACAGTTGCTTTATAATTGGGTCTGCTTGTATCACAAAAGCCATGTGTCTGTGTTGGTTTGGGGTGAGAGATACATTCTCAACCTTCTTGAGAGTGGCCTTTAGTTCAGTAGTCATCAGCCCTTCGAGAGCTACCAACTCGTGGTCGGTGTGGGTTTGGAGGATATGAGAGACCATCTTGGTGCAACGACCAATGTCTTGTTGTATGTTCTCAAACTGCTCGGTCTGATGGTTTATAGATGTTGCCTTTAACTGCGCAGTGGTATCCAGCTCCAATAAAAGTGCCTTTTTCCTTACCTCCAAGGTCTCCACCAATTGTTTGAATATGTGTTCAATGTCCAATTTAGATCTTTGTTTGGAGAACTCAACTTGCAGTATCGATTTCTTATTTGCTTCAATGGCATCCGCCAATTTTGACACAAAATCCTCTGCAGATTGAAGTGTATCTCTCATTTCGTCACGATGGGCATCAGCTACTGTAGACAGCTCAGCAATGTTGTGGTCTTTGTGAAGTACAACAGAGCAATCTCGACAGATGAGACAGCTACAGGTCTTGCAATAGAAGGTCAGCTTTTCGTTCATATGTCCTGGTTGCGAGAGTTGGTAATAGTGCTGCCAATTCCTTGTCCACCTCTATCAGTTTATGCTGTGACAGTTGTGGTACACGTTTGTGACTAGTTTGGCCAAAGCTGCACATAAACTGGCGACAGGAACAGCAAAATACAACTGCGAGATCAGTGCATCCATTTATGCAGAAGTTACAATATAATCTGGAATCGCTGGCAAACATGGCCATGTACTCAGCGACATCCACCTCAAATTCAAGATGGAGGTTCGGAGGCAGAACACTAGCTCCTCCAACTGGGATGGGAGCACTTCTTCGACAGATAGGACACAGAATGCTTTTCTGAGGTCGGCCGACTTTCTCTATCTCATTATGCAGGCATTGACAGCAGAAGGAATGCAGGCACGGTAGAATTCGCGGGTCACTATACAGCTTGGAACATAGCTGGCAAATCAAGTGATGTGGAAGGGAATCCGTGGCCGCCATTCTGCCAGTGCAGAATAAATTTCAATATAGTGTGTTTTGAAACTCTGTCATAAACATCTCACCGCCACCCCCCCCCCCCCCCCCCCCCCCCCCACCCCCCTCACGTTGTTAGGGACCCATGCACTAAATAATAATCAATATAGACCATAACATGTTATACTGTATGTGCGATAAATCCCCCCAAATCAAGCTCAAGTGTCTATACATGTAAGTAGTAGTTACCAATTTGAAATCTGCAGTAGAGTGCCTGTAGCATATAGCAAAGACCATGTGGTATATATAATTATTATATATTTTACCTTCACGTAAGTTAACGGGTCGGGCCGAGTACGTGCAGAACCTTTGATCGGATGAACCAGGAAGGGGCGGGTTACATATGTAGGCGCGTATATACGATACACTAAAAATAATCATATTTTGTGCATAGATGTATATATGTAGGAGGCGGGAGACATGGTACGCATGATATACAAGTAGAATCACAGCGTTAACAAGTAATAGCTATAGCTATAGGATTTGTGAGGTATTTTAACGGGGAGTTTTAACCTTTCGTGGGTTTTTTGTAGTTTTTCTTTTTTTCTTCTTCTCTTTTTTTTCAGTTGCCAGGTCGTGCGCTTTACTATTTTTCTCCTCCGTCATCATCTTCATCTCGGGATGGAATATACGAGCTATTTTTTAAGAGCGCCTGAATCGTACAAATAGTTTCAGTATATGGAAATCTGATGGTACCAGATAGATATTTTAAATGGAGCTTTAAAAGTGGCAAAATTACCTTATGTTGAATTCCAATTGCGTTTCCTATCAAGGACAAGGCGAACATGGCTTAGGTCATGCTGGCACAATTTCATTATTACATGTTAACTGCATGCTTGGTCAGTTGTGGTAGATGACATCACTAACAAATATAGAAGTGGCCAAGAAGTTTAAACTGAGACTTTCAACAATGTATCACCCTGAATGACATGGACATGGAAGCATTTGCATGTCTTTGCACCATGGAATATTCCACTCATTTAGTTAGTTTTGCTTTCGTGTATTCATTAAGCCCTCAGAATTGGTACTGTAGCCTTCTAGATGTGCCTGCCTCAGCATGCCTTTACTGCCAAATCCTTGGGTCACTGAATGGTATTGAGCACAGCTGGCAGAAAAAAAACCTGCTATCCCTCTAGCATCATGATCAGCCCTTCCGATGCAAGTCTATATGTGCCTAACTCATTCTGCTTCCTTGTCCATGCGCTTTGTGGGCCCTTCTTGTTTCTTAATTCTATCCTGTCCAAAGGGAGATATATTTAGTAGGCTGAGGCATGTATTACAGCACCAGTTAAAGCAGGCTGAGGAATGTCTAGGACTATACTTCTACGTATCATTGTCAACACAAGACAATGTGTAGAAAGTAGAGCTATGCACAGTTCACATAAGCAAGGATAATAGTTGTCCATCACAAAGAGCCAAAATTTCTGTACAATGTATCCAGCTAACCACTTCTTGAAAGATTCCTCAGTAATTCAAGATGCTATTTTAATTATTCTTCCTTTTGGGGGGGGCTACAATTTTTTCTGTTTCATGACCACTACTCTCTGACACATGACTGAGCCTTCTAATATCAACCACTGGATGATATCATGCTGGCAAGCATCCATTATGAGTTTATTAACGTGCATTATCTAATATGCATACACATATGTTACAACTTACATGCAGGATCAGATTTGGACAAGAGTTGTGCTCAACATCTAATACTTCTATCAAAATATTTGATGCCTGCATAATTAATGCTAAAATCAAAACAATCTGATGTCAATACTAATGTTAAAATTAAAGCAACATCATTTCATCCTTTGTACGAGAGGAGACTTTCAGATATATGTGCTCCTATACTACTACACATTCATGATTTCTTCACTGCTTGATAATATACGGACAGTCTGTGAGAGAAATTATTTCGGGTTTCTAGGTACAGTGATATTCATGCCTCTGCAAACAATATGGATGCTGTAAACCAAATAGTTAATTACTATAATTAATATTGTACTCAGTAACTGTACAGCACTTCAATACTAGCACCCTGCTCTAAAGCATGTATTTGAACACATTCTTACCACCGCAGTTTGCAACATAAATACTACCACCTTTTGTATCTAGTGCTATCCCACATGGACTGTTGAGGTTCCCGATTGTGTGGATCTTGTGTCCATAGGGGTCAAAAATCGATACACAATTGCGCCGCCTCTCACTGACGAAGCTGTAGCCTTCTTCATCTACTGCTATTCCCACCGGACACTTCACATCTCCATACATTCTAACGTATGTGCCTTCAGGTGTGAAGACTTTGATGCTGCTTGAATCAAAGGGGGCAATATAAATGTTCCCATCAGGGTCCAAGGCTAGGCCACGAGGATCACTAAAGGCACTATCACCAGGTCCATTGCCATCAATGGTCAGTAACCAGCCTCCATCTTGGTTGAATACTTGAACCCTGTTGTTGTCACTGTCTGAAACAATCACTCTGTCTTTGAGTCAACAACAATATCCCATGGTCCATTAAACTGTCCTTGGTCTGGTCCCTTCTCAGCAAACTCTTGGAGGCATTTCCCTTCTGTTGCTAGCCTTCGTATGTGATGATTGCAATAGTCAACAACGTACATCACATCCCCCTTTATGGATATGCCTGGACCATTGAACTGGCCATTACCACTATCATTGATAGCAATGGTGCCCTTTGATTGACCTTGTTGGTCAAATACATATATGCTACCATCACTACTGCTTACATAGATATCTCCATTGTCGTGGATAGCAACACAATATGGATTCCCACCAACAGTAATCTCTCGTTGTGGGTTGGATATTACAGTGTAGTCACACATCACTCTCAGGTCATAAGGACTATTGTGTACATGTTGACCATCCATTGTGACGTGAAGCTGGTGAGGACCTGAATGTATAGGAGTTATGGTGATTGCATAGGTTCCATCACCATGGTCCTCCACCTCTCCTGAGACTACTGGTCCATCATGTGACTTGGGCCTCAGCTCAGCCTTCACCTGCAGACCACCACATTGGTACCTTCCACCTTCTGAAGTCATGGTTTCCACTCTAGCATAGTACTTTGCATTTGCCTTGGCTGCAGGTGCAAATGTACACTTGGTAACTTGTGGGGCTGGATATGGGGTCATAATATTACCAAGTTTAGCCATTTCCTTTACTAATGGATCAGCTAAAACACTAAAAGTTACATAACTCTGTTCATTTGGCACAAGGGACATATTTTCAACATTCTTAAGGGTGGCCTTCAGTTCAGTTGGTACCAGTCCTCCCAGAGCTACTACCTCATGGTCAGTGTGGGTCTGGAGGATGTGGGAGGTCATTTCAGTGTAGTGACCAATATCTTGTTGTATCTTCTCTAACTGTTCCTTTTGAAGGTTCAGAGACGTTACCTTAGAGAGTGAAATAGTTTCCAACTCTGATAACAGCGCCTTCTTCCTTTCCTCCAAGGTCTCAATTAGTTGGGTAAAGGTATGTTCAATGGACAATTCAGCTTCTTGTTTGGAGTTTTCCACTTGTTTTGCCATCTTGATATTGGCATTTATGGCACCGGCCAATGTTGACACAACCTCCTGTGCACATTGCAGTGTTCCTCTCATTTCATCTCGAAGATCCTCTGCAACAATCCATAACTCAGTAATGTTATGGTCTTTGTGAAGAACAACTGTGCAGTCTCTACATATGAGACAGCTACAGGTCTTGCAATAGAATGTCATCTTTTCATTTGTGTGTTTTGGCTGGTAGCAGTGTTGATTAGCTGGCTTCATAACAGTTGGTAGTAACTTGGCTGACTCTTCGTCCAATCTCATCACACTGTGGTGAGACAGTTGTGGAGCACGACTGTGGCTATCCTGGCCACCTTGGAACTTTGTACATGAGCAACAGAATGACACTGCAGGATCCGTGCATCCATTTATGCAGAAGGTACAGGATACTCCACCACTGCTGACAAATTTGGCTACGTATTCTGCAACCTCTGTCTCATACCCAAGGCGAATGTTCTTAGGGAGAATGCTGGCTCCACCAGCTGGGATGGCAATGCTTCTCAGACAGGTGGGACACTGAATATTTTGCTGAGGTCCACACTTCTGCATTTTATTATGTAGGCATTGACAGCAGAAGGAGTGTAGACATGGAAGCATTCTAGGGTCACTGAAGGGCTGAGAACACATCTGACAGATAACGTGATGTGGAAGGGAATCCTTGTTTTCCATTCTGTTGTAGTATAAGTACAATGCTTTATTATTACATTCCATAACTTGCTACACCACATGCGGTAGTTACAGTGAGCTATTCTAATTCTATATACATGTATATGTACTTCTAGTACTGCGCGCCGATACGTCATAGCTGGTCTATACTCCCATAATCACGTAAGGACAATTCAGTAGCATCGATATCATACCTTTTTATCTCCGGTTTATAATATTGTTGTCAACAATCGCAGCTTCACTGCTGAAACCACGAGGGGGCGTATCATATATATGAATATGCGCCAAATTTCAGTAACTCCTGTTTGCGAGATACAATCCCAAGCTATAAATTCTATAACAATACCAAACTTGGTATTCACTTGCTTTAATGTAGAGGGATGCTCAGCCTAAATGGAAAAGTCAAATATGACAAAATACATGCATACATGTAAATGTTTAGATAAGTATATTATTCACAAACCATTTCACAAAATGTTATGTCATTGTAAAGCTATCATTATCTTTCTGCATTTACACAACTATAACACACACAAAGAGAGTGAGCCCCCTTACCATGATGGCTCTGGCAACGGATCTGATCAAAGTCATGTTCCAGCCTGCTGTAGGTTGGCATGCAGTTAGAAAGGTGGGATGTCGACCTAGAAAAAGTGAGGTGAGCCTCCCAGGGCTGGTGAGAACCATAATGTGGCCTAACATTTCATTTTGGGACCCCGTAGGCCCTGCATGAAAATATGAACGTGGGAGTGGGGGGGGGGGGGGGGGTCCCCTTGAGATTGTTTTTATACATCCATAGTACATGTACGTTTAAACTGCATACCACTATTTAAATATGATACAATTTTGGACTGCAGGGCCCCTAATGATTATACATTGGGGCCCTAACTATACCTTGGGGCCCGGGGTAGGTAACCTCGCTTACCCCCCCTCTCACCGGCCCTGGAGCCTCCTTATACCCCAATGGAATGTACATCTACCTCGATGCCTGGAACCATTGGTGAGTAGCTTGCAGCCATAGATGCTGCACCAGACTTTTGGCATGAATCCCTCAACATGGCTGGGCAAAGTGGTGATATTACCGTGACATCAAATGCTGCAGGCTTGCCCCATCCCACCCAGCAATGAGCACACGCTATTATTATTGTATACTATTATTATCAATATATTCACTGCATCACTTCAAAGCCTTCAGCTTGCCCCTAAAAATCTATGGCTCAAGGTCATACACTTAAAGGCAGTGGTGGTTTGCTACTTCTCAGCACTGCTATGTTCAACTGAATCATCCTCTAACAGGCCCGGGCCACGTGTGGCATTCATAATGCATTTCACGATAGTCTTTGGGTTTCTTACGATGGCATGCCCAATGTAATTGTGGCACATATAGCATCTTGGGTTAGGACAAAGGTGGACACAAAAGTGATCTACATCACATATTCTTCCTGAGGTAAGGAAAACCCAATAGTGGTTGCCAACTCACATCCATAATTTATGGGGACACACTGGGCAGGTCGGTTGTGAAGTGGCAGCAATAGCATTCCCCTTCCCAAAAGCAGGGCAACTTTGAATTGAAATATACAGCTAATTGCATATAATAGTTGTACAAGACATTGCTGGCACTGACAATATTAAAATATGGTTTTATGGAATAATAAAAGACTTTTTCCATCCGCCATCACTGATATATATGCCCTCGAAGAATACCGGTGTGTATTACTTGACTAGGATTGGTGGACACACTAGTTGAAAGGTTTTACACTTAATATATCTGGCACATATACCACATGCAAAAGTGGAAATGCTTGATGCCATCAGAATGCTTAACGACAGTTAAAACATATGAAAATTCAAAAAACAATGAATCAGAAGACAAAACAAAAGTAATATGAATACTTAATGCACCCTAAAATCCTAATGCCTACAGTGTATATTTTAGCACACTTTTTCCACCACAATTAGCAACATACACACTGTCCCCTTTAGTATCTAGTGCTACACCACAAGGATTGTTGAGTTTTTCCACTGCATGAATTTTGTGCCCTTGTGGATCAAAGATAGAAACGCAATTTCCACCCCTCTCACTAACAAAGCTGTAACCTTGTTCATTGACTTTTATGCCTACTGGACCATTTACTTCTCCATACATTCTGATGAATGCACCTTCACGGGTGAACACCTTGATGGCATTAGAAGCATTGGCTGCTACATGAATGTTTCCTGCAGAATCTAGTGCTAGACCACGAGGATCACTAAAGGTACAATCACCAGATCCATTACCATCTATGGTTGATAGCCAGTTCCCATTTTGATCAAATACTTGAACCCTGTTATTTTCACTGTCAGAAATAATCACTCTTTCACTTCGGTCAACAATGACGTCCCATGGTCCATTGAACTGTCCTTCATCTGATCCATTCTCACCAAACTCAATAAGAAACATTCCTCCTGTTGTCAGCTTTTGCACACAATGATTGTAATAATCAGTAACATAAATCACATCTTCCTTGACAAATATGCCTGGGCCATTAAACTGACCATTGCCACTCTCCCTGCTACCGATTTTGTCTTTCGGATGGCCATCTTGGTCAAACACACATATGCAGTGATCGCTACAGCTAACATAAATATCACCATTCTCGTGGATTGAAACACAGTATGGATTACCACTAACATTTATCTCTTGTTGAGGATCAGAGAGTCTATAATCATGCATCACCTCCAAATCATAAGGACTCTTTTGTACATGTTGACCATCCATTGTGACGTGGAGCTGGTGAGGACCAGCAGTCTGAGGAGTAAGGCTGATTGTGTAGGTACCATCCACATGGTCCTCCACCTCTCCTGGGACAACTGGTCCATCATGTGACTTTGGCCTCAGCTCAGCCTCCACCTGCAGACCACCACATGGGTACATCTCCCCATTTGAGGACATGGTCTCCACTTTAGCAAGGAACTGCATGTTCACCTCAGCTACAGATTCAAATGTACATTTGCTTGTATGTGGAGCTGGAAGTAGATCCACAACATTACCAAATTTGGATAGTTCGCTTAACGCTTCATCCTTTGGCGCAGAAAACACGAAACAACAATACTGATTTGGAGTAGTGAATGCAGTCTCATTCTCCTTGAGGATGGTGTTTAACTCAGTGTGTACCACCTTCTTAAGAGCTACTATCTCATGGTCAGTGTGGGTCTGGAGGATGTCAGAGTTCATTGCAGAATAACGACAAATTTCCTGTTGAATTTCCTCAAACTGTTCCTTACGATGCAGTAGAGGTGTAGTCTTGGTGAGTGACATTACTTTCAATTCTGACAACAGTGCTGTCTTTCTTGCTTCCAGAGTCCGCATCAGTTGAGTAAAGGTATGTTCAATGGCCAGTTCAACTTCTTGTTGTGAATCCTCCACCTGCTGTATCATCTTATCATTGGCATCAATGGCACGTGCCAATTTTGACATGAACTCCTGTGCAGAGTGCTGTGCCTCCCTCATTTCCTCTCGATGGTTCTCTGCAATGGTGGACAGCTCTGTAATGTTGTGGCCTTTGTGAAGAACTACAGTGCAAAGTATACAGACGACAGAGCTGCAAGTGTTGCAGTAGAAATCCAACTCTTGTTTCTTATGTTTAGGTTTCGGGCAGTAACGGTCAGTTTGTTTCATTGCAGTTGGTATTTGTGCAGCTACTTCTTGGTCCAGCTGTACTGTACTGTGGTGGTAAAGATGTGACAAACGTTTGTGACTTAGCTCACCAAAAGCGCACATAAACTGGCAACACGAATAACAGAACGCAACTGCGGTATCAGTGCATCCATTTACACAAAACGTGCAAGGTACTTGACAATCGCTGACAAACTTGGATATGTACTCAGCAATTTCCCTTTCTGATCCAAGGTGAAGGTTCTGAGGGAGAACACTGGCTCCTCCCTCTGGGATGGCAACACTCCTGAGACACATGGGACATTGAATGCTTTTAAGAGGTGCAACCTTCTCCACCTCATGGTCTAGGCATTGACAGCAGAAGGAGTGTAGACATGGAAGCGTTCTTGGGTCACTGAAGGGCTTAGTACAAATCTGACAAATCAAGCGATGTGGAATGAAGGAATCCTCCTCTGCTGCCATTCTACCATACACAACAACACCATGAGTTATTTGGACAGTTAAAAATTATCCCAACAAAAGGTTAAAAATTAAAAGCACATATCCAATCCGTGCATGTCAGTTATAGCAGTGGTTATGCGTGTGTGTGTGTGGAGGGGGGGGGGGGTTAAGGGGGAGTGAGCATTCACCAATGTAATCGTTACTAACCGAGATACGTGTACATTACATTCGGTGCAATTGAGTGCATCGTAATTAAACAGTATTAAATAATATAGAACAGTCAGTTTATACTTTACCTCTGCTGCCGTCAAACTATACGATTGGCTGCGTTTCGCAAACGTTGGGGGCGGGTAATACGCTTGAGCGTATTACTGTGATGAATATGATAATACCTGAATTCCAGTCCCAGACCCTAAACGCCACGAATTAGCAGTGATGTATAAATCGTGACGTCGCTCAAGTTGTGTTCCTACTGCATGGAAGTTGGCACCACATTTCTCTCCACACAAATTATCGCCTAAAGCAAATCATATGGCGCGCGCTCGTCAAACTGAACCACAAGTGCATAGCGTAACTCCCTATTCCACACAAATTCGATGCGATGTAATCTTTTAAAAATCAAACCATACTATAAGCGATGTTCTAGTAATCCTGCATCACAAGAGGTCTATGTCATATGCACATCTGTGCATATGTCATCGTCTTGACCCAACTCCCTGTGAGGACCGTGGCTATAGGCTATGTCACACCTGTGAAAGTGACAAAGTTCAACCTTGTGACCAAACTAAACGATGTTCTAGGAATCCTGCATCACAGTAACATCTCCTGAGGTCTGTGTCACACATCTGTGCATGTGTCATGGTTGTGACCCATCGACGCCCTCTGAGGACCGTGGCTATGTCACACCTGTGAGAGTGACAGGGTGACCAAACTAAGCAATGTTCTGGGTATCCTGCACCACAATATCATCTCCTGCATCTGTGCATGTGTAATGGTTGTGACCCACCGACGCCCTTTGAGGACCGCGGCTATGTCACACCTGGGTGACCAAACTAAGCGATGTTCTGGGTATCCTGCACCACAATATAATCTCCTGAGGTCTGTGTCACACATCTGTGCATGTGCAATGGTTGTGACCCACAGACGCCCTTTGAGGACCGTGGCTATGTCACACCTGGGTGACCAAACTAAGCGATGTTCTGGGTATCCTGCACCACAATATCATCTCCTGAGGTCTGTGTCACACACCTGTGCATGTGTCATGGTTGTGACCCACACCCTCTGAGGACCATGGCTATGTCGCACCTGTGAGAGTGACAAAGTGCAACCTTGTGACCAAACTAAGCAATGTGCTGGAAATCCTGCACCACAGTATCATCTCCTGAGGTCTGTGTCGCACATTTGTGCATGTGTCATGGTTGTGACCCACCCCCTCTGAGGACCGTGGCTATGTCGCACCTGTGAGACTGACAAAGTGGAACCTTATGACCAAACTAAGCGATGTTCTAGGAATCCTGCATCACAATCGCATCTACAGAGGTCTGTTTCACACATCTGTGCATGTGTCATGGTTGTGACCCACCCCCTCTGAGGACCGTGGCTAGGTCCCACCTGTGAGAGTGACAAGTGTAACCTTGCGAGCAAACTAAGCAATGTTCTGGGAATTCTGCACCACAGTAGCATTACCTGAGGTCTGTATCACACATCTGTGCATGTGTCATGGTCTTGACCCACCCCCTCTGAGGACCGTGGCTAGGTCCCACCTGTGAGTGTGACAAGTGTAACTTTGTGATCAAACTAAGTGATGTTCTGGGAATCCTGCACAACAGTAGCATTACCTGAGGTCTGTGTCACACATCTGTGCATGTGCCATGGTTGTGACCCACCCCCTCTGAGGACCGTGGCTATGTCACACCTGTGAGAGTAACAAAGTGCAACCTTGTGACCAAACAAAGCAATGTTCTGGGAATCCTGCACCACAATAGCATCTACTGAGGTTGTTTCACACATCTGTGCATGTGTCATGGTCGTGACCCACCCCCTCTGAGGACCATGGCTATGTCGCACCTGTGAGAGTAACAAAGTGCAACCTTGTTACCAAACTAAGCAATGTTCTGGGAATCCTGCACCACAATAGCATCTATTGAGGTCTGTTTCACACATCTGTGCATGTGTCATGGTCGTGACACACCCCCTCTGAGGACCATGGCTATGTCACACCTGTGAGAGTGACAAAGTGCAACCTTGTGACCAAACAAAGCAATGTTCTGGGAATCCTGCACCACAATAGCATCTACTGAGGTCTGTTTCACACATCTGTGCATGTGTCATAGTCGTGACACACCCCCTCTGAGGACCATGGCTATGTCGCACCTGTGAGAGTAACAAAGTGCAACCTTGTGACCAAACTAAGCGATGTTCTGGGTATCCTGCACCACAATAGCATCTACTGAGGTCTGTTTCACACATCTGTGCATGTTTCATGGTCGTGACCCACCCCCTCTGAGGACCATGGCTATGTCGCACCTGTGAGAGTGATAAAGTGCAACCTTGTGACCAAATTAAGCGATATTCTGGGAATCCTGCACCACAATGGCATCTCCTGAGGTCTGTGTCACACATACGTGCATTTTTTTCAGGATGTGTAAGCTGGGGTCTTTATACACACATTTCCAGTCACGTTAACAAGGCGCTTCAAAACACAACATTTAGGTGTTGGATGAAACCTGCTTTGCAGGCTCTTGCTGCAACACCTTTGCATTTGATGCTGAAGGGTAAGCCACACATAAAAACAGATCCTGTGCCCACGTACATATAATAATTATACAGCAGCAATGGATGCACAGAGTTCCACTTCTGTTCAGAACGCATTTGTCAGTCTTATGGATGAACTTGAACCACGTTGTGTTCATCCAAATGCATGCAATATGCCACAAGCCTAGCTGTAAGAAATTGATATTTCATAATGAATGAATACTCAGTAGTCTAATGTAGCATGTGCTTCAAAAAGAGAAAGCATACTCTCTTAACTGTGGATTGCAAAATGACTGTGTCGATGGAATAATAGCAGTGCTTGATGTATACTGTTACCTGATAACAGTACATCAAGCACTGCTATTATTCCATGATCAGAAGTTATTCATAATAATACATCCTTGTCAAGAAATGCTTTAGGATTAGCTTATGGCACATAGCAAACAACTTTATGAAAGAACTCACAACAACTGAAGATAAAATGGCTACATTCTGTTCACAGGTGAAAAAACCCCTGCATTTTATGTATTGTACACAATGCATCATTTAAAAGCAGATGGTGCATGATCATTCAAGTTAGAATGTGATCTCATTCAGTGCTGACAGTCTACCAGTGCAGAGGATATTATAATACTAAACACCTGGCTTGATGCTTTACTGTTGTACTCAATAGTTCAGCATGCAAATATAAATGCAAGCAAATATGGAGATATCACGTAATGAGGCCTGCATGCCACAAGCCATTGATTTGTATTGCAGTATAGTTCAATTCACAGAAATTTTAAAAAAAGACCAACGCTTTGTTATTTTTAAAAAGAATTTTGCAGATTATAACATTTCCTTGGCTTACAATCTTGCACATTCAAGTTCTAAGTAAAGCCATCTCTTACAGTTATGTGCACTCCTGGTGAATAGTAGTGTTTTTTCATATCAACACATACAAATGCACCTAATTTTACATTAAATGAGAAGCTATTGTGGTGCAGGATTACTAGAACATCGCTTAGTTTGGTCACCCTGTCAATATCACAGGTGTGACATAGCCACGGTCCTTAGAGGGGGTGGGTTACAACCATTACACATGCACAGATGTGTGACAGAGACCTCAGGAGATGCTACTGTGGTGCAGGATTCCCAGAACATCGCTTAGTTTGGTCACAAGGTTACACTTGTCACTCTAACAGGTGGGACCTAGCCACGGTCCTCAGAGGGGGTGGGTCAAGACCATGACACATGCACAGATGTGTGACACAGACCTCAGGTAAGGCTACTGTGGTGCAGAATTCCCAGAACATCGCTTAGTTTGCTCGCAAGGTTACACTTGTCACTCTCACAGGTGGGACCTAGCCACGGTCCTAAGAGGGGGTGGGTCACAACCATGGCACATGCACAGATGTGTGAAACAGACCTCAGGTAATGCTACTGCATGTGGTGCAGAATTACCAGAACATTGCTTAGTTTGATCACAAGGTTACACTTGTCACTCTCACAGGTGGGACCTAGCCACGGTCCTCAGAGGGGGTGGGTCACGACCATGGCACATGCACAGATGTGTGACACAGACCTCAGGTAATGCTACTGTGATGCAGGATTCCCAGAACATCGCTTAGTTTGCTCACAAGGTTACACTTGTCACTCTCACAGGCGGGACCTAGCCACGGTCCTCAGAGGGGGTGGGTCAAGACCATGACACATGCACAGATGTGTGACACAGACCTCAGGTAATGCTACTGTGGTGCAGGATTCCCAGAACATCGCTTAAGGTTACACTTGTCATTATCATAGGTGGGACCTAGCTACGGTCCTCAGAGGGGGTGGGTCAAGACCATGACACAGACCTCGAGCTCAGGAGATGCTATTGTGGTGCAGGATTTCCAGAACATCGGTTAGTTTGATCACAAGCTTGCAAATTGTGACTCTAGCTATTCCGGTACGGTGCAGGATTACTAGAGTATCGTTCAGGATAGAAGCGAAGACGGATTACTAGACCACCGCACCGTTCAAATTAGATCAATAAATGATATTCATTGCGATCCGAGCCGCACGGCATGTTTTTGCGATAATTTGTGTGGAATGTGGTGCTGAGGAATGTGGTGCCAGCTTCCATGCAGTGCTTCTGCACCCCAACACCCGTAAGTCTCAACTGCTATGGGGACAAAGCTGAAGATCCACCTACTAACTTCTATCGAGGTACTTTATATGCGACTGTCAGATCAAAGACGGCTGGAATCAGTAGATTGCCCAAACCGCAATGAGGGATTAGGATGTCTGCTAGTGTCCTAGCTTCATGCCCCAAACCACTTTGAACTGAATTCTACTTGAGAACCCAGACAAGCCCGTTGGTAAGGTTCTAAGAGGACATCAGCTAGTCAGTCTGAAACCCAGCCGGGTCAACATGGAGATTGAGCCAGAGGGAATGAATAACTGGTGAACAAACAGATAGCAGACGTACCTTGTTGGGCTAGAAGGTTGTATATATGCAAGTGTTTGTAGTATATATACTATTTTAATTATGTACATTATTAGATATAATTAAAAGGTTTTTTTTCATTGAATTTTTGCGCACAATATGCTCACACAATGCAAACAATTCATACATCGCAAAGTTCATCTACCTCCTGCACAAGGTGGGGGTAGGAACAAGTAAGGATGGCACAAGTATTAGCTCTAATTGAGGCGACCATAGAATTCTGCCAACATCTTTGATTCAGAGGTATTCCCTTGGATGGCTATACGAGTTCCAACTCAATTCATCACATTTAGTGTCATTTTGCCAGATAAGGTTTTCCTGGAACAAAGCTGCTCTTGCTGCTACACCTGAGTACGTACCTGCTTCCATAATAGTATGATGTAGAATTGAGCAAAGATGTTACTGTGAGCCTTGAAGGCTGCTGAGATGTTGGTGTGGATTGTGGAAACTGATGGTGTGTGAGCTTACATGCATACAACCCTAGTGCAACCACAATGATATCATGCAGACTAGATATGATAATATTAAGCCATCATCTATATACATCACATGGTGGTACATAAGTTACATTATAATGATCTCACTCTTTCCCTGATCTATGCCTTCAGTGTGTATCGTAGCACATTGTTAGCATTAAAAAGTACAACATAAACGTTTCCACTCCTAGGAACGATGGTGATCCCACTGGGTTGGTTGAGGTTCTCCACCGTATGGATCTTGTGTCCTTGGGGATCAAAGATGGTGAGATATTGGTCACATACCAGGCTGTAGCCATCATCATCAATTGCTATACCCCTTGGTCCCTCTACAGGTCCATACACTCTTAAAAGAGTGCCTCCAGGGGTAAAGACTTTGACGGTGTCAGAACCAAAGGCTGCCACATGGATATTGTCTTCTGGGTCCAAGGCGAGACTACAAGGATATTTGTATCCATGGTCTCCAGATTGATTGCCATCTATGGTCAACAACCAGTCTCCATCGTCATGGAACAGCTGTACTCTGCTGTTATCCCTGTCTGCAACAATTACTCTGTCCCTTGAGTCAACGACAATGTCACTTGGTGCATTCAACTGTCCTTGACCAGATCCTTGTTCGCCAATCACACAAAGAAACTTTCCTGTTGTTGTCAACTTCTGTATGCAATGATTGCCAACATCAGCGACGTACAACACATCTCCCTTGATGAATATTCCAACAGGGCCATCAAACCAATCACTATTTCTTCCGCTACCACCAATTTTAGTCTTCAGCTGACCCCTTTTGTCAAACACATATATGCAGTCATCATTGCAGCCAACAAAGATATCTCCTTTATCATGAACAGCAACACAATATGGCTGTGTTACAGTGATCACCTGTTGGGGATTACATAATGTGCTGTAATCACCCCTCACATTGAGTTCAAAAGGGCTCTTTTGTACATTGTGACCATCCATTGTGATGTAGAGCTGATGTAAACCA
Organism: Spongilla lacustris; assembly: GCA_949361645.1. NCBI lineage: Eukaryota > Metazoa > Porifera > Demospongiae > Spongillida > Spongillidae > Spongilla > Spongilla lacustris. Next base: position 13,870,066 of record OX442415.1, read on the forward strand.
GTATTTTGAGGAGTTAGGCTAATGGTGTAGGTACCATCCCCATGGTCCTCCACCTCTCCTGATATAACTGGTCCATCATGTGACTTCAGCCTCAGCTCAGCCTTGACCTGTAGACCACCACATGGGTACCTCTCCCCATTTGAGGACATAGTTGTTACTTTAGCGTATTGCATTATGTTTACCCTGGCAACTGATGAAAGTGTGCACGTGGTTTCATGGGGAGATGGAGATAGGTCTACAATCTCACCAAACTTGGATAATTCCTTTGAAGCTTTATCCAACTGTGCAGACAATTTTAAGTAACTACGTTGGTTTGGAATGAAGGACACGTTCTCAATCGTATTGAGGATGGCCTTCAGTTCAGTGGGTACCAGTCCTCCCAGAGCTACTACCTCATGGTCAGAGTGGGTCTTAAGAACATGGGTGGTTACTTCTGTGTAATGAGCAATATCTTCCTGATACTTTGTGAATAACTCCTTCTGATGAGTAAGCGATTTTGTCTTAGAGAGTGAAATGGCTTCTAACTCCGATAACATTGCCTCCTTTCTTTCAACCAAGTTCTCAATCAGTTTTGCAAAGGTATTTTCAATAGCCAACTTAGTTTCTTCTTTTGAGGTCTCCACTTGTTGGATCATCATATTTGTTGCGTCAGTAGCACTATCTAATGTTACATTGATCTCCTGCACACATTGGAGTGTCTCTTTCATCTCATCTCGATGAGCCTCTGCAATGATGGACAGCTCAGTGATGTTGTGGTCTTTGTGAAGTACTACAATGCAATCTCGACAAACAAGACAGTTGCAAGTCTCGCAGTAGAAGTTTAGTTCCTGTTTCTTATGCTTTGGTATGGAGCAGTACTGCTCAGTTGGTTTTAAGACAGTTGGTAATAATTCAGCTGACTCTTTGTCCAAACCTATCACACTGTGTTCCAGCAACTGTGGAACATATTTGTGACAGTCATAACCAGTCTTGCACAGGAACGTATGGCAAGAACAACAGAAGGCAACAGCAGAATTAGCACATCCATTTACACAGAAGGTACACGACACACCACTGTCACTGCCAAACTTGGACATATACCCTGACACCTGCACATCAAATTCAAGATGGAGATTTAGAGGCAGAGCACTGGCCCCTCCCACTGGAATGGGAATACTCCTTTGACAGGTGGGACACTTCATGCTTTGCTGAGGCCCAACTTTCTCCATCTCACAGTGGAGACATTGACAACAGAATGAGTGTAGACATGGCAAGATTCTAGGATCACTGAATGGCTTTGAACACAGCTGACAGGTCACATGATCATTGATGCTCATTCTAAACACAGTAAAAACATTATAGTAAATATGTGGTGTATACGATTGATGCTCATTCTAAACATTATGTGGTGTAATGTCTAGCTTTACATGACTCGCACCGCACGCACAGTACAATACACGTGACGATATTTAATACCAAGTGCATATTAGGGGTCTGCTTTTTTAGAAGGATCATGATAGTTTTGTTTCAGCAGCGGCGCTGACTTGCCCCAAATTATCTGGTCTTCGATCCAGTCTACACTAAGCTGAATAACATTTCATGAATACATGTATAAGTATTCATTATGGGAACGTTCCTAATCTGTAAACGCGCCAAATACAAGGGGCGCGTTTCACAAACGCACACACGTAACACACACACACACACACACACACACACACACACACACACACACACACACACACACACACACACACACACACACACACACATGCACGCACACGCACGCACGCACACGCACGCACGCATGCACACACACGCATACACACACACACACGCAAACACTCGCGCACGCACGCATTCTACAATCGCGGATTAAATCAAATGCAACGTTTTATTATACTGCTGACATGTAAGGCGGATCAAACAGAACGCGCTCAATACTGTGCAAGACCTATGCTACATATGTGTGTATGCAATTGGGCGCAAACCAAATGGTACTTGGAAGTAGACCGAAGAAGAAATTATACTCGCCGTACATGTGAACTAGGATAATTTAAAATAGCGGCAAGCGTTGATCGTGTGTATGGCTTCACCCTCATCGTTATACACATACCTTAATGCAAGTTAGTCCACAAATGTACTCCAAGGCAAGACGACAACTAAGGGGCGCGTTATTGGTTAGCAGCTGATGAATTAAGTTATTAATTGGCTGTCAAGGTAGGTCTCGTCCCCGACCCAATTCAATCTTCACCATCCTCACAATACAGAGTGTGTGCGTGCACGCGCGTGCGTGCGTGCGTGCGTGCGTGCGGTATGTGTATAAGTGGCAGTGTGGTGCCAGTTAGGATGTGTGTATATATGGCATTGTCCATGCATGGTTGGGCGTGACACAAGAGCCATGCTCTCAAGGACAATCCCACCTTTTACGGCTTCCGAAGTGTGCACTGCTAAAAGAAATAAGTTTGCTAAAAGATTGAAATTTGTGCTCAGGATGATAACTCGGAAAGTCATGCATAGTCCCAAATTTCTAACTTCTTTCTCTTGGTCTCGCTAGCTTATAGTACGCTTCAATCGCGACAAGCAATAAACCTCTTATCATATATCGGATTTTCCCAGATCCGAAGGCTCGAGTGTGGGAATGAGTTACATCAGAGATAACTCGTTCCCCTTATAAACATTTCTCCTTCGGGTTGGTTTCGAAAAGGACGAAGAGAAAACGAGTTAGTTTCTAAGCGCCGGCAGTTTTACTACATACGTTAGATTATTTCGGTGAGAAGGCGTACCCCCTAAACTGAAGCGCGTGACTTAAAATTGATGTGGAGGGTAAAGTGTACGTATAAAATAGTATGGAGTTGTTATTTTGGTTGTAGAAATCGAGGTAGTGAGCATTTGAACCTAAGTTCATATCGTTTCCCATTGAAAAATGGAGTCAGAAGACGAAGACGGATTCAAGTGATTCGTAGAGAGGATTGGCAGCCTTCGAGAATCTGTGTGACGTATACCATTTTGTATCAGGATTCGGGTTAGTTAGAAGCGTGGAGACACAACTGAGTGAGGCAATTATATATTATACTGTAGGAAAGCCTGTTGACGATCCTAGTGATGTGAACTCCTTTCATGATCTCGACTCTCTTTCAAGGATGACATGCAAGAGGAAGGATTTGATGGCGGCATGCAGTGAAAGCGTGGCAGACGTGAGCGGAACAAAGAACTGATAAAGCAGATCGATGTTAAAGAAAGCGAAAAGGAGAGGCGTGCTTCAGCTGTAGATGGTCTTTTGCTAATTCACGCAGTATAAGGGTTCAGCAGCAGCTATAGTGGAAGCCATTTGAACATGTTCCCTTATATTACCTATGCTCAGCTGCAGCCCCCATGTCACCCCATCTGCACCAATAGCTGGATCTGCTTATGGCTTAGCAACGATGATGAGCAAGTGCTATCATGCTGCCCTGCTTTGGCTACAAAAGTTACATGTCGAATCGAAAGCAAAGTTATCTAATGCCGATCGATGGCTACTTACTAGTTACTGTGGACTGACTTGGCTTATCGCTTTCAGATTGGTCTGTAGACATGCACATCGTGCATTCTTTTAAAAATAAGTTGGACAACGATCAAGCCAGATGACCGCGCAATAATCCACACTTCGTGGGGCGCGTATTTATACCACAAAGACGCACGTGAGGATACTACAAAGAATTGAAACGCAAATACACCGGAGACGCTGCATCGCCATGTACCAACGAGGTATAGAAATTTTCGGCAAAACCTACACAAAGACACCCAGCCCCACGATAGAACTTCATTAATATCAACGAAGACATCGGATCAGCCTCCTAACCACAGGGCCGTAGCATCCAGTCCGGCCGGTCAGGCCATGGCCGGACCGGTTTTGCCGGAACATTTGAAAATTTTAAATGTTTGCGTATTGGAAACGATCGACTACGATGAATGTGCAATCGTCTCATGCTTGAATGGCTTTGGAAGCTCACGAGAACGAACAGTACGCGCTAAAGTACATGCACCGTCCAGAGCCAAGTTAAAAGCATTATTATTCACCCGCATGGTGTATTCATTTCCTACGACTCGTACATGTACATGTAGCCAATACGCAAAGGTTTGGCTACGCCCAACTAGCGCGTAACACACGCACTTTTTGCGTAGTGTTTGTAGGTGTTACGTATCAAAAAAGCGTTGGCTCCTGGGGGAGCTTTTAGGCTTTTAACGCTCCCCATACCATAGATTTTCTATGTCCATACCCCCTGCAGGGGCGGAGGGGTTCAGGGGGTCCGGACCCCCCCTTTTCTATATGAAGTATTACGTAATGCATAAGAATGACGTAATGCATACTGTAATCTATGCAGCGTTCTGCATGTTACCATCCTTGGATTTGACATTGTTCTAGCCAAGCGGGATCTAGATCGATTTAACTAAATCGTCCTATAATTAACGAAATTTAATTTTGCATATGTTGTTAATTAGTATTTAATCGCGCGATCGATCGACTAGTGCGTGTGAGCGGATCTCAGATTCTTTTCCTCAGAAAACCGTAGCTATATAGCTAAACAAACTAAAAGTAGTAATACATACGTGAGTCGTTTATAGACCGACATGTAGCTGGCCATGGTGTATGCATGGCCAGTGTTGGCCACGTGCACGCTTCGGTCACAAATTCACAAAAGCTTTGCGTCACGAAGTAGCAGTAGGAACCATAGCATTGTGAAAAATGAAGAGTTTTCTCGTCGCTATCCATGCAAGCGCAGGCTCTAGTAATCCGGATATCGCATGACAGTCACTGTCGCATGATGCTTGTATTGGATATCACGGTGAATTTCATGCTAAATAAACGCAAAAGCAAAAAGCGGCTGGGGCCACTGGGGGAGCTATCAGCGCTCCCCCAGACCCCCTTGCTGTCACTGGAGGGGGCACGCCCCCTCCCCCAGTTGTGATTATATTTATAGGACCCCCCCTTTCCCAAAACCCTGGATCCGCCCCTGCCCTGGCTGGGCGGGAGGGGTGCCCCCCCCCCCCCCCCCCCCCCCCCCGGGACTGTCTACATTTTCCCTGTGGCCGAACAGGTTCTTTTATTGATGCTACGGCCCTGAACCATAAAGTTGCTTCGTTACCGACGCAGCCAGTTATGAATTAATCATTAACTTTTTGGGGCGTGGCTTTGACTCGATACAGCGAATAGCTGCTATCTTGCTACTTCGTGATGAATGCCACGAAAAGCACAGGCACCCAGAGACTGTGTGACGCTACAATGACAGCACACTGTTAACTCTTTATGCTTCTTTTGCCTCAGTGCTACACAAAGACAAGCAGCATGCATGCACACCAAACTGTAGTTCCTTAATTTGATGTGCCTGCTGCTACATAAGACAATCTCGAACACTCATGATGAATTTTTATACAGGCTTCTCATAATGTTTTTGTGTAGCAGGCAGCCAGGCACAGGTATGTTACATATGAGTACACGTACAGGTATGTTACATATGAGTACACGTACAGGTATGTTACATATGAGTACATGTGCAGGTATGTACACCTAGCTCCAACAGGGCTAAGGCTGAGGTCCTAGACTCCTAGCTGCCTTACATGGCAGGCTGAACCTCAACTTAGTTAGAGCCAACGCCACAGCCATCCTCTCCAGATGTTTTGTCCCTGACTATTAGCAATAGTGGGGTGCATTTATTTATCTTACTGCTGTATTATTGTAATATTAGTAAAAGAACCTTTGAATATCTAATAAAAAAGATTATGCCTGTCATAATATTCGAAAGTACAGCACGATGAGCAAGCCACTAATTAATGTAGCTTCATTCTGAATGTAAATAACAAAGTTGCAGTATGTATAGGCAAAATTGAGTACATATATCATAACAAAATATCATGACATGACATAAATAATAAAGATTGATTCGTGCCAAATGATCCATTATTGTAATACAGTTCAATTGATACATACGTTGATAAAATTGGCAGTTCAGGTATTACGATAGCCATCGGAGTTCTCTGCATCTACAAATGAAGATATCATCAAAAATTATTGAAGTACTTGAAAAGGTTAGTATACAACGTTATAATTCACAACCCAAGAGCAAGCTTTTACTTGTTAATTAAAAACTGGACACAAAACATCACAATCACAGTACCGGTACCTGAATTAGTTGAAATTCTGAGCATTCGCTGTGGCTTGCTTCGACCTCCTACAGGAATTAGAAGTAGAACTGCCATATTGAAATTCGTCTATCCTGGAGTCATTACTATCTGCAGCCATTACAAAAATGACTGCGAATAGGATTTGTCAGACTTTTGTCTCGTATATTATCCTCTTAAGTGACACCCAATAAAAGTCAACTGTTAAAAAATTGAACATTGTGGATTCAGAATTTGGTTCATTGGACTGCAGTCAGGTTGCAAGACACTTGGTGTGTATTTTGGTGCAACGCACTGCAGCATTAATATTTCGTATATTTTCTCTACAGGGTGGGAAGGTAGACTAGACACTTTCTTTGCATCTTGCATGAACAGTAGAAATCAATGAACTGAAACTGGCCTACTGAGAAAGTCATATATATATATATATATAACTGAACATTAAATTGGATTTGAGCTCTGAACATCAGGTGTTTGGAACATATATATGGCTTGTCCAAACTTCATGAGGCTGATCACAATGAATATACTCATGAGGATCAGAGTAACAGTTCCATTTTTCACTTCCATTTCACTTTTGATACATCTGATGTTTATTTGTTCATCTACAGAGTTCGATATTGTAAAAGCTGGGGGATTTCGTTTTTCAAGCCAGCATGACTAAGTTGATGACATTACTTTGCATCATGAAATTTTACTTTCCTCAACCTCTTCACTGATGACTGTACTGCATAATCATTTGTAGAAACATACTTTGATGTACTGCTTTGTCATTTTGTTCAGCAGTGCTAAAAATTTTTGTATCTCAGGCAAATATGTGGTGGGGGTTTTTAGGAAGATTCTAATGGGGAGGAGGCCATGATGGGAGGGAGGGAGGGGCATGATGGGAAGGCGGGAAGTGCCCAACACAGAGGACACAGTCATGATATAATGCTTTACAGCTACACTCAGAGATGATAGATGCAAATGGAGATCGACATTACCATGGCTATAGGAAATGACTGGTTCACGATTTTGCCCATGGTGACTTTTTGCAGTGTCGGCCAGTGAATATGAGCTTGTTACAAATTTTATAGCCCAGGAGCATTGCAGAGATGAGGAAATATCGACCAGTTCATGATTTTGCCAAATCAGAACTCTTATACCAAATGTGGCAAATATGGGATCAGAACCTTCCATACCAATGTGTTGGACAGAGTAATAAAATCATTATAATTTGGTTTAGACAACCACCCAGAAATCTAAGGGCTTGAGTAAATTGTTTCTTGTTGTTTACATAATTACTATGCATCTTTTGTTTGGAATTAGAGTGTACCTATATAATTGCACCTTTAGCGTCAACAGATCTGCAACTTCTACCATCTCTGAATTCATGGTCACCCTTCACCCACTCATGGTCTTGCCTGTTGGGTCATGTGGTGGACAAGGTAGCATGTTGATTAGTGTGACACACGTAGAGATATACTTGCAGTAATTGAAATAGTACAGTGCCTTGGCTGATGTTCAGGTATTCAATGGCAAGACAGGTCCCAAAGGACACACATTTCCATGTCATGCATTTTCACTTTTAACCATGCCCAAGGGACCTCCTTTCTATAATAGGAGAAGACAAATACTTCCCTGGCCATGTCAGCAGTGGTCCACGGGGATCTAGTCGCCATGATACAAGATAAAGAAAAGCACAAAGCTGAAAATAGCATCAGCAATTCCATATTTATAATTTTCTCCACTGGAAAAGAAAACACTACCCTGAACATGTCAGCAGTGGTCCATGGAAATCTGGTCGCCATGATGGCAGAAGAGGTAGAAGCACCTCCATACTTATAATTTCCTCCACTGGATAAGACAAACAATTCCATAGACATGCCAGCAGTGGTCCATGGGAATATGGTCGCCATATGATGGCAGAAGATTTAAGGGACTTGTATAGAGCTGTGTGATTGTCAGCAATGAGCAATCAAAGTACTTATAAGGCGATCAGTTATGATTATTGGTGATGGTAGAGATGTAATGGCACTAATACTAAGGTATTTAATTGCTAGACAGGATCTTTTGTCTTGTCAACAATGGTCTAAGGAAATCTAGCCTTCATAACGGGAGAAAACAAACATTTCCCAGTTCATGACACTAATTATCCAAGGGGACCTGCTTGTCTTCATGATGAAATAAGGTTGGGGCATGGACACAGCTGTGTGATTGTCAGCATCAAATCATTAACTTTTATCTGATGGGTTGATTAGCAAATATTTAATAGCAATTATTGGGGGTTTTTTTCTATATGGCTGCTGCAGTGAGCTGCACAATTTTTCTGACTGTTGAAATAAAAATGGTGGAATACCGAAGATTTTCTACATTTTATGTAGTCTTCATGCTGAAAGGAGGTAGGGGCATGGACAGAGTTGGTGTGCTTTAGACATGGACAGTTTTGTGCGTGTCTATGATCCAATATAAACAGCGTATCAGTGCACCAAACACAAACACTGCATCATGGGATCCCACTAATGGTGTAAAAAACATGTAATTCATGTGGTTTTCTGCATTGTATGCAGTCTTCATGATGGTAGGGGCATGGCCAGAGCTGTGTGATTGTCAACATCAATGTGAGCCACCTAGTATATGGCAGCATCTCTTGGTTTATGCATTTAGATAATCTTGAAATTGAAACTGAACATTGATTCCTACAAAGATATAATTAAACAGTGCATCTGTGTACCAAAAACCTGAACTGTATCAGGACACCACTAATGGTGTTCAAAAAGTGGGGGCCATTCCTTTATTCCTTTCTAAGTGTTCGTCATACCTCCAAGTTTTTAAGCCAATTGCAGCCAAAAACCCTGAATTTTGGGAGTATTTGGAACCCACATTCAGACAAATTGAGCTAGAAAATTAAAGAGCATTTCAAGATTTTAGAATTGCTCAATTGTGTGCATTTACAAACATTATCATCTGATAGCTGACCACAATCCTTATTTGTCTGCCTTTTTTCTGGCTGTTTTGATGATGATCATTGTATGCAGTCTTCATGATGGTAGGGGCATGGCCAGAGCTGTGTGATTGTCAACATCGATGTGAGCCACCTAGTATATGGCAGCATCTCTTGGTTTATACATTTAGATCAAATTGAAAATGAACATTGATTCCTACAAAGATCTAATTAGATAGTGCACCAACATGAACTGTATCAGGACACCACTAATGGTGTTCAAAAAGTGGGGGCAATTCCTTTATTCCTTTCTAAGTGTTCGTCATACCTTCAGCCAATTGCAGCCAAAAACCCTGAATTTTGGGAGTATTTGGCACCCACATTCAGATGAATTGAGCTAGAAAATTAAAGAACATTTCAAGAGTTAAGAATTGCTCATTTGTGTGCATTTACAAACATTATCATCCGATAGCTGACCACAATCCCTATTTGTCTGCTTTTTTCTGGCTGTTTTGATGATGATCCCACTAATGGTGTAATAAATGTGGAATACCTGAGGTTTTCTGCATTGCATGCAGTCTTCATGATGGTAGGGGCTTGGCCAGAGCTGTGTGATTGTCAATATCAATGTGAGCCACCTAGTATATAGGTTTATGCGTTTAAATAGTCTTGTAATTGAAACTGACTGAACATTGATTCCTACAAAGATATAATTAAACAATGCATCTGTGCACCAAAAACATGAACTGTATCGGAACACCCCTAATGGTGTTCAAAAAGTGGGGGCCATTCCTTCAGCCAATTGCAGCCAAAAACCGTGAATTTTTGGAGAATTCGGCACCCACATTCAGATGAATTGAGCTAGAAAATTAAAGAACATTTCAAGAGTTTAGAATTGCTCATTTGTGTGCATTTACAAACATTATCATCCGATAGCTGACCACAATCCTTATTTGTCTGCTTTTTTCTGGCTGTTTTGATGATGATCCCAATAATGGTGTAATAAATGTGGAATACCTGAGGTTTTCTGCATTGTATGCAGTCATCATGATGGTAGGGGCATGGCCAGAGCTGTGTGATTGTCAACATCGATGTGAGCCACCTAGTATATGGCAGCATCTCTTTGTTTATGCGTTTAGATAGTCTTGAAATTGAAACTGAACATTGATTCCTACAATAATATAATTAAACAGTGCATCTGTGCACCAAAAAACATGAACTGTATCAGGACACCACTAATGGTGTTCAAAAAGTGGGGGCCATTCCTTTATTCCTTTCAAAGTGTTCGTCCTACCTTCAAGTTTTTTTAGCCAATTGCAGTATTTGGCACCCACATTCAGATGAATTGAGCTAGAAAATTAAAGAACATTTCATGTGTATGCCTGAAGTGTGGCCATGTACATGTACATGTACATGGGATCCACATCTCTGTCCTACTGGTTCTCACACAACATGGACACACACCCTGTCTCCTCGACTTGCAAACTGGCTTAATGGTAACCATGGCAATGAGCAGTATGTTTGGTAGTTGCTATGGTTACTCGAAAAAGCCGGAACTTGGAGCAGAAGAATGTAGCGACCAAAGGGAACAAAGGAAGAGGGAATTGATATTAAAAAGATAGAAATTGTCAGCTGGCGCGACCGTCATTTGAGGATTATAAAACAAATGCCTCTTCAGCCACCGGCGCCAAAAACGTGGCGAGAACCACGATAATATGACTAAAAAGCTGATACATGTATATAACCTGTTGTCAAGATTTTAGAATTGCTCATTTTGTGTGCATTTACAACATTATCATCTGATAGCTGGCCACAATCCTTATTGTCTGCTTTTTTTTTCAATGGCTAGCACCATCATAGAGCCCCAGATGGACTTTGAAAACTCCAAGGTTAACACTAAAGTGCATATATGTGTATGAAGTGGCCATTCCTTTATTCCTTTCTGGTGTTCTGCCATACCATCTGTGCACCAAACACACACAAAGTGTATCATGGGACCCCACTAATGGTCTCATAAAAGGTGGAATACTACCTGAGGTTTTCAGCATTGAATGCAGTCTTCATCATAGTAGAAGGTAAAAATACAAAACTGTATTGGGACACCACTAATGGTGATAAAAAGTGGGGGCCATTCCTTCATTCCTTTTGTAGTGTTCTGCCATACTCCAAACAAAATACAGCCAAAAGCCTTAAATCTGTTAATGTTCAAACCTTCTATCATTTTGGGCTCCAATTTGTATTCCTTTACCTCAGTGCAATTACACTTTGAAAGATTTACAGGCAGTTCTAATTTAGCAAAGGTGATCAAGCCAAAGAGCACAGCTCGTTAACAAGGAGAACACTGGAGTTTAATATATCCGAAGAACGGTACGGATAAAATTAAAAGATGCATGATAGAAATCAAATATCCGTAGAGGTGATGCAATGATTCCATAATTGTGATAGAGGGTGTGGGTATGGCACGAGCGGGAATCAAAACAAAAAAGCTCATTTCTTGCTTGTGGAAGCCTCCGGGTACCTTTTTCGGCAAAGCTTGTTTGAACTGCAACAGTCCTCTTGCTTTGACCAGTAATTCATTATCGTGGCATTCTTCACTTTTCGATAGGAGTATCAGCATATTTGTCGGCCTACAGTTCCATTTTTAACTGACAGTTGATCCGGAAGGCTACATATTAAAGGGGTCGGTGCAAGTGTGGTTATTAACCTCTCCCCCAGTAATTGCTTATACATCTCCTTACTTTGATATCTTCCTCAGAAAAATGTCTGAGAAGAACAGAAAGAGACAGCAGATGCAGGCAAAGCCTGGAGAGAATTGTACGGAACACAGTAGATTGGGTAGCAGAAGGTCTCAGACCAGAGCAGGTGAGCAACAAAGAAGGGTGTAGTGAAGTATGAACAATAAGCGGGCCCCTTTGTGTCTGGGCCGCTGGCCGGGGCGTGCACAGGCCAGCCACAGAAGATACTAGAGTTTGTGTTTGTGTATATATTGTGCCGTTTGCATGTGTGTGATCGAGTTTGTTGTCCCCTTTTGGCTGTGACATCTCGCGTGCGATCCTCGGACGCCTAGCGCCCACCGCCGAGGATACTACAGAGGGATTCTCGCATGGGGAAGTATCATCTCCCTTGCCATCACCCCAATCAATAAACCATACAAAACCAGTAAAGAAACAGCTGAGAGGCAAGGAGGCCTGATATCTGGGAAGAGGTATGATAGAAAATGGAGAAGGAAGCAGTCAAGGAGTGAGAGGAGTAGACGATGGAAGAGGAGATGTAGCAGTGGTGATGGACGCCGGGACAACGTGGTGGAGCCTAGAGAGCCTCCAAAACCAAGACACTAAATTAAAGACCTCCTGGGGGTTCAGCACAATGCAAACCACACTTTAAGTGTGAATGGTGTGATGAGCAGAATTCCGACAATATACGAGCTTCTAAGCATCAAGAGATCAATCGGGATTCTAAAATGAGTCAATATTGGATAAACCATGTAAAAATAACGAATCCTGGGTGCATGTTTTGCAACAAGGGTGCAATACCAGAGAGGTGGAAGTATTTTTATTTTCTTTTAACACTGTGTGTGTGTAAGGGGTTTCCAACTGACTAGAACTTGTAATTGTTCTGCTAATGCTGGCAAATGTTGTAATCCCTATTTTTAAATTCAGGCACAGCTTGCCAAGGCCATTGATCGTGGTGGTGTGTGTGAGGCAGTAAATAAATAGGCTTCCCTCCACTCTAATCTAATCCAAAGTTAGTGATGGTGGAAAAGTAATACTTCTTTCCTCCTCTTCTCACCTATTTCCTCCAAAGTGGAGGACAAGAAGCCCGAAAAAGGATCATGCACCCAAACAAGGTTTTTTGTTTCACAGCAGCATTCCTAAAGAGGAGTCCCTATGTGATGACTTTCCCCTCCTCCCCTCACAGGACTCTTCCCCACCTCTCCCTCCCTCTGTGGAGGACATGTGATCTCATATGGTAATATATTCACTAGGTGTAGCAGTGATACATCTACCTCTGGTGGTAGTACTGCTATACATCTGGTGGTAGTACTGTTATACAGGACACAGTGACTATTAATGATCACATATGATACTCAAAGTTTTTATTTCACCATACTGTTGGCTGAAAACAGAAAACACAACAGCAGCGACAAAAAGTGTGATGAATTGGGGTGGGCTTGTATCCCACTTGTTGTTGAGACCTACGGGTGTTGGGGGGCTGAAGCAGTGGCAGCATTATCAAAGCTTGCAGGTCGTCTCTCCATCAGGAATAATGAACTAAAGTCCAAGACCATTTTTAGCCTGTACAGCCGCCTAGGGTTGACATTAGTAAGGGCGAACTGTAGAGCTATCCTATCTAGGTTAACATGACTGTTAAAGGACTTACTTTAGTGTATATAATAATAAATGTGCATTTATTCCTTTCATGTATAATATACAGTTTCCGAGAAAATGGCCCATATTGTAGTCATTGATGGTCCCAACATTTTCCACAAATAAAAGAAGTTTGAGTATTGATAACCGTTGGGCACCATGCGCAGCTAAACCTGAAGTCGCCATCGTTCTTATTAACTTTGTTGATTTACATAGTGGGGAGTAGTATTACGTAACCATCTTACCACAGCTATCCAAACTTTTTATTAGTTACAGTGACTCAGCACTACTAAAAAGTATTTTTGTCTACCTTTACATTGAGCGTTAATTGGGATATGATATGGAATCAGTGTTTAATGATATAACACTTCCTGCAACGGACCTAGCCACGCAATCTGCCATGGATCTAGCCACGCAACCTGCCACTCCAGCCAGGCAATCAGCCACTCCAGCCACGCAACCTGCCACTCCAGCCACGCAACCTGCCACTCCAGCCACGCAACCTGCCACTCCAGCCACGCAACCTGCCACTCCAGCCACACAACCTGCCACTGTAGCCACGCAACCTGCCACTCCAGCCACGCAACCTGCCACTCCAGCCACGCAACCTGCCACTCCAGCCACGCAACCTGCCACTCCAGCCACGCAACCTGCCACTCCAGCCACGCAACCTGCCACTCCACAACCTGCCACTCCAGCCATGCAACCTGCCACTCCAGCCACGCAACCTGCCACTCCAGCCACGCAACCTGCCACTCCAGTCACGCAACCTGCCACTCCAGCCACAGCCACACAACCTGCCACTCCAGCCATGCAACCTGCCACTCCAGCCACACAACCTGCCACTCCAGCCACGCAACCTGCCACTCCAGCCACGCAACCTGCCACTCCAGCCACGCAACCTGCCACTCCAGCCACACAACCTGCCACTCCAGCCACACAACCTGCCACTCCAGCCACACAACCTGCCACTGTAGCCACAGCCACACAACCTGCCACTCCAGCCACACAACCTGCCACTTTAGCCAGGCAACCTGCCACTCCAGCCACGCAACCTGCCACTTTTGACACAGAGAAATGGTACCAGCTGTATATAAATATTTTGGGAAAAGTCGGATGGGTGATACAAGCTTCTCGTTTGAAAGATACGAAATGAGTGAACAAACATTCAAGGTGCAATCAATCATTATGGACCTCCTGAAGGGTATTGTTTCAGACAGTGAACTACAATCGATACAGAACACCATGGACAGCCTAAAGTCTAGTGCAAATGAACCGTGGTGGGTCGTCTTTGACAACAAAAGCACGGGACCCAGCGCGAATGGAAACTTCCAAATCAATCCATGCTCACAAGATCCTAGCAGTCAGTTAATCATGGTGGTCTCTCGTATGTACTTCAGTACCGCAGAGCGCAACAGTAGATGGATGAACAATGGCAAGTGCTGCCATAACGGGTGCGGAGAGTGTGTGGCTGGTGTCAGGGTTAGATCTCAGCCTACCTGTACTTGTTGCAGCTGCAGTGGTGTCTTGTGCTCAAGGGAGAGAGCCAAGTCAAATTCCCATCAGAATGATAAACTCACGAGCGTTACGTAAACGCAATAATTATAAGTGTGGGGGGGAGGGGGGGGGAAACTGCATAAGTGCCGCATGTTGTTTAGAGTAATGTGCTGTAACAAGCAATTTTTGTGTATTTCACTTGCTATGAGAAAATCAGCCGTGGCACTATATGATGTTAAAAAAAAAGGGGACGACCCTTCCCTCGCCCCCATCCCCCTCCACCACGAATAGCTAAAATAATAAATTATGGTATAACTCAAGATAGGAAAGGTTTTAAAGAGCGCCAATTATACCAACAGCCGTAGAATTTCCTGAAGAAACATCTTCAGGTATCAGATATATAAATAAACCTGTAACCGATATACGTAATTATTACGTAATATGGAGAGTTAGCTATACTAAAAGCGTTTCCATGGTATTGTTTCAAGTATAATCAGAATTGTGTATCGTTATATATAATTGGAACAGGTGGGGGGGAGGGGGGGGTTCATTTGTGTTTTAAAATTTGCTCACCACTTTTAGCTAGCGAAGTTGTTTTTGTTAAAATGCCTTCACGGCAACAAAAGAGGAAAGCTAAGCAATGAGAGGAATACCTCCTAAATCAAGACTATGAGTTAGAGTCCTACCGAGTTCGGTACAATGCTGATGCTGAACAAAGGCGGGCGTCTGCTCGTAACATGTACAGAGCAAATCTGGAGTCGAACCGATCTTCTAAGAGGCGGGGATATGAACAGAATTCTGAAGTGATACGTGCTTCAAAGAGGCAAAAGATTCAGGCAAATCGAGAAACCAATCAGGCTTCACAAAGGAGTCTATATTGGAAAAACCCTTCCGCTTGCACGTTCAGTGAAAAAGGCGCGATACCAGAAGCATAAGCATGAGGCGGAGACAGCACGCTACAACGGAAATGCAACTACCGCCAAAAGGTGCGTTGTGCATGAAATACTATGGTTTGGCACGCTTCTTTTAGTCTAGAGCAGCTGGAAAAGTGACATAGCTTTAAACATTGTGTTGCTTGGTGATGACATGTACAGCTGTTGCATAACAGTTTTGCTACACAGTATTCTTACTTACATATTATTGATATTAGATGCACTATTTTTGTTATTATGCTTTGCAATACAGTTCAAGCCACTTTTAATGTCACCCCTAGTGATGTAACTGCTTATATGTATTGTCAACTAGTGCACACAAACAATGCATGCAATGGGTAAGAAGTAAGCTTTAGCTACATCTACATGTAAGCTCGTATTAAGACGCCACCGAAAATATGGGCTTTACAATGTATCTAATTACATCATAAAGATAATACTTTATTTTGATTTTCAAAAAGGAGCCGAAGCCAAAGCAAAAGCTGCCGCTTCCTGAATTGGAAGGAGATATCAACCACTGCTATTGGAGAATATATAACTCGGGCAACAAAAAGCGCTGAATCAAGATGAAGTCTTGATACATCCAAATTTCATGACCATTTCAATGGTTCTGCTCAAGATGGCTAAACAATAATTGTTTTGAAATATTTGACTGAAACCAAGTTCAATACTAAAACAGGAAAGCTTCTTGAGAGGTGAAGGAGAAGAGCCAACTGTCTCTACATGTCCATTTATATTTACAATAACCAACGCATCTTTCTACAATTAACTTCTTATATACTTTCATGACTATACATATTCTTTCTATTGTTGTGCACTAATAAAAAAAATGAATGAAACAAGATATAAAAACATTCTCTCTGAGAAAGTTAGTGGTATACAGGATTTGAAGGCAATGGTGTAAAAAGGTAGGAAACAAGGGATTCAAGATACAATAATTATTCCTGTATTTAGCCCTTTGTAGAACGGCATTACATTCATTTCTACACCACCATTGCCTTTAAATCCTATATACCACTAGTTAACTTCCTCAGAGAGAATATCATAGATTTTCTGAATGAGATTTTGTGATATAGTCCCTATAATTAAAAATGAAGGGAACAAGATATAAACAACTGAGAAAGTTGGTGGTATATAGAATTTGAAGGCAATGGTGGTGTAAAAAGAAAGGGAACAAGGGATCAACAATGATACAAAAATTTGAATAGTCCCATCATTTTTAGCACTGTTTTAGTAGTCAGTGATGCACATGTCACATTGATAAATAAATGAGTATTCAATTTTACGCATCATCATTGTCATTGATTCCCTATTTCCTTCCTTTTTATCCAAATCCTATATACCACCAACTTTCTCAGAGAATGTTTTTTATATCCAAGATCCAAGAGTGCCATAAATGCAGCATGCTTTAGACAGGTGGGTTCATTTCAAGGATAGTAAATACTATAATACAACATTCATGCACTGTTCATTGCAAATATACTAATTCCGGGTGACTCAGCTGAAAAAGACAGCATAATTTCAAAATCAATTCACGTTACCTACAGCAGCAGACATGGTTGTTATTACATATCCAGTGAACCCTCCACCATCAGGGCACAGATCTGAAATAAAGAGTTGGCTCCATCAGTTCCATTGAAGAATTACTCCACAAAACCAATGGTTATGGCTGAAATCAAGGTGAAATTCATAGTCAATCCATACCTTGTAGCATTTTAAAGCATACGAGCACATTGATAATCTCCAAAACAAGTTCAGAAGTAGAATGATCAAATTACATGCTACAGTCGATATTGGCCTTAATTATAATTATGCCACATTGAACCCATGCAGCCAATTGCATGATTATATCACTTCAGTTTACCATCATTTGCATACAGTATGCACAAATATAGTCTCACAACTTGCATCTACATGTACTGATCTGAAATACACCAAAAGATCAAATAACATATGGTTCAGCAACTAGTAGGTAGTGTGTAGGGAAGGTGGGAAGGCTAGCTGGGGAGCCCAGTGTGTGGAAGGTGGGGGTGGCTAGTGTGTAGGAAAGGTACATTTGCCTCCCCACTGTCCCTACACTACCTTTCCTACACTAGCCTCAACCTTCCTACACTAGCCTCAACCTTCCTACACTAGCCTCCACCTTCCTACACTAGCCTCACTAGTCTCCCCACCTTCCCTAGGGAAGGAAGGTGGGGGAGGCTAGTGTAGGGAGGGTGGGGGAGGAGCTAGTGTAGGGAGGGTGGGGGAGGAGCTAGTGTAGGGAAGGTGGGGGAGGCTAGTGTAGGGAGGGTAGGGGAGAAGCTAGTGTAGGGAAGGTGGGGGAGGGACTAGTGTAGGGAGGGTGGGGGAGGGGCTAGTGTAGGGGGGTGTGGGAGGGGCTAGTGGTAGGGAGGGTGGGGGAGGGGCTAGTGTAGGGAGGGTGGGGGAGGGGCTAGTGGTAGGGAGGGTGGGGGGCTAGTGAGGAAAGCAAGGTGGGGCAGGTTTAGCAGGGTTTCATCAAGGGTGAGGAGAGAGCAAGTCCCACTTAGTAATGGAACAGGGGATGTCCTAGACATGTTTTCTCTTAGGATGCCATTGTGGTCTGCATGCTTACCACAGATCTTAGATGTTGTCACATAACTAATTAATGTTTATAAAACAAACAGCTGCTAAATTTCATATCTGTATTTCTACATGTACAACAGTCCCAATAAATGACCAGCAATAAGCATATTTGATCCGAAATTGATCAATGTCCGCCTGTATGGTGAAGGCTAGTTGTCCACAGGACATATCATTCAACGCCAGAAAGGGTACAGCAGCAGTTGCCAATAATCTTTTGTTCATATGGCAGCAACAACATGGAAGTTAAACCTCCACTTGTACCAGCCATGTCACCATACTGCCATTAATAATGAATGCCATTAATAATGAATGCCATCACCACAAAAACAGTGGCCATATTATAAGACCACCTGATTATAAGACCTATAAGACCATCTGATTATAAGACAACCTGATTATAAGAACACCCGATTATAACACCACTCGATTATAACACCACCCGATTATAAGACCTCTTGATTATAAGACCATACAGTGCAGCTATCAGCATTGCAATTACGTTACTTTGGCAACTCAAGATAATCCAAAATTCGGGAGGGGGGTGGGGGGGGGGGGGGGGGGGGAAAAAGCTCAAATGAATGTGGGTAAAAGTTTTGTACATGTACACTATCAGTACTACCCATATTCATTTGAGTTGCACACAACAAGTTGCCTAGTGTAATGATGGCCTTTAAGTAAACAATGGTGGTTCTTAATCCATTCAGAGCTTACTTAGATAGTGGTCTTATAACTGAGTGATCTTATTTAAACTTTACTATGGAACATGGAAACATTGGAAAGCTGCTTCTCTGAGAAAGAGATACAAAGACAGCCACCCGCTTTCAGATGTGCAGCGTGCAATAGCCAAAAGACTAAGCCAAGCAAGCCCGCAGCCAGGGAGGGATCAAGGTCCGCTTATGGGAGTAAGGTGTGGGTCCTGGCCACTCCCCGAGGTGACTCCGTCCGGTAGGCCTACTGGCTCGGTACAGGTCACATTATAATACATATCTCAGTGTTGCAGCTGAAGCCTTGAAATGATCATCACACTCAGCCAGACTTGTACATAGACCAATAATTAGAAAGTGTTTTAGTTTAGGTTTACTAATTTATAGACTAGTGTTATACTTTTTTAATTGGAAGTAGGATCGGGACATGTCGGCAGCTAGGTCGATCGACAATGACGGGTCGCTCCCAGCAGAAGAAAAGTGCAAAACACAAGATGTCTTTTTGCCAACTACGAAACGAAAGACAACAGCCGATAGACAGCAGTCAGCTCCTTTATGAACTGAATGAATGGATGAACTGAAGGCAGCAAGGTGGTATGCAATTCTTGCTGATGAAGTGACATCCCACAACATTGAGCATCTCGCCATCTGTGCCCGGTTCGTTGATCAGAACAATGACATTCGGGAGGAGTTCTTGGCCTTCATCGGTCTTGACAGAATCACTGGTGCAGAGATTGCTGATGCCATCATCAAGTTACTTCAGGACAATGATGTTCCTGTTGCAAACATGCGGAGACAAGGCTAGGATGGTGCCAGTAACATGTCCTCTGCTCGTGTCGGAGTGCAAGCACGGATCCAACAAGCTGCTCCTCTTGCCATTGTAGCGGACACTGTTGTAGCATGACAGTATACGGACACATAGTAATCTGGTGCATGTTTGTAAAGGTGTTAAATAGATGCACGCGCGATGGGTGCATATATGTTGAGTTACTGTGTGTTGAAGTGAGTGATTGTTCACTGTTGTTGTGCAACTATAATCAAGTTGACCCTGTTACAAGTGGCGTAGTCGGCAGGATCATCTCAAATGGCATCGCGTCCTTTAGTGTTACCCGATAGTTTCTCTGGAGAAGGGAACTGGTCTCAGTGGATCTACCACTTCGAGAACGTAGCCGAGGTAAATGAGTGGGAAGATGCGAAAAGGGTACTCTGGCTGAAGGTGCGCTTGACCGGGCGTGCACAAATTGCGTATCAGCAGTTGTTCGACATAACAAGGGCCAACTACGATGATACGAAAAAGGCACTTAAGGAGCGTTTCGAACCCGCTAGTCAGACCGCACGATATCTAGCAGAGTTTGAAAATCGACGGAAGAAAAAGACCGAAGGCTGGGCGGATTTCGCGGAAGACTTGCGATCGTTAGTAGAGAAGGCGTACCCGGCTCTCCAGGAAGAAGCAAAGGCTCAGATTGCTCTTTCACACTACCTAAGACATTTGGATCAGCCGATGACTTCTTTCAGTGTGAAGCAAAGAACACCTAAGTCCTTGGATGAGGCAGTAAGCGCGACTCTGGAAATAGAATCGTATCAAATTGGACTGCCGAAGATTGAGTCCAGCGCTGTGGGCATACCTCTTATGGACAGCAAAACACATCCTGATCTGGAAGAGGCCGAGATCGGTACAGTGGCTTCGCGTTCGTCGTCGCAGTTGCAAGACGGTTTGGTCCATCAGTTGCTACAGCGTCTGGACAAAATTGAACACGAACTTCGAAGACCCGAGCGGGAGCGTGATGAAAAGGCATCTGATGGGCAGTGAAGTCCTCGCTCCGTAACTTGCTGGAACTGTGGTCGACGGGGGCATGTGAGTCGGGAGTGTTACAAGAAGCAAAGGCATCAGGAAAACTCCAAACCCTCCGCGCAGTGAGCCAACGCCCCGAGGGAAATGAAAACAAGGCTCAACTAATCGGTATTTCTACTCTTTCACACACTTTCACAGTCACGGGGCAGCTAGGACAGGGGACAGCTTCGCTAATCGTGGACACTGGGGCTGGGATTACACTACTTCGACGGGACGTTTGGAAAGGAGACTTAAATGGAAAACTGCTTCCCTGGTATGGCTGCAAACTGGTAGGTGCCAACGGAGGCACACTAAATGTTGTTGGAATGGTCAGAGCGATGCAACTTGGACTTGGGGGTAAAATGTTTGCAGTAGATACAGTGATTGTGGAGTCGTTAACAAGTGAAGGTATCTTAGGTCTTGACTTTCTAGAAAAATATGAGTGTATCATTGATGCAGCAAATGGAGTACTCACCTTGGGCGACAGTGGCTTACACATTCAACTCCAAAAAGCGACACGGAGCAAATCAACAGAGCCAGCGCTACCAGTACACGTTTGTCTCGATGACACCATAGTCATCCCACCACGAAGCGAAGTACTTACTTTTGCAACAACTTCTGCAGATGTACGAGGGACATGGCTTGTAGATGAGCAGACCACCAAGAATAATGTTGCAGTACGTGTAGCAAGGGCCATTGTGCATCCTCAGGACAGCAAAGTTCCGGTTTGCCTCCTCAACCCCAGGGATGTACCTGTTACAATGTACAAGGGCATGACAATTGGGGAAATAGAGGAGCTACGCAGCAACGATGTTCCTGTGGACAATGTGCAAAAGGCCAACACTGTGACTAAACTTGATCCAAAGAAAAGGCAGATGCTTCTCTCTCTGGCGGAAACAATTGGAGCACATGTCTCTAAAGAAGAACAAGTACAGTTTTCCAATCTTCTTCTGGAGTATGGTGACATATTCGCCTCAAGCAGCACTGATTTGGGTCGAACTGGTGCCTTGAAACACTGCATCAAGACTGGGGATTCAAACCCCATTAGCCAACCAGTCCGTCGTTTACCACCACATCGAAAGGAGCAGGTGAATAAACTTCTACATGAAATGCAGGAGAATGACATCATTCATCCATCCAGTAGTCCATGGGCATCACCAATTGTGCTGGTGCAGAAGAAAGATGGGAGTGTGCGGTTTTGCATCGACTACAGGAAACTTAATGCAGTCACTACGAAAGATGCCTATCCGTTACCGCGCATTGATGACACTCTCGACACTCTATGTGGTTCCAAGTGGTTCAGCACCCTTGACTTGCTGTCAGGATAATGGCAAGTAGAGATGTCACCAGAAGACCGACATAAAACTGCATTCTGCACCCCACAAGGCTTGTTCGAATTTAAGGTCATGCCCTTTGGTCTGTGCAATGCTCCGGCCACATTCCAACGGTTGATGGACCTGGTGTTGGCAGGTCTGCAGTGGTCCAAATGCCTTGTATATCTGGATGATGTAATCCTGTTAGGTACAACATTTGGGGAACACCTGGATAATATCAGAGCAGTGTTTGACCGTATTCGACAAGGGGGGCTTAAGCTACGAGCAGACAAGTGTTGTTTTTTGCAGAGGAATGTTAAATATCTTGGTCACCTGGTAGGAGTTGATGGATTGCAAGTAGATCCTGACAAAGTGGGAAAAGTGGCATCCTGGCCTGTACCTCAATCTGCTCAGCAAGTTCAACAGTTTCTTGGCTTTGCCAATTATTACAGAAGGTTCATTCAGGGATTTGCTGAAGTGGCTAAGCCACTACATCGCCTAACGGAACATGCTGTAAACTTCAGTTGGACTGCGGAGTGTCAAGAGGCATTTGAAAACCTTCATAGTCGACTGACAAGGGCACCAATACTGGCCTTTCCGGATTATACATTGCCATTCGTATTGGATACAGATGCCAGTGATCTGGGGATTGGTGCTGTACTCTCACAAGTCTCTTCCCTTGGACAAGAACAGGTGGTGGCATATGGCAGTCGTCTGCTAAGCAAAGCTGAGTGAAATTACAGCGTTACACGCAGAGAGTTGCTGGCTGTTGTAACATTCACCCGACTATTTAGACCTTACCTGTTGGGTAGACGCTTCACCGTCCGGATAGATCATAGCTCTCTTCAATGGATTCAAAACTTTAAAGAACCTGAGGGACAGCTTGCAAGATGGCTGGAGCAGTTACAGGAATACGACTTTGAAGTTATCCACCGGAAGGGAAGAAATCACAACAACGCAGATGCCCTTTCAAGACTTTCGGAGGGTGATAGTCCTCAAAGTAACAACATCACAGTTGTAAGCATCGATAGCCCAGTAGTAGAGAAGAGAAAGGTAATGAGAGAAGAACAACTACAGGATGATGTTGTGGGACCGGTGTTGAAGGCTGTAGAAAGTGACCTGTTACCCAAAAAAGATGAGTTGAAACAATTTTCAATTGGGACTCGTCGTCTATTTCAACTATGGGATCAGCTGAAAGTTAAAGGTGGAGTCCTACATCGCAATGTCGTTGGAACTAAGGAAGTGAGACCTTGTCTTCAGCTAGTTGTACCAATGTCTCAAAGAAAGATAGTTTTGGCAGAGCTTCATGAAGGCGTGACTGGCGGACACCTGGGTCAAGAGAAGACCTTAATGAAGTTGAAAGAGCGTTTCTACTGGCCTGGACACTGGAACGATGTGCAAAATTGGTGCAATACTTGTGCAGCATGCATCTCCAGGAAAACACCAGCTCCTAAGCAGAGAGCCAGTCTTCAATCTATCCTGGTTGGCCAGCCAATGCAGCTTGTGGCAGTTGACATCCTTGGTCCACTCCCAGAGAGCGGAAATGGAAACTCCTACATTCTGGTAGTAGGTGACTACTTCACTCGCTGGATGGAAGCATACCCCATCCAAAACCAGGAGGCAGTCACAGTTGCGCAAAAGCTAGTGGATGAGATATTCTGCCGCTTCTCGGTACCAGAACAGTTGCACTCGGACCAAGGTCGCCAGTTTGAATCAGCGGTGATTAAGGAGATATGTAACCTGCTTCATATTGAAAAAACTAGAACCACAGCATATCACCCACAGTCAGATGGACTTGTAGAACGATTTAACCGAACCTTGCTGAGTATGCTTACTACCTGTGGAAGAAGTCACCCTTTTGAATGGGAGGACCACATTAGGAAAGTTTGCTTTGCCTACAACACGAGTGTCCAGGCGACAACAGGCTATTCACCCTTCTTCCTGATGTTTGGTAGACAGGCCAGACTTCCTATTGATCTCATGTACGGAACTGAATGTGGAAACTCTGTTACTAAAACTGTTCCAGAGTATGTGACCAAGCTGAGTGAAGCGTTTGTAGAAGCTTATGCTGCTGTTCGTGATACAATGGGGGCAAAGCTGCAGAGACAGAAAGAATTTTATAACAAAAAAGTCCATGGTGATCCACACAAACCTGGTGATTTTATTCTGTTATTCAATCCAGCTGTTCCTAAGGGTGGATCACGGAAGTTTCATAGCCCCTGGACTGGTCCTTTTAAGATTGTGGAGAGAGTGTCTGAAGCCACATACCACATCCAGAACACAGTCGATGGGAAGACCTCCATAGTACACTTTGACCGTCTGAAGAGATGCAGGCCGGATATTCGAACAAATATTAAACAGACGAAAAAAGATAATTCTCCTACATGTGGGTCAACAGCAGGCAAAGATCCTCCTGGCACACACATGGAACTGCTAGATGATGACCAACCTACACATGTTCCAGAACATCCTCAACCTAATGCTGTACTGAATGAAGATCCGGAACCAGAAGAAGGTCCAGAACAAGATGATGATGATCCTCACATTATTGTCCCACAACCTGGAACTGCTACCCGTTACCCCACACGTCAAAGACGTGCACCAGATTATTACTAGAATACAGGACGTATTCTCATAAAAGGGACACTGTGTAGCATGACAGTATACAGACACATAGTAATCTGGTGCATGTTTGTAAAGGTGTTAAATAGATGCACGCGCGATGGGTGCATATATGTTGAGTTACTGTGTGTTGAAATGAGTGATTGTTCACTGTTGTTGTGCAACTATAATCAAGTTGACCCTGTTACACTGTTGTTTGAACCTTGTCATCAGCAAGTCTTGCTCCCTACCAGACATCTGCAATGAGATGGATCGGCTTGAGCACTGCTGTCGGTTCTTCTTGAACAGGCCAAAACGACGTGGAATCTTGGAGCTGCATTATTATCACTGAGAATGTTCCAGATTTCACCTGGGAGGAAGCCACTCTTAGATCTCCGCAGAACCCGCTGGGCTAAACGCCACAGTGCCTATCAGCATTTTCTACCAAGCATACTCCATTATCCAAGCCCTTGAGCTCATTGGATATTGCCATCATCTGGACAAGTATGGGGACAAGTATGCTGACTGGGACACTGTAAGCCGCTCAGAGGCCCAACAGATATTAATAACTTCAATCACATCATTTGCCTTCATTGTGTCCCTTATTTGCGTGTACCAATACCTCTCTCATCTAGCTGGAATCACTGTGACGCTCCAGAAGAGATCCCTTGATATTATGGCTGCCCACGAGTTGATTGCAGAGGTCACTGCAACATATGAAGGTGAGAGGAACGATGTGGACATCAGTTTCATGCACATCTACCAGCAAAGTGTCCGAATTGCTGAAAGTGAAAGTGTCGGCACTACTCCAGAAACGCCCCGAGTAACAGGTTGTCAACAGCACTGCAGCAATCCTTCAACATTTTCAATGGAGGACTATTTTAAGAAGACTGTGGCCATCCCTCTCCTCGACCACATCATTACATCAATGAAAGATCGCTTCTCAGCAGCAGCTATTGTGGCATCATCCCTGCTGGGAGCTATACCATCCGTGTGCGGTTCAAGAGAAGTTAATATGGAAAGAGCCATTGAAAAATACAAGGATGACTTGCCCTGAGCTAACTAAGGAGGTGGAAAACACAGTATTCTGGAATGCCTGTGGACCTTCGGCCGAGTACTCCAGCTGCAGCCATCAAGGACTGTGACAGTGATCTGTACCCCAATGTCAGAGTTCTTCTGCAAATCGCCTGCAAACTGCCTGTGACGTCCTGTGAATGTGTGCGGGGTGCTAGTGCACTTCGAAGACTGCACAACTATATGAGAGCCTCGATGGGAATGAGCCGTCTTTCCAGCCTTGCTCTCCTCCATATCCGTTATGATATGGACATGGACTTAGATGAAGTCATCACACGCTATGCCCATTTGCACCCAAGGAAGCTTGACCTTGACTCCCTCAGCCGCCCTTGAATTCAATTGCAACACTCTGTCACTGTACTTGTGTGTATAATTATATCCTAGGTTTCATGTATAATGTAGTATTTCATGCATGTAGAAGCCATTCAGTATGACAGCATTGGATCAGAAGCATTGTGTTTATGGAACAGGAATAATGAAACGAAGATCAATTTCAAAAAATTGGCTGCTAGTATTCAAGTAGTTTTTTTTTTTGTTGTTGTCGTTTGGTCTTCGGTTGTGTCAAGGGCCCGGCTAGTAAGGGCCTAACGGAATTACTTGACTTTTACGTAACACTGACTCAACAAAACATCAGGCCGCTAACAACAATCGCTGTGGCTACCAGTACCGAAAATTTCTATAGTACCGGCAATCGTAAATCAGAGACGTACGCTATACGCCACACGGAACACTCTTAACATGCTGATCTCTCAATTCTGGGTTTCAACATATACAACCATACAAACTGCTGAACCTAAGCTAAACTAAGCCCAGCTAGACCGGGGAACAGTTGGCTGATCCGCTAACAAATCTAGCTAGATCTGGATGTATGGTCTTGCAACGCACGCTAACCAACAGGAGTTGTGAGAACAAAAAAAAAAAAAGACAAGTGATGTGCGATTTGAACCTCTGATCTTGTACTGTACATCATAGCCAGCCACACTACACATGACCCGCAGTAACAATTTGAAATCTACTGGACGTACATACTACTTAAGTGTAATTATTCATGAGCGTACCAGCTTCATGCAGTTTTGTGCTCTTTCCAATTGTAGTGTGTCTCTCAAGACGTAATTATTAACTCATTATTAATGATTACGTCATTAATTTACGATTGCCGGTACTATAGCAGAGAAATTTTCGGTACCGGTACCGGTACTCTAGCCACAGCGTAACACAACACAAACGCAAGCCACGTGCGCACACGCCACATCCGTACTATGCGCAGATCCGTTGTTTTGCAACTGGAATTAGGTTTGGAGCCGAAAATCAAAATCCCACTCCCGAATTTTCACCCGTATTCCGCCCCAGTAAAGTTTTGTTGATAATCAACCACTGAGGGTGGGAAAATCAACTGTGAATTTTGTTAAAAACCTGGCTCGCCATACAAAACCCAGGGCTGGAAACAGGGTTGCCGAAGGCCAGCCCGGCCTGCCAGGTCGGCCTGCCAGGCCGGACATTTAGCTTGGCCTGACAGGCCGGACCGTGACCTGACAGGCCGGCAGGCCGGGATCCACCCACTTATTATAATAAATTATTAATTATGGGACAGTTTCCGAGATAACTTCCTATGTTTTATAACATTATAAAATAACATTTGAATTGCTGTATCTGCCGAACAATAAAGGCTATCGACTTCCTATTTTCAACAATTGCCCTAGGGTAAAATACATGTACATTTTTGTGTCTTGCACTTGCTCAGTACCATCATTGAAACGTTCGATACCCCTCCAGGTTCAAACCCAACATAACTTTCTGTAGGAGTAATCAAATCGCTTCAAATTCGGTTTGTAGGTAGAGAGGTCCTATATATATCTATTTTTATGCCATCCGTTACGGAGATATAGTTGAACAAACTATATGTGCACTTTTTCCCGCTCGATACGCGGCAATGATATAATCACCACCTCCCATACTTTGAGCGGGACGCGATTTGCCCAAATCATCGGTGCGAATCGAGCGGGAAAATGTGCACGTACGTAGTTTGTTCAACTATATCTCCGTATAATGGATGGCATAAAAATTTAACGAACAGAAAAAATCGATAGATATAGGACCTCTCTACCTACAAACCGAATTTGAAGCGATTTGATTACTCCTACAGATACAGAAACTGAGTCTGAGATACATAATATGCAGTGATGCAAACAGCGCGCTTGCTATCTAAATACTTGTAATTAACCATGCATTGTGCTTCAGCATGACACACGCCTCCAAACGTTGAGGGAGAAGGTTCCATCTCTGGCGCTGTTGAATCAGCTCAGCTCGCGAAAACACCCGCTCGGATGGTATGAATTTTTAATAAATTGTTTAATAATATCATAATGTTTTGTGGTTAGCCATGAATTTTTAATAAATTGTTTAATAACATCAATTTATCCGACCTGGCAGGCCGACCTGACAGGCCGGGGCTGTCAGGCCGGCCGGTCACAGGCCGGACCCCGGCCTGACTTTCGGCAACCCTGGCTGGAAATGCGATATTTTGTAAAATGATGCATTTGATATCTTTCCTTCCGCCTGCTTTGATGACAGAGTAATAATAAGGCGCGTAAAATCATTATCACGTGAGCTCATCACACCACGGCACTTTCAAACCCTAGCTACCACCACTATTAACAACACAGGTAACTTCCACCTCCCCCTCGTATTCGTATTGTTAATGTAGCTTACCTAACCTCTGCCACTGCAGCTCCTCTCCAAATATAGATTGTAATTTATGGAGATCACGGGCGGAAATGTATTATATAGCAACGGACACGTGACTAATTGCGGAAAGCGGGAACTCGATCCTTATCTCCGCCTCCCAAACCGGCCTGACCATAAGTAATAGATGAACGTACCGTATGTCTTGAAAATCAATGGCCCGACCAAACATCTTTATGAGCTGTATGGTATTATCCTAATAAACACGGGCACCTGTAATAAAGAACCCGTCGAGGCTAAACCAACAATTTACAATTACATCGTTTACATGTGGTTATGTTAGTAACCTATAACCAAATTGGCACTCATGCACATTGGCACCCGGCCGGCACCCATGCGTATTAAATTTCAACGGTACTACATGTGGTACGTTACATATATCATATAGGTAGCCGTACATGTATCAGTACCAAAGCCACAATCTACCTGGCGCCCGGCAACATATGCAACACCCTTTTCATCGCGTGATCTAGTTTCATTAAAAATGATGTTTATCGTTATGGACGCCATGATGGTGCACAGCTGGTCTATGAAAAGATGACTGGAAAACTGTGTTTGGAACAAATCCACTGGGATTTCAACGTGGTCATTGTAATGTGCTTTCTGGAGATCGCAGCAATGTATCCATCCCTACGTTTCATGCTCATTTTTTTAATCTCTAGGACCTTTCTTGATCACACAAATAATTCGGTAGAATAAAGCATCTTTATTGCGCTCGGAACGATTGGAACAGCCTAGTACTAAGCACAATACCATGGCTACCTGTGCACCATCATGGCGGCTGATAATTTCATATTAATTCACATGACTTGTGACGTCACATGAAAGGGGTCTATATTATGTTGCGAGTCTGCGAACGGACTGCTGCACGGATCGACAGATATCATGACGACTTTTTAAAAAATACGGACTTCGCAATTGCCTGTTTCATACTGACACACAATGTTGTGTGTGCATATATTATTTCATTCTGAATGAGAACACTGTCGGTTACGTCGTGCTTGTTTGCTATATACGTTACTATAGATACAGGCCACGTAATGTCTGCTGGTGCGCATTATTTACCAAATCTGCGGCCCACCTATTAATACCCCCGAGCAATAATACTGAAGCAGCATTTTTGTGTGGGTGTGGGAGTCGCAATGAATTTCAAATGCGGTCAACACTACTCCGCTCCCGCCCCTTCATCCACATACACACCCCTGACCCTAGCAAGTAAAAGGTTGTACCTGTGTGTACTAGTAAACAAATAAACATCTGAATCACTTCCATGTATTAAAAAAATATATAGTAACAAACAAACAGAGAAAACACATCTTTACGGGTATCCCTCACAGCTAGAGATGATCACAAAACAACAAGAAAAAAAAACACGTAGTACCAAACACGAGCACAACAAATAGTTACGAATTCGGCAACAATTCCTCCGCTTCGCACCGATCTGGCGTGGGGTCAAGATTGCTTCCCCCAGCCAAAAAGACGTCGTCCGCATCAATTGGCTCAATACCCCGAGCAAACGCTGTCACGAGATGCCTATGTACTCTGAGGGAGGGGGGGGGGGGGGGGGGGGGAAATAAAATAGCATTACAGCAAACTTCTCCCTGCTCCTTGTGTCAATGCACATGTACAGTGTGTTTGTGTGTGCATGTGTGCATGTACACATGCATGTGTGTGTGCATGTGTGTGCATGGGCATACGCAGGGGGTCGATGGGTTCAAACGACCCCCCCCCCCTCCCAAAACGAGCTCACCATCACGCTTAAACGTTTTACTATTTGTTAATTAACTGACCCGTATTTACAACATGTATACATAGAAAAATGTATGCATATACGTACATGTAACAATTATGTAATACATAATTTTGCCTTACATCCCAAAAGGTCACCTTTTAATAAAATTCGACCCCCCCTTTTCCGAAGGCTGAGTACGCCCATGGTGTGTGGTGTGTGTGTATGTGTGTGTATGTGTGCATGTGAGTGTGTGTATACATGTGTGTATGTGTATGTGTGTGTACGTGAGTGTATGTGAGTGGATGTGTGGATGTGAGTGTGTATGTATGTGTGTATGTGTGTATGTGTGTATGTGTGTGTGTATGTGTGTATGTGTGTATGTGTGTGTATGTGTGTGTATGTGTGTGTATGTGAGTGTGTATGTGTGTGCATGGTGTACAGGTGAAGGGGAGGAGGGATGATGGTTACCTCACTTCGATGTCGTTACAGTTGAGCAAGTCACCATCCACCGACCAGTGGCTGGCCGGCTCCAGCATCTCGTCTGAGATCTGCCGCTGACGAGGGGGAGGGGCCATCCTGTTATTGGTGAGCTCATCGTCATCCACCACCTCCTGGAGGGGGAGGAGGAGGAGGAGGAGGAGGAGAAGGAGTAAAGGGGGATCGAGGCTAGTTATGTGTGTGTGTGTGTGTATGTTCTAGCCATGTGTATGTGTGGGCTTTGAGGTAGGAGGAAACAGGGTTTGTGGTACATATAAGAAAGGGGGCCCTGCAAGTACTTATAAGTGAGAGGGGGGAGAATGGAGAGAGGGGGGAGAGGGGAGAGAGGGGAGAGAATGGAGAGAGGGGGAGAATGGAGAGAGGGAAGGGGAGAGAAGGGGGAGAGGGGTTAGGGGTTAGGGGGAGAGGGAAGGAAGAGATGGGAGAGTGGGAGAGGGAGAGGGAGAGAGAGGGAGGGGAGAGAGAGTTAGGGGAGAGAGAGGGGAGGAGGAGAGGGGGAGAGAAAGAGGGGGAGAGGGAGAGGGGAGAGAGAGTGGGGAGACTGGGAGAGGGGTAGGGGAGAGGTAGGGGGGGTCTGCGAGTATAGGTACGTGCCTTGAAGGAGGGGGGAGCTCTAGGTGATCTTGGAAAGGGAATGGGGTTGGATGAAGGGAGGTGGTGGGTGTGGCTTTATACGAAAGCATTATATCATCACTCTGATGCACTTGTTAAATTACATGTACATCACATGCAGGCACCATGGCAACCTCTGGGTCCCTTATACAGTATCACATATATATATAGCTTCACAGACATAGCTTGTGGTACAATTGTACATGTAAACGGCATGTGTGGATGAATGAGGGGTGTGCTTTATTTGGAATCAAGAGGACAAAGGGTATGGTACATGTACCAGCTAGCTGCCAGCCATGTGGTGGCTTTCTCAGGATCTCAGGTGTGTGGTGTAACTTTGTGGTCTTGCCAGAAGGAAGTGTGTGAAGCCATGCATGTTCATACTCTCTCACCTCAACAAGGTTTCCATATTCCCTTTCGTTCCGTTCGTTGGTCGCAGGTCTGAGTATTTCGCGAAACTTGAACTCTTTAACCCTTTCAATGCGCACTTGCGACAGCTCAAACTATATACCACAACAAAAGAGTCAATTAAATGGACACCACACTTATAAACAAACATCGATGATATCTAGAAGTGCCCCTAATTTGACTAACCCACCCCCTGGTGTACACATGCCATGTCAGAATAAAACTACATGGCATGCCATTTGGTGCAGAGGGAAGACTTTTATTTTTGCCCACTCCCTATATTCATATTTATATATATATATATTCCGAAACCCACCCCCTGTTGCAAACTTGGCGGTAAATCCCTGAAGATACAAATACATCTATAATATCCCTCAGGTCTGTACATGTGTGTGTGTGTGTGGGGGGGGGGGGGAGTACAATACTACCTACATTACAGGTGGAGATACCAACCTGGGACTCCCCCTTCCGTTGCCGAAGGATCCACCTGACTTGTTGCACTTTGGAGCATCTGGTGACCATGATGAGATCTGTGCACCCGTCGCCGAGGTGTCCCCATGGAGACAGGCCGTGGGGTGCCTGGTGTACGCAGCAGACGTGTGGACAGGCCACGACGCTGCAGAACTGACCCCTGAGGGTCTTCCACTCCCGTTCATCCATCCCTGAAGATAACCGAATGTGCACGTGTGTGCACATGTGTGCGTGTATGTGTGTGTGTGATTGTGTGTGTGTGTGATTGTGTGTGTGTGTGTGTGTGGTGGGTGTATGTGTACATGTGTACATGTGTGCACATGTGAGTGTGGTGGGCATGTGTACATGTCCACATGTGTGTGTGGTGGTATGTGTAATTGTGTGCATGTGTGTGTGCATATATGTGCATGTGTGTGGTGGGTACATGACAACACCACCATATCAGTCATCACTATTCATTGACTAATCTCACTTATCCCATCTGAAACCTGTCTATTACACAACTTTAACCCTTTGCTTCCCTCTAACCCTTCCACAATTTTAACCGATACTACTTTAAACGTATATTCCCTCTTCCACAAGTTTAACCTCATGACTCCCGCCTTGTCCTTTAACCCTTTGTTCCCTCCCACAGCTATAACCCTTATCTGATTCCCCCTCCCTCTCTATCCCCCCCCCCCCCCACAATGGCCCCCACTGGCATGCTCTCACTCACTCTCAGTGGTGTCCGCATATGATGCAAGCACAGAGGCACCCCTGGCGTTAGTGGCACTAGGGGACTCCAGGCTGGAGTCAAAGTCACTGCACAGGGAGCAGCGTCCGAAGCACCTCTGCCTGTGGGGAAGGCTGGGGGACTGTGGCTCCTCCATGGGAAGGTAAGATATCTCCGCTTCAAAGTACCTGCGCCGTAAGATGGGTGGGAAGTAAGGGGTGGAGCTAAGCACAGGTGGGTGAAGCTAAGCATAGGGAAGTATAGGTGGGTGGAGCTGAGTGCAGGTGGGTGGAGCTAAGTACAGGTGGGTGGAGCTAAGCACAGGTGGGTGGAGCTAAGTGCAGGTGGGTGGAACTAAGTACAGGTACGGAGATAGGTGCTGGTGGAGGTAGCCAGGTAGGTACTATACAATGGTGGATTGGGAGAGGAGTGGGTGTGCCAACGTGTACACACCTCTGAGCAAACAAAGTTTTGACAGCCGCGATATCAAACTTTCGGCTCCCCAGCCAGGAGAACTCATTGCTGGACTCAGCAGTGTCGGACCAGAAGCCATAGCTGAGTGGGCCGGCTGAAAACATGAGAAGCCTTCCGTTTTGAGTAACACTTGAAATATCCATAGGAGTGCTGCTACCTGTGATGATGTAATAGTGATGGTGATGGTGTGGTAGTGATGGTGTGATAGTGATAGTGTGATGTGTTAGTATGATGTGATAGTAGTGATGGTGTGATAGTGATGGTATGATAGTAGTGATGGTGTGATAGTGATGGTGTGGTAGTGGTACTCCATCCACCTCACTCCTCCCTACCCCCTCCTCCCTCCCCCCTCCGAGCCCTCCCCCCCCCCCCCCCCTCCTCTCGATGTTAGGCTGCTAGTTGTGTGCGCCTAGTAGCATGTACAGCTCTTCTTACACCCGATGAAAGCTGATGAGATGTCCTTATAAATGAGCAGGGGGAATGGTCGTTAATGTTGTGTCTAACAGGGAGGATGCACCGCTAATCATAGCCCGCCCGCACAGACACGCAGCTGTTCGTACACACATAGAGGTATTGTGTCCACTAAGATGGTGAGCTTCTATAAGGAAAGGAGGAGGAGGGTTTAGGGAGGTGAGGGGTGGGAGGGAGAAACGGGAGGGGGGAAGTGGGAGGGGCCAATAGTCAGGTTCATGGGCATGCAAAACCTTTGTTTGAAATCCATTTCCAAGTACACAGGACTAGCTTTAGCCACACTGGGTACACACTACAACACTTAAGGTATGTTGAGTTACATGTACAGTCATTTTCAAGAGGGAATAGTTGTTGGCCCAAAGATTGAGCTATTGGGTATGGACCCCCTTGGGAGTCTTGAGGCATGCATGGTCTGTGGATGGGTGGAGCTACAGCCGCAGCTCACGTAGGGGGGGAGAGGGGAAGGGTGGGAGTGCATGACAGAGTGGTCACAGGGCATGTGTGTTGGAAGTCACGAGGCAGCTACATGTAAAGACATCTTGTTAAGGATTGTGTGGAGCTCTGGGCTGTGAGTTATCAAAAAGCCTTAGGTGGTGTGTAATGCGAAGTTGGGCATGGTATAAGTGTGTGGGGCTTGTACGTTGTGTCCTCCATGTTGTGTGTATGTGTGTGCATGGGTGTGTATGTGTGTATGTGTGTGCATGGGTGTGTATGTGTGTATGTGTGTGCATGGGTGTGTATGTGTGTATGTGTGTATGTGTGTGCATGGGTGTGTATGTGTGTATGTGTGTATGTGTGTGCATGGGTGTGTATGTGTGTATGTGTGTGCATGGGTGTGTATGTGTGTGCATGGGTGTGTATGTGTGTATGTGTGAGCATGGGTGTGTATGTGTGTATGTGTGTGCATGGGTGTGTATGTGTGTATGTGTGTGCATGGGTGTGTATGTGTGTATGTGTGTGTGTGTGCATGGGTGTATGTGTGTGCATGGGTGTGTATGTGTGTACATGGGTGTGTATGTGTGTATGTGTGTGCATGGGTGTGTATGTGTGTGTGTGCATGGGTGTGTATGTGTGTATGTGTGTGCGTGTGTGTGTATGTGTGTACATTGTATGTAGGTGTATGTAGGTGTGTGTGCATGTGTGTATGTGTGCACAGGCTACCCTGCACACAAGGTAGCTGGTCATCATGTCGTGGGGAAAGGTGTGCACGTTTCTGTCTGTTGAACGAAGTGAATTTGAACCTATAAGCTCCTCCCCTCATATAAGCTCCTCCCCTCAAATAAGCTCCTCCCCTCATATAAGCTCCTCCCCTCATATAAGCTCCTCCCCTCATCCTGGAGTAGCCATGTGGTCAGGTGATTAGGTATGAATGAAGGAGTGCTGTCATTCTAAGCATCGTGCAAGTGAAGCAAATTCTATCGCTTTGTTCTTATGGTATGTGTAGTGCTTATACCCACACTCAGAACAAGTGCAGGACTCTGAGGTGATGTGATGTGAGCAGCTGTTCTTTGTATGTGTAAGTGTTATATTCCTCCAAAAGTGGAAACCTGTCCCCCACTAGCTAACATGTTTTCTCCTGGATGAAGGTGTGGGCTCACCCCTTCCAATTATAGGTAGACCCCTCCCCCCAGCTGCTTGTGTTGTGGAGCATTTGGTAGTGGTGATGACATTCTGTCGTGTGTTGTGCTGTCCTCCATTTTATGTGGTAGCTGCACTAAGGTTGCCATGGGTACTTAAGGAGGGAGCAAGGGTGTACAGTGTGGGTAGTGATGGTGTGGTGGTGATGTGGTAGTGATGGTGTGGTAGTGATGATGTGGTGGTGATGTGGTAGTGATGGTGGTGTGGTAGTGATGGTGGTGTGGTAGTGATGGTATGGTAGTGATGGTGTGGTAGTGATGATGTGGTAGTGATGGTGGTGTGGTAGTGATGGTGGTGTGGTAGTGATGATGTGGTAGTGCAACTAGTAGGCCTATATCATGGTGGTGATGATTTAGGTGTGAAAGGTACCAGACCATCGCCCATGTATCACATCACACCATACCACGCCCTCCTCCACAGACCACGCCCTCCTCAATACCACATCCTCCTCCCCAGACCACGCCCTCCTCCATATACCACACCCTCCTCCACAGACCACACCCTCCTCACCTAACATGATCTGTGCGGCTGCTATGAAGGGGTCCTGGCACCCCAGCACAGACCTGGCCAGGGAGTTGCACGCTCCCATGGGGATGATCCCGATGCGAGTGTGTGCCGTCACAGGAACAAACCGTGCCTTCCGCAGGTTGACCCCAGCGTTGTGCTGGGTCTGTAGGAGGAGGCCATTGAGAAGCTCATTGAAGAGGCCATCCCCTCCCACTGCTATGAGTCTGGGGAGGAGAGCAAGGGACGGTGTTCCAGTTATCGTAAGGTTCACGTTGGGATGGGGGTGGGGTGGTGGGTGGGGATGGGTGTGGTCAATAACTAACCCGTCGTATTGGGCCAAGTTTAGCTCTTGCACGACCTCTCGGGCATGATACCTCTTCTGTGTGACTACAGAGGAAAGAAGGTTAAAATGTGTGTGTCAGTGTGTTTGTGTGTGTGTGTGTGTAGTGAGTCAATGCTTGTGTGTTTGTGTGTAGTGAGTCAATGCTTGTGTGTGTGTGTGTGTGCATGTGCGGAGTGAGTTAATGCTTGTGTGTGTGTGTGTGTAGTGAGTCAATGCTTGTGTGTGTGGATGGAGTGCTTGTGTGTTTGTGTGTAGTGAGTCAATGCTTGTGTGTGTGTGTGGATGGAGTGAGTTAATGCTTGTGTGTGTGAATGGAGAGTGTTGTGAACATGCATTCAGTTTGCATGTCCATTTGCTCAAAGGACTGTATTGTTTGTGTGATGTATGGCTGTGGTATGCTGTGGTATGCTGTGGTATGCTGTGGTATGCAGTGAAGAGCGCACATCTTGAATGATACACACACACACGTGTTGCGTGAGCAGCCAGGCCGGCCACACACGTGTAAATGGTCACAATGAAAACTGCCGAGTAAGTACAGTCAGGTGGTGGTGATGGACATGACGATCATGAGGGAGCAGGTGGTGATGGACATGACAATCATGAGGGAGCATCAGGTGGTGATGTACATGACGATCATGAGGGAACATTAGGTGGTGATGGACATGACAATCATGAGGGAGCAGGTGGTGATGGACATGACGATCATGAGGGAGCATCAGGTGGTGATGGACATGACAATCATGAGGGAGCATTAGGTGGTGATGGACGTGACGATCATGAGGGAGCAGGTGGTGATGGACATGACAATCATGAGGGAGCATCAGGTGGTGATGGACATGACAATCATGAGGGAGCATCAGGTGGTGATGGACATGACGATCATGAGGGAGCAGGTGGTGATGGACATGACAATCATGAGGGAGCAGGTGGTGATGGACATGACAATCATGAGGGAGCATCAGGTGGTGATGGTGTGTGTGCACATGTAGCGAGGTGGCCGGGTCACATACTGAGAACATCGGTATGGATCCTGGCCAGTCTAAACCTGTGCTCCAGTTTGGTCCACATTTTGGGTGCTGTTCCATTCCCGCTGACCGGACTGACCACAACAAATAACCTCCTGGGCCTGTTGCCAAAATCTGTGTGTACATGTGTGTGTGTGTGTGCATGTGTGTGTATATGTGTGTATATGTGTGTATGTGTGTGTATGTGTGTGTGTACGTGTGTGTGCACGCGTGTGTGCGTGTGTGTGCATGTGTGTGTGCATGTGTGTGTGCGTGTATGTGCATTTGTGTGTGTGTGTGTTGTGCATATAGATGAGTATGTGTACAAGTACGCAATAGGAGCCGACAGTTATAAATGCGACGTGTGTACATGTACATTTTTACCCATTGCTGCATGCACATGTAAGCGTATGCGCTTATGTACATTTAGGTGTAGGTGTATGTACATATGTACATATATGTAGGTGCATGTATGTACATATGTACATGTATGGAGGTGTATGTACATATGTACATGTATGTAGGTGTATGTACATATGTACATGTATGTAGGTGTATGTACATATGTACATGTATGGAGGTGTATGTACACAACATGTATGTAGGTGCGTTATGTGTATTCATATACATATGTGCATGTACATGTTACTCACTCTGGGTCCGGTAGTAGATCTGGTCAGACCAGTTCTGGCACACCTCCGTGCTGGGGCACTTGAAGGTCGCCTCCCTCAGCTGGCCCGAGGTGCCCGGGACAGACTTGAGGGCGCACAGGGTGAACTCCAGGGCCTCTGAAGGGTGGGCAGTCTCTCTGCCCGCCTTCCGATGTTGGCTCCCCACCACCACAGCGTATATGTCGCTGTACCAAAAGTAATCCTCGTCGCCTTGTTTGGGTGAGGGGATAGGGGGAAAGTGGAGGGGGGAAGGAGGGAAGGAGAGGGGGAGGAAGGAGAAGAAGGAGAGAGGGGGAGGAGAGGGCGAGAGAATACAAATGATGTTGCCTGATAGGTAAAACCCCCTCCCTCACATTGCCAGCATATCTACAAAAAAAACTTGCATGGGTGGGGGTGTTGGTGGATTGACATATGAGTGGTGGTATATAAATGGTACATATTTGTGTAGCACTCCCATCTATGCATAAGAGGTCATCCTGCTTCTGCATGCACGTAGCCTTTGGCATGTGTTGGTATTTGCCTCCTTCCCTCACTCCTCACCCCTCCTCCCCTAACTCCTCACCCCCTCCCCTCACTCCTCACCCCTCCTCCCCTCACTCCTCACCCCTCCTCCCCTCACTCCTCACCCCTCCCCTCACTTTTCACCCCTCCCCTCACTCCTCACCCCTCCCCTCACTCCTCACCCCTCCTCCCCTCTTACCAACCATGTTCCTCTTACTCCAAACTACTTAGTAATCACACATGAATGCACACATGCACACAAACACACTAATGCACGCACCCGCACGCACACGCACACACGCACACACACACACATATATACATATAAACACGCACGCATCTTCACAGTTAATAACACACTTGCCACGCCCTCCATCCCTCCGATATACACAAACATTCACCCATCAATATTTACCTTTCCTATTCCTCCACGTTATCTTGTCCTCCGAAAGATTGACGTCACACGTCTTACCGTTCACCGCCAAAGTCCCAGCGAGGGCGCTGTCCCGCATGGAATACTGGCGACTGACGCTGGCCATGGTTGGCAGTTCGATGGGCGCCCTGTCGCCTGATTGGCTATGGCCGTTAGATATCAGTGGTTCTGAATCGGCATGGGAGTCTCGCGAAGGGCTTTTCTCTTCACTTTCGCCTCTCTCCGGCAAGGGACCCAAGGGGAATGGCTTCGATTTCACTTCGTCAGAAGCTGTCAATTCGTCTACGATATCACCGATGTTGACGGCCATTTTGTTCCTTCTTTCGAGTATCTTGTGTGTCTCGATTCGTCCCCGGATGATGCGATCGCAGGCACAGAAGCACACACCCAAAAATAAAAAATAAAGTGTGCACGTGAACGGGATATAAATTAAAATTCGGTTTGATTGAAATGAGATAAAAATAAAATTAGCCTTTCTTTTTTTTAAAAAACAGACAGAATGTGCGTAGAATCTCGGATATTGGCGTCGATATCTCCGCGGAAATAAGCTTGCCACGCGATAGTGGTTCGAGATATATCGCCCCGTATGTGCAAATCAGAAGCAAAGTTAAACTCAAAACTTTCATATAAATACTACACAAATTTCCTTTTTTTTTTTTTTATAAACTTAACTCTGGGTCGCAAGAAACATGTACGGCTATCGCCCATGACTGATAGCTAACACTCTTGGTAACAAGCAAAAGGGTAGAGAGGGGGGGGGGGGGGGGGGGGGGGGAGAGAACAGTAGATGTAAGTAGCAAGGCAATACTTTAATTAATAAAAAGCATCGTATAATATTCCGCGAGCTGAGCTCCACCTTCGAAATATCATAAACAGATTTGGGGGTGTTACGGGTGGAATTTCTATCATTTACGGTATAGGATTACCGGACAAACAAAGTGCTATGGAGGTGCGGTCGTTGAAAGATTCGAGTTGCGCTACTGTTGCTGCGAACATAGAAGCCTACTCGATGAGCCAACTGCTTCGCTTGCCCTCAGTCCAACGTTACCAGCTATTTGACACCCTGACACTTCTGCAGATATGGAAACTGGAAAGCGGCACGTTTACGGACAGTCTGGACCCGGATGTTGTGTGGAAAGGGCGGAGCGGTGGAGACGCTGTACCATCAGAGCCAAAACTCAATATACGTTTTAGTAACTCGGAGGCGTGTTTTCAGCGTGTATGGAATATGTTGGAGCATATGATGAAAGAGAACAACTGTTCCGATGTGAAGCCCTTGGTGCAATTGCTGTTTTCAAATCAAACGAACGACAGCTTCATAAAACGTATCCCGATTGACCTAAAAAAAGACTTTATCCGTTTGTATGCCTATCGTCAAAAATCGGGACGTGACAGCGACGCACAGGCAGCGCGTGAGCAAGCGGCGAAAGTTGCAGGCGATTGCGCGAAGAGTGTGCTGGCTTTGGTGGTGGAATCTGGCTATCGTCCGTCGTACATTTCGTACAATTCGTTGATGGCGTATCTAGATGCGAACCAGGCACCCCTAGCGGAGAAGCTGCTATCTAAGGTCACCGCCGTTGCTACTCCTGGTGCGGAGATGGCGAAGAAGTGGCTTCCTTCGGTTCTCAATAACGCTATGCCAGCTTTGAAGCTGGGAGTCAAAGGAGACTTCCCTCCAAACATGTACGTCCTTGTGCAGAGAGCAGCAGAAAAAAAGAAACTAGAAGTAGTGAACATATAAACGATGATTAGTATTTGTTTTATAGTAATAGTTGCTTGCAGTTATTTATCCTGTATGCTGCTTGAAAATTTTTATTTTGATTATTATTATACAGTTGTAGGAGGATGGATACTCATGTAAAGATTATAAAAACATGGAACTATATCTACAATAACAGAGGATTGCACAATGTAAACAAAATGTCAGCGGGTATATACATATACCTACACTGCCTATACACTACATTCCACTGACAAATTGGCAGATTGGACCCTTTGCATGAAGGATCGAAAGTACGATAAACGTCACGTCCGGAGTAAAAGCCACAGCGGTTGCCTAGAGACATATTGTGTCACGTTCGCGGACCTTTGCGTAATAAAATGGCAACGCTCGTAGTCATTCCTTCCCGCTCGGACAGTGATCCTTCGGCTGATCCAGTTCCTGGTCAAACTATGCTGCCAACAGTTAGCTTGACCGAGTCTGACATACCCGGAGCCTTGGCTTTAAAAAGGCTCTGGGTATGTCAGACTCGGTCAAACTTACTGTTGGCAGCATAGTTTGATCAGGAACTGGATCGGCCGAACGATCACTGTCCGAGCGGGAAGGAATGACTACGAGCGTTGCCATTTTATTACGCAAAGGTCCGCGGACGTGACACAATGTCTCTAGGCAACCGCTGTGGTTTTTAGTACAAGGGCGGATGTACTCCGGACGTAACGTCACTTCTAATTATGACGTCACGTGACGCACAAACATTCCAGGGCATTCCAGGGCCTTAATGAAAAGGTCCATTGGTTCATTTTAAAATAAATATAATATACGATCCGCATATAAGACAGCATGCAAGATAATAGTACACACTCAATGGCTTAAACATCCGGCATAGGTATCGACTTTGCTGGTATGGGACGAAGGTCCAGCCATGCAAGCTCTACTCACATCCCAAACACCAGTTGCACAGATTCATAGTTTGAGACCACTGGTCTATAAATTGGTTGTTCAATTCATCATTACTTATACATTGATAGTTTCTATGACAACCAATAAGTGCTACATAGGCAAAACAGTTTTCCACTCAGCACATTTGATACTACGTTCTTGAGGAAAAAGAAAACAAACACCAGCATTACAGGTACTTATAACACTAAAAAAAAAATTATCATTTTTCTTTGGTTGAGATAATAATGTGGCTTATGAGCATCATTGGGTACTGTAGTGAGACAAGCAGCTTCTGGGCCACAGATCCACCAGGTGGTTGAATTTATCAGAGGATAGGCTGCTAGCCTGCCCGTATGTCTGCTGGCCATTGTCCGCCCTGCCCCAGACCTCTTTAGACTATTACGTGGTGTTCCAGTATAAAGCACGGTGAGCACAGAATTTTCGGCAACATCTCAAACTCAGATGAGGTTTAGCCCAGGAGTGGGAATAATCCATCGATAGACCTGCAGGCTCCAAAAATGATGGATTTCAAGCCACCATCAAAGATTTATGAATATAATTGGCTTTCACTTTTGGGATACCTGAGCCCATGAAAGCCTAGTTCATCTACTACAGGAATGCCCAGATGGAGACCAACAACTATTTGTATTGCATCATCATCCATCCGTAAACCAAGACAAGATATTGGTATTGCATTTAACCATGCATCTGTCTCTTTGGCAGAAATAGACAAAAATCGAGCTTGACATTTGGTGTCAGCTGCTTTTTTTCAATGAGATGATCACACATTGCTTGTAAAGGCAGACAGGTAAAGGGCCTAGTGGGTCACCCTGTTGAACACCTTCTGCAGATTAAATAACAATGTCATGATAACTGAGAGTAGGAAGAGCTGGATAGCTAAAAGGAAATAACTCTGGAATGTGTTGTTTTGCAGCCTCAAGCATTTTGTCGCTTCTTGTGCTGTTGAAAGAACACTGGTGGGAGGGATGAGCTGCTGTGGGAGGGATGAGCTGCTGTGGGAGGGATGAGCTGCTGTGGGAGGGATGAGCTGCTGTGGGAGGGATGAGCTGCTGTGGGAGGGATGAGCTGCTGTGGGAGGGATGAGCTGCTGTGGGAGGGATGAGCTGCTGTGGGAGGGATGAGCTGC
This sequence comes from Spongilla lacustris, assembly GCA_949361645.1. Taxonomy (NCBI): domain Eukaryota; kingdom Metazoa; phylum Porifera; class Demospongiae; order Spongillida; family Spongillidae; genus Spongilla; species Spongilla lacustris. The sequence goes on from OX442415.1 coordinate 13,913,076, forward strand.
TGTGGGAGGGATGAGCTGCTGTGGGAGGGATGAGCTGCTGTGGGAGGGATGAGCTGCTGTGGGAGGGATGAGCTGCTGTGGGAGGCATGAGCTGCTGTGGGAGGGATGAGCTGCTGCTGTGGGAGGGATGAGCTGCTGCTTCAGCACCCAAGTGGAGTTCCAAAGCCTAGCTGAACTTGGGATAGTAGTAGGCCTATTTTCTTCATAACAGCACAACTTGCAACCTATTCTACTAAACGGCGAAGGGTACACCCCACAGCTATTGGGCGTAAGCCTCCATCATGCTTTTTCAGCCTGGTGAGGGATGCTGGACTGCCTGAATTTCTGTTCGTGTATTGGACTTGGTTTGTGAGTTTGGCCATACAAGCACTGAACATATACTTATCCCCCCCCCCCCCTCCCCCAAAGCCAGCAGAATCACTTGACATATCCACCAAGTGTTGTGTGCTCAGAGACCTGCTGAGGAACATATGGCACAAGCTACATCTCAACCAGTAACTTCATATGGTACAGGTGCTGGAGGTAAAACTGATTCGCGTTGCACAGATGGATGCTTTGATCTAAGGGTAGCAATGGTTTCTGTTGTGTGATCAGACGAACAGCACCTCAGAAATCCCCTTCCTCTAACTCAGGCTTCCCTGATGATGCAAGTTATTTTCTACCTAGGGAACTCGTTATCTACCTGCCACGATGCTAGCAGGATGATATATTGAAATCAATTGGGGTTGGTAGAACTGTAATACAATGGCCAGAAGGATGCTGGGGAATGGAATAGGAAAATACCCCCATGCAAGGGTAGTGACTGGCGGTGGCATTTATAATAAGTTAATAAAGTGCACAACCTCCAATCATTATATGCCTAGGTACAAGTGCATGCAACAAAAGCTTCTAAAGGGTGTGTACATTTTGATGAAGACCATGAATTCAAATAATGAGGGTTTTTTTTTTTTAGATTGGGGGGAGGGGGGAAGGGTGTATTTTTAGAGATATCGACAAATCCCAGGTGTTGATCATAAACAACGAAATGAGCCATTCTTATAAACGACATGGAAAACTGAATTAGTCCATGCCCCATATCTGATGCATGCACATATGCATACATCACCATGGCACAGGAGAAGGGGTTACCTACAGCATGGTCAAAGACACAGACAACAAATGAACGCCCAGTTGCCAGGCAACGAGGCTGATGAGGCCACTTGTTACCAGGCAACAAGGCCAGAACTTTGCTGCCAGGCTTGGTGGGGTTAATCAGCACAGCAAAAACTGCAAGAGACATCATTATACATTGCAATGCTCTCTACAAAGGCTGGGGCTGCAATCAGAGATATAATCTTTATAATTGTGCCAAGTTTGTTGTGCAGAAGCCAGTCAAGGTCCTACCTCATCATCTCACACAATGCACACTGTAAATGTGTTACTTTCTGTTTGATGTTCTACTTGTTTGTTTGTTCTGACAAGAGTTGGGGGGGGGGGGGGGTGTATGTGCATGTATATTATGTGTGTAAACTATCACACATTTTGCATAATCGTAGTCTTTATCTTGTGTTATCAGTTCACATTATGTGCACATCACAAAGACATAGCAGACCACACCCCCTTCCCTCATTAGAGGTAACAGTAACAACACAATAAACCCATACCCCCTCCCCCCTCCCTCCCTCCCTCCCTCCCTCCCTCCCTCCCTCCCTCCCTCCCTCCCTCCCTCCCTCCCTCCCTCCCTCCCTCCCTCCCTCCCTCCCTCCCTCCCTCCCTCCCTCCCTCCCCCTGTACAGGTGCATCAATGTTGTTTCTGCTCCTCATATCCTAATTTACCTCAAGGACTAGTTCAAGTTTAAATGAATTGAGATCACCTAGGCCAAACAAATCACACGGCTTTGCTGCATTCTGGCAAAGAGACCAAGTGAAGGTCGTGTGGAGCTCCTAGTTGCCTGCCACAGCAAGCCTAACTACGCTTAGCAACCACACCACCCATTTTTTTGTGGGACAACAGACTACACATGGAATCTGCTTTCATCAATGGTAATGGTTAGCGTATCCTCATTGGAAGTTGCTGGTGCAGCAACTGCTATGGGGTTAGTTCCAAGGATGCTCTGTCACAGGAGAGATATGACTTGGGGTTACCAGTACAGCCTGAATGAGCAGCACCTGATTTGCTTTGGGCGGGGACCACCCGGCCCAGGTAAAAATGGCTAGCTGGTGACAAGCTTGCAGCAAACTTGTTCACAATGTTGTTTTAACCATGTAAACAAGCTTGTCATTGGCTAGTCACTAGGAAGTATTAGAAACTGCTGTTCCCAGCTTTTTACAAGCTGTTGCGAAGTTGTAGTGAGCCAAAAGAACGTTGTGATGAGGATGTTAATATTCAGAAAACCTTGTGGTGAGAATGTTTAATTTATATGCATTTGTTCACTCCCTGCAGGCCAGGTATACATGTACTAGGTAAATAAAATGTGTTAATGAAATGTCAAAAGGTAAATACAAATCCAAGAACAGCTAGATAATTAAAGGAGTCCTAGAAGTTTACTGATTGATGACTGTGTTGCTGTATTGCTTGTTGTATGACGCATATAGGATCAGTTGTTGATCTGTACCCGCCAACATTTTCAAGCAGTTCATCAAGTGTTATTCCCATTTCAGATGATTACCTGGATTGGATAAAACAGCTACTAGTACTGTGCAAATGCAGTCACAATTAAAGGAGATGGTATTTATTAACATTGCAAAGCAGTTTGTGTCCATATATGCACTCGCACGTCTATGGGTGCGGTCCCCGTTGTAGTGCATAGCATATCATTACAGACCTACAAGAGTTTGTCTGCGAGCCTGATAACAAGAGCCGGTGAAAACCACCCTAGCTGTTTCGTATGGTGGACGCATACCAGTCACAAACTGTACGTGTGATTTTGTATGTAGGTTAGATGTGCGTATTATAGACAAACTGCCCCAAAACCACATCCTACAGTATTTGCCTACACACAGAAGTATCAACCCATCTATGTCACCATTTATTAACTTCAATGCATGCACATATTTTGCATATTCTTTACCTACCAGATCTCCGTCACACCGGACCTTGCCAAATGGTTTAAAAACACTCAGCATTTTGTCTTGAAGACATCTCATAGCAGAAAGCTTGGTCATGGCAGCGATGTCATCAGAACTTCCATTCTTTCTGCAGTCACGCCAACCTCAAAAGAAAGAATTACAAACGTGCAGCATCACGTGCCCATTAAGATTTCGGATGCAATGCAATGCTAGATCCTTTTCATATTCACAGGCTTGTGACAAGCAGAAATACACACTTGCTAGGATTTCAAACAAATATAGTGTAATTGTGTTAATTACTTGTTGATTAGATTTGATTGCATAGCATCCCGTGAAAGACAGGGGGGTACTATAAGTGCATTACTGATATATAGTGTTTAAGTTTTTAACTATAGTTTACAGGTACAAATTAAAGCAACTCCACTCAGCCAGGTAAGGATTACTACACTTAGCATCATACATCACTATAGACATACAGCATGCTCTGGGTTTTAGTTCTAGTGGACACCTGTTATTTAACATACTCACAATTGGCTCTCTTTTGGACTTCACCGGCCTATTCACATAGCCATATGGAATGTGTCTAAGGTACTGAATCTGGAGCGGTCTCATGCATGTATATATTGGTGTAAGTCAACATGACACTAACATATTTAACCCTGAAAAAACACTATCGATACAGGGCTGAATTCCTATACAAGTACTAGTAATCAGGACTGGTACAGGTTTTGCAGGACTGGTTCAGGACTGGTAGGAATTGATCGTGTACAAACATGTGCAGCATCACATGTCCATTAAAATTGGACGCAATGTTGGCCTAGATCCTTTTAGTTTTCAGATTCAAAGGCTTGGTGACAAGCAGAAATACACACTTGCTAGGATTTCAAACAAATGGCGTTGTGACAGGGCAATTCAAGTTGATTATTATGATCTACCAGAATGAAAAAAAGGTACGCACAGGCCTACTAGTAGGTTTAGCCAGATGTACATAGAACTTCAACTGGGCTACTCCCTAATGAGGAATGAGGAACGCAGGCTTGTACTACGTACGTTTGGAAGTACAAACATACATCTCTCGTTCCTAGCCCACCTAGTACATGTAGCCCGACTTTCGCGTTTTGGCGGAAGATAGGGTATCGAGCCTATACCATGATTTGCAAAGGCCTTCATAAAATTAAATACATGTACACAACTGTCCACAGAATCGTATATGATTCTGTGGACAGACGTTTACATGTATTTCTTTTATACTAGTTGCTAGCTTGTATGAATGCAAATGCATGCATATGGAATATGAAGGTCCCCATGCATTCTGTAGAACTAAGTCACTAAGAACACAAATGGGTAAGAAGTCCAGTATTGCGTGCCGGCATAATGTAGTATACTATAGCTGTCCGGCATCCTGTAAGCTACATAGCTATGTATAAAAATACAACATCAATGTGCGTAGCAAACTCATCAACCTCACTGACAATTTGTATAAGCAAGCACGAGTTCACTACAACCATATACATATATGACAAACTACACTGGCAATCTTACAACCTATCTGCAACCTTAAACAACCACATGACAAGTTTGTCACTAACTGCATTGACAACCTTACAATTAACCTTCCACAACCATGACAAGCTTGCTGATAATCTTACAACCACCTACATGTTTATCTTACAAGGTTGTAAACAAGGTTGCCACAACCATGTGGCAGACCTGTTACAATTAAGCTGGCCATTTTTACTTGCACCAGAGGACACATTTGTGGGGAATATTCCCTTTGATAGACAAGCATTTATCAGTTAACATTGAATAGAACTCACTTATAAATGGTCCTACTAGCAGGCCATCTTTGAGAGCTTGCATAGCGTATTGAGCTTACATGATGGGGGAGAACATGCAAATTATGGTAACATTCTCTCGTAGATAGGTCCAATCACGAATGTCAACTTCTTTGGCCCTAATAGCGACAGCCAGTTGCACAGGCCAGCGGTTTCTCAGCTTAATGCTAGTGCTATCCTATGCTTCTTTACTAGTCGCGTCCCCAGACCCTTTACGTTGCCTATACGAGGTGTTTACATTTGCGATAAACATTGCGTCATATTGGTCTGGCTATCACGCGGTGTCTGGAACATAACGGTGAGCTGCACGGAACGGATACCAGATGGTTCGTTTATGTCGTCGAAATTTCAAGTCTTTTCAGGCTGTTTTGATTCTGGTGTGCAATGTACTTTTGGGTGGAACTTTCAACCTTACTTTAACGGTCCTTTTGCAACAACCTAGCCGTATCAACGGTCGGAATGATATAGGGAACGTGCTCGTAGGGGGTCCCACCATCCTGTACATCATCGCGGGGATTATAGCTGACATACGATTTGGTCGATACAAGGTGATCGCTTGCAGCATCTTCGTCAGCTTCGCCCTTCTCTTCATATCTTCGGCGGCCAGTCTGATTTATAATCTGACCGATGCACCAGAATTAACAAGAGTGGCTCCTGTGGATAGCAATAAGTTTTTTTTTGTTATGTTGTATTACTTTTATAGCTTTCGAAGGAACCATTCTCCAGTTTGGATTAGACCAACTTCCAGAGGCAACGTCCGACGAACTAAGCTCCTACATACATTGGTATGTATGGACCTTATGTATAATACAATTACCAATCCAGAACTACTTAATTAAGCCATCAAAAGATACGTGTATAATATTACTGACAGTTTCCATGGTGATCAGTGCTGGGATGCTCGTATTATGCCTGGCACTATATATAGGCGCACGTGGGTGTAATATCCTATTCATACGTGAGCCTCCAAGCGGTAGTCCTTACATGAGTGTCTTCAAGGTACTGCAGTTTGCAAAGAACCACAAGACTCCATTACATCGAAGTGCCTTCACCTACTGGGAAGATGATCCTCCATCAAGATTGGATATGGGCAAGGACAAATATGGAGGACCATTCACCAATGAACAAGTGGAAAATGTGAAAACTTTCTTCAGACTACTCTCTTCTCTGGCATGTATACTTTTGATATACTTTGTGATGTCCATAACCTTACGCCCAGCATTTGTGCTTCATTTTGGGAGTGCGCAACAAAGCAGCTACTCACCACAACCTAATGACCCTATCTATCTAACCATGGCAGGCATCGCATTGTTTGCAATAATCCTCATTCCCCTTCACGAGCTTGTTCTTTATCCATTGCTAGGAAATCGATATCTTCCTAACATGATGACCAAGATCAATATGGCTGCCATCTTGACTTCAGCAAGCCTATCAATCAACCTAATCATTGATGGTGTGGGTCACTACAGTCAAGATGTCCAATGTATGTTTGCAGCTTATTACAACAGCAGCACACTATCTCCAGACCAGGTACAAGCCATTGGCATCGAACCTTTGGTTCTTATTGTGCCTGGCCTTTTGGTGGATCTAGCTGTGTTCCTCCTGTTTACCTCTGTGCAGGAGTTCACTGTTGCTCAAGCACCATTCTCCATGAGGGGAATGATAATCGGGGTCTTTTACTTCCTGCATGGATTTTATCTACTGCTAGGGTTTGTTTATGACCAGATATTTGTTTCAAACCTGACTTCATTGTCATCTCTGCCAAGCTGGTACAGTTGCTGCTCCTTGTACTACACCATTGGAACCATCATTTCTCTCCTTATTACTGTTCTCACATTCCGGACAACTCACAAATACATATATCGGGAAAGGAGTGAAGTTATTAATGAATATCAGTTTATTGAGAATTATTATACCACTTAGTCCATCTCAAAACTGATGCAATGCAAGAATTCCTGTAAATCATTTTTTTAATGTACAGTGCTTCTCACAAAGAGAGGGGAAAATGAGAATGTCCCGTTTTTTAGCCATAACTCTGTAAAAAAAACATGATGTTGAACAAACAATTACATTTTTGGAATCAGCATGTATTTTTGCATCATCCTGTGAATTTATGTTGTATCACGTGATGTGTTTTCGTTTCAGGACCACAACAAGTAACATAGGGTTAAAACAACATTTTTTGTTTATAACTCATGAACGCAATGGAGTTAGTGCTTCAAATTTACAACACAACTGCACCATCATAGTCTGCACGTCTATGAGCAGTTTGATCGTTACGCACCCTCTAGTTATGGAGATCGGTTCAAGATTGTAAAAATTCGAAGGCGGGTAGCGGTTAAGGAGAAAACTCCAGAAAAGTTCCAAGGTAAGGTTTAATTCTTTGTTCGTTACATTGCAAAGTCCCTGCAGTTAATATATGAAACATTTTAAGCGTACCCGTCATAAGTTGCAATTTGCCAAAGTTAAAAATTCCATTATCGGATAGAAATTTTAACGTTTTTCCGTATACGTTAAGGTATTATCGTCCACTTTGACGTCACAACTGATTACATGTAATAATGCAATGGCATGCAGTTTCCAAGTCTTCTGTGATTCTGTTTCTGGTACTTGTTCTTTCCAGAACCTACCTTATACGTACACACATGTATCTGGGGGTACCAGAAATAGATAGCGAAGAAGTTGGGAGGTAGAAGGCGTTACTGTGGTTGTACAAGAGCGGTCGAGCAAGGGGTAGCCAACTCTGGCTCGCCTGTTGAGAACACAAATTTGTAGAATAGGCCTTATTTACTGATACAGTTTAAGAGTTATTCTCGACAAATCACAACAACGCGTCATCACTACAATGACATCATGTTTTGATACGTCATCAATAATCAAAATTTCTATCCGATAATGGAATTTTGAACTTTGGCAAATTGCAACTTACGATCGCAATGAGGATAAGAGTACAAAGTTCCATATATTAACTACAGGGACTTTGCAATGTAACAAATAAAAAATCAAACCTTACCTCGGAAGTTTTCTGAAGTTTTTTCCTTAATCGCTACCCACCTTCAAATGTTTATAATCTTGAAGCGATCTCCATAACTAGAGGGTGTGCAACGATCAAACTGTTCACGGACATGCAGTCTATGATGGTGCAGTAGTGTTGTAAATTTGAAGCCTTAACTTCATTGCGTTCATGAGTTATAAACAAAAAATGTTGTTTTAACCCTATGTTACTTGTTGTGGTCCTGAAACGAAAATGCATCACGTGATACAACATAAATTCACAGGATGATGCAAAAATACATGCTGATTCCAAAAATGTAATTGGTGTTTCAACATCATGTTTGGTTACAGAGTTATGGTTATGGCTAAAAAACAAGACATTTTCATTTTTCCCTCTCTTTGTGAGAAGCACTGTATGTTATTCTTAAAAAACTATCCAAATGTAATTTGTTGTTGATTGTTTAAATTTATAAAATTTATGTTTAATGTCAAAAGTAACAGCACTCACTATATATTTCAGACCTTCTGTTATATTTCATATTTAATATGAACAAGTTCTTATCCTTCTCTTCGAATTGCATTATGAATTCATTGTAATTTCATGCACTGTTCCTTAATTTGAAGATTTCGATTTCTGTGCTATGACCACATTTCCAATCTAGACAATAGATTACATCACAGATTTTTATAATTCTATTTCCCTCCAAAGATCAGTATCTGCAAAGTTAGTTGCAAGATACGCTTCTTCACACCTGTTTTCAATTGGAATGCATGTCTGTATGGTCTACTAAATTAAAACACTCAAACTGGCATGCCTGCATTGGCAGAACTCTGGTCATCTAACATACAACATTGGAATAGCTTGAGGTTTATTATTGACACAAATTAACCTTGCAGCCTTCTTCCTGCATGTAGGTGCACAATACAGCCGTTATGTAATTCACCTTGTAAATGAAATTTGGAGATCTTATTCATTGACTATGTATGGAAACCCTTGAAGCTGCATGTGATACACGCAGGTCTTGTAATCAGTACAAATATCACACTGCTTTCTACTAACACAAATGTAAAATTGCCCAGTTACGTGCAGGAGATACAGGTGAACCAAATGTTGGCCTAACCCTGTGTGCTAACTAGCTGTGCAAAATCTGACCATTTACTGGCTCATATGTTGTACAAAAATTAAAATTACAAGGTGGCATACAAACAGAAGAGTGATATTTAATTCGTTTATATTTCCATTACTATGTATACAGGCACACTCCAAGTCCCTATTATGCAAGTGTTGTGCTTGCAGCAGCATGCCTCTTCCTATGCTTGGTATGTGCATCTTCACTACAAAGAGAACCTACATTCTTAAGTGTGTGCACAATGCGCAACTATTATCAAAACTGTCATGTTTCAGTGCAGCAAAAATGACTTCACTGAGCAGCTGGTACAACCTATTCTCTGTATGGTGGTACAATGTACTGTAAGAATTTGACTACTAAATACAAGTGCAGTTTTACTTATTTACACTTATTTGGATAATCCGGCCCAGTCTTTATCTTGTGTTATCAGTTCATGTATGCACATTGTTATGTAACGTGCACATCACGAAGGCATAGCAGACCACACCCCCTTCCCTCATCAGAGGTAACAATAACAACACAATACACTCCCCCTGTACAAGTGCATCAATACTTTTAAAATTTAGATCAAGGACTAGTTCAAATGAATTTAGTTTAAATGAACTGCGATCACCCAGGCCAAACAAATCACACGGCTTTGCTGCATTGTGACAAAGAGACCAAGTGAAGGTTGCAAGGAGCTCCTACAATGTAGTTGCCTGCCACAGCAAGCCTAGCTACGCTTAGCAACCACACCACCCATTTTTTTTGTGGGACAACAGACTACACAAGGAATCTGCTTTCATCAATGGTAATGGTTAGCGTATCTGTACAACACATGTGGGAGGCTGAAGAATGGAGTTCGGTGCTAGACACCATCTGAAACTGATCTTATCCTCTTCTCCACCTCCACCTAATAACAGTGTGGCCATGTCGAGAACAAAGCTGTCCTCATTGGAAGTTGCTTTCAATGGTTAGCATATCCGTACAACACATGTGGGAGGCAGAAGATGCTAGACACCATCTGAAACTGATCCACAAAAATTTTGCTGGATGCTGACCGGAACCCATGGAAGCAGCTCCTCCCAGTCAGTGAAGTGATATCGTACGTACATTATCCGCAGGAAACTATTGACAGCAGGTTATACGTACAAGTACATGGAGCGAGGAAGCAAATTTGGACTGGGGACCAAACATCTTTTGCAAAAGCTGTACCGGCATTCTCATAACTGGCACTCATTAGCATAATACTTTCTTGCATGTGTAGTCTCTCTATCGAACTTCAAGGCTTTTTGTTGGGGGGGTTTTTTGGGGGTGGGGGGGGGGTGGGGGGGGGGGGGGGGGAATGTCCTATGTAATTATACTGTGTGAAGTGTGAGTTAATAAGGAAAGGCAGTTGGGGCTTAGGCCCAGATCCTGTTTTTTTTTTGGGGGGGGGGGGGGAGCTGTGTTCAATATCTCCAGCTCTGAATTTAAATTAAATCGTGTACCAACGCATGGCATTATCATTTTATTTTATCTTTAAAGACATGCCTCAACTGGCCTTGGCAAAACAGATGTATGGCTTCCCCCGGCCATGCATGCATATACCAAGCCAAGGTGTTGATTAAAAAAACATATAAGTGCAACTGCATGCCCAAACCGCACGTGACGTAAAAAAAACTTAAAGCGCTGTGTTGCCCGCACGTGTCGTAATAAAAAAAAGCTATTAAAAGCGCTGTGTTGCTTTGAGGCCTATAATTATTAGTGATACATCATGGAGGTGCCCGTGCGTTCGTTGAACGATTCGAGTTGCTCGGCGGTGGTTGCCCACATAGGAAATTTATCGCTCTGCGGGCTGCTACGCCTGCCCTTAGTGCAGAGATATCAGCTATTTGACAGCCTATCACTTCTGGAGATATTGCGACTGGAAAGCGGCGGATTTACGGAGGGCCTGAACGCAGAGGCTGTGTGGAAAGGACGGTGTGAAGGAACGGAAATAGAAGTCCCGCCACAACTCAAGATATCCATTAGTAACCCGGAGGCGTGTTTTCAGTTCCTATGGAATAAGTTGGACCATGTGATGAAAGAGAACAATTGTGCTGATGTGAAGCCCTTGGTGCGATTGCTGTTTTCAAACAAAACGAACGACAGCTACATTCAACGTATCCCGACTGCCCTAAAAGCAGACTTTATACGTTTGTATACTTATCGCCAAAAATCGGGACGTGACGGCGACACACAGGCATTGCGTGAGCAAGCGGCAAAGGTTGCAGGCGATTGCGCGAAGAGTGTGCTGGCTTTGGTGGTGGATACTGGCTATCGTCCGTCGTACATTTCGTACAATTCGTTGATGGCGTATCTAGATGCGAACCAGGAACCCCTAGTGGAGAAGCTGCTATCTAAGGTCACCGCCGTCGCTACTCCTGGTGCAGAGATGACGAAGAAGTGGTTTCAAATAGCTCTCGACAATCCTATGCCAGCTTTGAAGGTGGGAGTCAAAGGAGAC